>SNQJ01S0004390.1:575858-586839 GCA_010110895.2 Picea sitchensis
TCAAAATATATATTTTTTATGTATTATATAAAAAACGCTCCCGAAAACGCTTCGCTCCCGACGATTTTTGAAAATATGCGCTTCCCGCTCCCGCTCCCGCTCCCGCTTCCCGCTCCCGCTCCGCGCTCCCAACAGCCTTGTGGGAAAGAGTCCCATGTTTGTAGGCTTAAGAAAGCCCTGTATGGTCAAGCAGGTACCGAGAGCATGCTATTCTGGGGTAGATAGATATTTACAGAGTATGGGCTTCACCAAAAACGAAGCAAATCCTAACTTATATTATACATTTGTTGGAACTAATTTGTTCATTTTGTTGTTGTGTGTGGATGACTTCTTTCTTACAAGTGCAAAGAAGCTCATTACAGGGTGCAAAGCAAACATGGCAACTAAGTTTGAGATGAAGGACATCAACATGGTACATTAATTCTTGGGATTTGAAATTTGGTAGAGACCAAAGGAAATTTTTCTTGAGCAGGGAAAGTATGCAGTGGAGATCCTAAAGAGGTTTCAGATGGAGGACTGCAAACCTATGGCCACACCCATGATCACTAATCTAAAGAAGGTGATAGCTTCAGATTCAGAGTTGGTGGATCCCACGTTGTACAAGCAGTTGATAGGTTCCTTGATGTATTTGGTCAACACTAGACCAGATATATGTTTTGCAGTAAACACCTTGAGTCAATTCATGGTGGAACCGAGGCAGGAACATTGGATAGCAACAAAACATGTGCTCAAATACTTGAGGGGCACAATGGAGTATGGTCTAAGATATCTTGGAGATGATGAAGTGAAGATGCAGGGGTATACACACTGAAATTGGGTAGGCAGTGTTGCAGACAGGAAGAGCAGCTCAAGGTCTTACTTTAGCTTGGGATCAATGATGATATCTTATTTTAGCAGGAAGCAGACTTCTATGGTACTTAGCTTAGCAGAGGCAGAATACATGGCAGCCAATACTGCAAGTTATGAGGCATGTTTTGCAATAAACACCTTGAGTCAATTCATGGTGGAGCCAAGGCAAGAACATTGGGTAGCAAAAAAACATGTGCTCAAATACTTGAGGGGTACAATGGAGTATGGTCTGAGATATCTTGGAGATGATGAAGTGAAGATGCATGGGTATACAGACTCAGATTGGGCAAGCAGTGTTGCAGACAGGAAGAGCACCTAAAGGTGTTACTTTAGCTTGGGATCAATGATGATATCTTATTTTAGCAGGAAGCAGATTTCTGTGGTACTTAGCTCAGCAGAAGCAGAATACATGGCAGCCAATACTGCTACTTATGAGGCCATCTAGCTTCGCAAGTTACTTGCAAGATTGTTTGATCAGGAGTTGGACCCCTCAGTCATTTACTGTGATAATCAAATTTGTATCAAACTCTCTGAGAATCCAATGTTTCATGACAGGTCCAAGCACATGGAGATCAGATATCACTTCATATGAGATAGGATTCAAAAGGGAGCAGTAAAGCTCTAGTATATTCCCACAAATCAGTAGGTAGTTGATATTCTGACCAAGCCCTTAACAAAAGGGAAGTTTGAAGCATTCAAAGACGGACTTGGATTGGTGCAAAATTCCTTTCTCGCTGAGAGGAAGTGTTGAGAAACGTAGATACAGTAGGAACTTCTTGCACAGGTTCAGTGTAAACGTGTAGGAAGTGGTTCAAGACATTCTTTAGTAAACACTTAGGAAAAGTGGGAAATAATTCTATCTTGTAATTTCACTTTAAAATTTAAAAGAAAAAAAGTGAGTCTCAAGTTTTGAAGTAACTAGTCTTAGGAATCTAAATGAAATATTCTAGAAGTTCTAGAACATTAGTGACTTAGATTAGGACTTAATCTCATCCATACACTTCATGATTGAGAGATATGGCAGCTAAGATTGAGGAGATTGATTGCTAGGAATGAGAAGATCAGTTATCTTCTCTCAAAGCATAAATAGGACAAGATAGGAGAGGTCAATCACACACATGAGAAGACAACAAGAGAGCTGGAAGAGGGCAGAGTGCATTCAAGGAGAAGAAGAAGAGCAGATTGCTGAAGTGACCAGCAAGTACAACAGGCCATACAGGCCGTACCACTGCTGTAGCAGTCCTTTCTTCATGCCCAAGCCATACACCCTCAGATCTGGCTGTACACTGTTGTTTGAGGTGATATAATTGACCATACAATTATTGGTTCAAAGAAGGCTTCAGAGGTCACCTTGTAAGCTTTGATCAAAAAACTGAAAAGCTGATTCAAAGGAGAAATCCCTGTGTATGTGTTTTATTTCTTCCGCTGTTCATTTTTCAGCTATAATGTGATTGATATAATGTTCAGAAATTTAAATTTATGTTGTTAAATAATTTTTGTTAAGTTATTTAGTGTGAGAACATTAGGACATCCATCACCTAGGCTTGAAAAAATTACAATATGGACCCCTTGGCACATTTCACTAGCAAGATTACACACATGAACGGGAGTGCCCACCTTATGAGAAGATGTTGGAGACTTTTATGACATACTTTATGGTCAAAGCATCTATGAGGAAAAGCACCCAACCATAAAATGAAGACATGTGGCATGTAAGCACCTTTGTGGAAGTCAAAGGCACATTTATACAGGAGCGCTCCACATTAGGGGATGGTTATGAGGATCTTTATGCCATATTTTATGGAAAAGAAGGTTAACGGAGGCTTTTAGGAGATTATGATGAGAATCAATGAAAGGAAAGATGGAATCTAGAATTTTCTAAATAATATTTTATGAAGGGTTCTAACACATTGATAATATTTTGATGAATCCTTCTAGAATGTTCTTTAAAATAAATTATTAGAAGAAAATATGGAAGAGGAATCTCTAGGGGTCTCTAAAAACTATTTTACTAGAAGTTTCTAAAAGAGTGCTATTCTCTAGAGGCTTCTAGGGTTTTCTTTTAACTATTTTATTGAGGCTTCTAGTATTTTCTAAATAAATTTTATTGAGAGGTGTGGTTGGAGATTGAAAGCTATAAAAGGAGAAGTACTCTCATTAGAAAGATAGAAGTTCAAGAGGATGAAAATCCCACTAAGACCAAAGACTTTGTAATTGCTGGTAAAGGGAGGAAGGGCTTGACGAATTGGAGATTCCATCTTCTTGTCACAGATGCTGTGCGTATGTAACACTGCCATTGATGTATTTCTGCTATATCTTTGCGTAAAGGGTTGTTTTGGCTTGTCATAGTTGACTATTCTTTGTTTAAGAGGAGGCTGAAGTGCTGTCTTACAACCCTCTTCGCTACAGTGTGATATCAGATTTGGCTCATGATGTATTAAAAGGTTGTTCATTCTATAGAAAGCTATCTTTCTTACTCTAATCTCATCTTTGATGTCTTATGTGGCTGCAAGAAGTTTATGGATGTGTTGTTGTGTCTTTCTTGAACATTTCACATGGCTGTTATATACATAACATATTTCTCTATCACTGATAAGTGATAACACTTGCTGTTTGGTAGTTTATCACGTCTGCTTCACCTACTTTCAAGTTCTATTCGTCACCTAGACTTCATAGCTCAACAACAAGGCACTAGGTCTTGCTTTGCTTGTCATTTTATATCTAAAAAGACTAAAAACATTATCATTCTGCAGATCTGATTTTTATATCAGCATCTAGAGGGTAGATCTGTAGTCTTATTAGGGATTCCTGCCTTGCGGCAGAGAAGAGACGGCCTAAAGTGAGGAGGACAATCACCTAGGTGACAATGGGTGATGTTCTCAAGTAGCACTAGGGTTTGTACTTGATGGTTTGACTTATCTTTTGAAGTACAGATTCTAGAGGGAACAAGATGGTTGAATTAAAAGTTTGGGAATGAGAGGTTTGTGGTTCAAAGCTCTTTGAGGTATAGTAATTATGGAATCTTTAAAAACATACTGAAAGAAGATATAAAGATTTGCTTGTAAAAAT
Source organism: Picea sitchensis (assembly GCA_010110895.2). Taxonomy (NCBI): domain Eukaryota; kingdom Viridiplantae; phylum Streptophyta; class Pinopsida; order Pinales; family Pinaceae; genus Picea; species Picea sitchensis. The sequence continues at coordinate 579,777 of SNQJ01S0004390.1, forward strand.
TCTGGTGTAGTAAGGTGTTATAAGGAATGTCGATCTCAAGGGGGAATATATTTTATGTAATCTCAGCCTGCCATAAATTGAATAAGGGGGCTAGAAAAATTGTTTTCTTTTGTGAAGCATAAGGACACGTGACATAAGAACATTTACAGTTAGGTATGTTGGAGGTGTTTGAGGTATAGCAATTTAGGAATCATTATGTAAAAGGGGCATCGGATTAAAAACATATTGAAAGAAGATACAAGGATTTGCTTATAAAAATTCCGGTGCAGTAAGGTGTCATATGGAATGTTGATCTCAAGGGGGGAATATATTTTATCATTTATGTAATCTCAGCCCACCCGAAATTGAATACGGGGGCTAGAAAAATTGTTTTATTTTTGGAAGCTTAAGGATAAGTAACATAAGAATATTTATAGCTAGTTATGTTGGAGGTCAAGTAAAAGGCCCCTATATTACCTTCACTTTGTTCTTGGGATGATTTCAGCAGTTAGACAGTGCAAGTAATGTTTCTAGTTCTAAGACTACTTGTAATTTTTGGATTCACACATCAATTTTTTTTGCATAATTTTTTGCTCAAAAACAATGGTGTTTTGGGCTACATCTTTCAGTGTCCAATGAGGTATCTTATGATTGTTGAGTTTCAAAGCTTCCCTAGTGTTACCCCTCAGTTTCGCATCAGGATGACCACATTTTTTGCCAGATTTGTCCCAGCATCTGAGCTGATCTCATGCATGATTTGAGATGATGTCTGAGCCCAGGGTTCTATGATCAGTTGTGCCATCACAAGGATTGTATTATGTAACATGATAAGCCAAAAGTTGTGACCATGTATCTTATGTATTTTCACTAGACCATGCTTGGCGATCTATGTAAAGTGTTTTTTTTACTTGGGCGGTTTCTCCAGACCCCTGTGGTTTGTCATGGCCCATCCTCTTAGTCCCCATTTCAAGGCTGGTCCTGCCCTTATGGCTCGTTCTAACCATCTCTTAGAGATCATTTATCGCCGGGGTGGGTGGTGTTCAGGGGTCTTGGAGTGGATTTACTAGGACACGTGACTTAGAGAACCCCTAGGTCTTTTCACTTTACCACTATGTAAAAGTTGTGCTATTGTATTGTAAAGGTTGTCATACCTAGAAGTACACTTCCCCTTTAGCTTAAGCATGGATCTATGCATGTATGTCACACTTTGGCCTAGTTGATTGTCTCCCTATCACTTTTGGGTTATATGACATGTATTTGGCACTTGAGATCATGAACAACACCTTCATGACAGACCTATACATATTTTTATGCACCTAGATCTTGGAGGGCCCCTTACTCCAACGCCTTGGACCTTTTGAGACAATTTTCCATGCATGAGGGCTCGGCATATGATGCCACATCACCCCTTATGGAGCGCTCCACCCATTGACACATATTTGGAGGCATTTATCATCACTTTTGAGGAGTCGTCCACCTTGTTGAGACTGTCAAAGCATGTTCCTTGAGCATTGGTGCATCTCCTTGGGTCGTGGGAGTGATTTTGGGCTCTCCTAGGCCTGGAGGTGACCGTTAGCATGAAGGAGGGAATTAGTTATGCCTTGGAGGACTCACACATGATCATTGGAGCATCATTTGCTCATTTGGGGGGTTGATCTTACTTTGAGAACGTAGTTGAGGTGGTTTCATTGCTTCGAGGAGGAACATTGGACCTCTTTGACCCATCTTCTTCCTATTTTGTTGGAAACATCCTCTCTCCTAGGAGATTTTTGTACATGTGGCATAACTACCTCATTTGTTTATGTATTTTCTACCTTGTCCTCGCCAATTAGTTGGAGGATAAGAGTTTGTATGATCTCCTAGGCTAGATCTAATGGTTTATCCCTAAAAGAATAATATCGCAATAAGAGTGTTGTTGAGCCTCATCTCTATGTAGAAGGGTTCCCTCCTGGCATTTTTTGTTGTTGATTGGAATACTTGAGAATACTATCGTCGAAAATCAAGCATTGAGGCGATTTGTTTAAGGTCTTCTCTCTTGTCTATAATTCGGTGCTTCAAGTTGGATGTTGATGTCAAGACTTCAACATAGGCAATATTAGCAAAATCAATCCATTTGAAGGGTAAGCTCTACCACTTGGAAGGGGTCTTGCATGTGAGGTAATGCCTCTTCTTTTCTCATTTGGTGTTTTAGTAGTTGTTAATTGGTAACTTGCTTTATTTATCCTCTAGGAATTCTAGCAAGTTTATTGGTTTCAATTGCTAGGGCATAATTTAACTTGGTAGTTGAAGGTGGATCCATTTGGACCCCTTCCTTGTAGGATCTTGGCCTTTATTTTCAACTAGATTAGAGTGGAGGTTATTGAGTCTTTCATAGCCTTACCTCCATTCTCTAATCCTTAAGAATCTTTCACAGCCTTACCTCCATTCTCTAATCCTTAAGAAAATAAGCCATTTAGAAGAAGTGTTCTTCTTGACCCCATTAGCCCTAGGATTTTACCACTAGTCTCTCCCATCAACCACCAAATATTTATATAAAAAAAAATCCAAAATCATTTTCCTTTTTTTTGTTTACATGAAATCTAAAGCTAGTTTATTGAATATATTTTGTTAGATTTCATTATTCAAGTCTAGTTGCTCTTAGCATTAATAAATCTATAGTCTACACTTGTTTCTTTCAATTAGGAGTTCTTCTAAAGTTCTTATATCAAAACTCTAATTGAAAATTGCCCTAGATCTTGCATTTTTAAGTGCTTATCTTCTTGTTTTGGGCTATTATATTTATCTAGGCAAATCTGGAAATTGATCTCTTGATGCATAAATCAGATTTGCAAAGTATTATCAAGTTTAGTTGATTTAGCGTAAAGAGATTTACATTTTAGACTTGATTCATTATCACAATTTAGAATTGATTTCAAGGTTTATATTTGAAGCTCTAATTCGTGAATTTGCCTTAAGTTTGGTGTTTCAATTGTTTATCTTTTACTTGAGGCTGATCTTATTCTTTTAAGCAAATCCGAAATTAATTTCTATAACATAAATTGGATTTGCAATCTAATCAAGTCTAGTAACTTTTTTTAGATAAGATCTCATTTCTAGACTACCTTTAAATCGTAATTTGGAAGTGTTTATGGTTCATTATTCAAATCCTAATTGTAATTCACCCTAAATCTTACAATAAAGGCCAAGATGGTCACCTCAATACAATTGAGAGTTGGCCAGTATGAAAGCACACTCCGAGCGAGCACGTATAGAGAGTGTCCTCTCGAAACCCTCCCAAGCCTCCTAGTACACTCCCTACCTCTTTCGAGAGCTTCACACTCCCTACCACACTCCCTACCATGCTCTCGATGCTCTCGCCACACTCCTCCCGTGTTCTCCCAAAAATGAAAAAAAAAGGTCCTTTTCTAAAAAAAAAAAAAAAAGTGGGCCCTTGGGTAGGTTTAGGGTTTAGGGAAAGTTTAGGATTTGCAAATGTTGACCCATTATTATGAAGAGTCAAAGATGGATAAAACTTATAGGACTTGGGACAACAATTTGTTTGATGATGATGGTCATGGTGAGATGCCACCCCCATCTAATACCATGGTTGCCTTGACTAGGACGCCAGCAGCATGAGCTTCATATTCAATTTCATCTAGATTCTACATAGTTACCTCCAACAGTTCAATTCTGGATCAAACTCTAGCTTTAGCTCCACTACCACATGGAGGCTCATAGGGAAATTGTAGTGGTGCAAAGACTTGAGAGGAACAAAAATTAGATATAAATTAGAATAATTGCTTCTTTTTCACTACTTTATGTGTCGTAGACTTTAGCTTAGTGTAGTGCTTTGGACCTTTCGGTTAAATTATCATTTTAGAACTTACGTGAATGCCCTGTTTTGTAAACATAACTCTTTGGTCATGTTGAAAGTTGGTGGATAGCCTATTTCAATCCATACATCACTGGTCTTCTTCCTATTATATGGTTTAAGAATTAGATGGTTGATGCTTGAATGATTAATAATCAATCTACCATGGATGACATTTCTAACTTCATAATAATGTAGTATTCATCTACAAGTAGCACAAATATGTATTTTTTCATATATTTTGCAACTAATTTGGCATTCTGCATTTTTTATTGTAAATAGATTATAGTATATAAAAAAATATATTGTATAAAAAAAGCTCCCAAGATGCTCTACTACCAGGGTTTTTGGGGAAATGGCATTCCCACTCTGCTCCCACACTCTAGCAACCTTGACCATGACATCCCATAACAACAAAATTAGAAAAAGAAATTAAAATATTCACAAGAGACATAATGTGTTGCATAATATATATAAATATAAAATAAAAAAACATATGTTAATTATTTATATGATATATAATTATAGTATGATTTATATAATATATCAATTTAGAAATATTGTATATAAGTGATTCAACCTCCTCATACCCCCATGCACCCAAATTTCAAAAGCGGCACACCTACACCAGCACCCTAGCTACTTAGTTTTTCTTAATTTAAAGCTTCCTTTGACTCTTAATATTAACAAAGTAACTACATGGATGGAATTTTTTTACAAAAAAGCTATTCGCAAATGTAGCGACCACAAGCACTAGCAGATCTCAAAATCAAGTTAGCTAATTACCAAAATTCTCGTAGGTCTTAACTATCACCACAAAGGCTATATGAAAACATGAAATGGTTCATGAAACAAAGGACCATAAACATGGCCCTTAGTTGAGAATAAACAAAAACATCAAGTTGCAACAAGGAAGAACCCAGCAATGGGTAGTGGATCATCTCAATCATTTGTCAAGAGGCTCACAATCTCAACAACGATCTAGTCCCAATTGTCATTGGCAAGGCTCGAGTAGTTTCTCAATCTCCAAGATACCAAGCACCAAGGTCAAAAGCTTGTTGTTTTTGTTGGGCCCTTCGTTTTGTTGAATAGAAGTTGCACACAACACATTACAGCTTCATTTTGGAGAATGGAAGTTGCACAAGTTGTTGAGAAGCTTGACAGCGGATAAAAGAAAGAAATAGAAAGTGGTTAAAGGGACAGCGCAACATGAGCTTTGAGAAAATAAGTTGCAACAAGATCAAGAAAAGAAAGAACTCTCGAGTTCTTAACCAACAAGATCGGATTATATATAGGAGACCAATGTGATTGTAATAGGTTAATGAATAATAATAGGCTAATGGTGAAAGGTTAATGAAAGGCCTATAATGTCATTGTTTTCTAGCATGTTAGTCCAAAGCTATTACGATTACTGTTGTCAATATTGATGTTGTAACAAGAATCATGGATGTAATGGACCAATACTATAGCATAGCTGAATATGGAGATCTAGGTGAGAACAAGACAGACAATGTATCAGATTTTGGTATTATCAATATAATTAGAGGCCTAAATTTGGAATCTACATCTTGTGTATTTAGTCCTAATGCATGAATGGAATGTTGTTCTTTATTATCTTCATGTCTGATGTACTTAAGTGCTTCTTTATAAATGGCAACACAACTCTGTTTCTTTATTTCCCAGTTAGTAATTCCTCAGGACTATTACAGGTTTAGTCTATTCTGTGCAAAATTACAATGAGCCTTGACACCTTAGAGGTTTGTCCAAGTATTCTCCTTACCCTTCCCTCTCTTTCATGTCTCGGTTGCGCTTTAGGTGAGACTTCTTCCCTCCCAAGAAGATGAAAATGCCAGCGCTCTAGACTACTTCGGTACATTTTGTTGGTAACCTAAGAAGGACCCTGGTCTGAACACTTTTGCGCCAACAGTTTTACTACACAAGAAGGGGTGGTCGATTGTGCCTCCTTTATCTTCTCTCCCTAACTACAGAGCCAACTGATGACTTGGTCAACCATCTGATCTTTTGGACTATCGAGAGCAAGTTGATTGGGGCAACAAGGGGCTCCCTCGTCATGTCGCAAGGGAAGGCTCCCCAAGGATACTTAGTTAACAATTATTTTCAAAACTTATTTTTTTTGTTTAAACTTCCTATTAAGAGTAAACTTTTCACTACTAACACTACAAGAAGTGATGATCAAGTGATCGAGTTGGACAAGGTTGATCTAAAATCAAATTGAATTGTTGAGATTGAGAAGCCACTATTCCCAAATGAGGGCTTCAATTTTCTGAACGTTGTGGCATTAGCATCGGGGGAAAAGGTTTTTGCTTCCCATTCCCAAGTCACGACTCATCAATTTTCAATTTTTTCTCCATGCCATCGTTCATTATCCATTATGTTTTGAAGCATCTATCTAGTTTGGAATTTGAAAAAGTTTATACTTCATACACAAATAACACTGCAAGAAGCAATCAAGTTGGAAAGGTTGATCTAATATCAAATTGGAGTTGTTAAGATGAAGATAGAGGAGCCACTACTCACAAAATTTTCTTAATGTTGAGGTGTCGACATCAAGGAGGCTTTTGCTTCACATTCCTGAGTCTTGACTATTCAATTTTAACCTTTTATAGCATGCCATCATCCATGATGCTTTGTAGCATGCAATATAGTCCATCACCTGGTTGTCGAACTGTCCCCCCCCCNAGGTGTCGACATCAAGGAGGCTTTTGCTTCACATTCCTGAGTCTTGACTATTCAATTTTAACCTTTTATAGCATGCCATCATCCATGATGCTTTGTAGCATGCAATATAGTCCATCACCTGGTTGTCGAACTGTCCCCCCCCCAATGGTCCGGACTCCGAACCGCGCTTCGAGCAGGAGCGTCCCCAAACTGCGCTCCGAGCGGGAGCGTCCCCGAACCGCGCTCCGACCCGTGCTCTCGACCTCCCGAACCACCTCCCGCCTCCTTAACTGCGCTCCTTGCCAAATGTCGAACCGTCGACGCTCCCCCGCGCTCCTGAACCTGCAGACAACGCTCCCTCCACGCTCCAAACCCACGTGGACACTCCCCGAAAAATGGCCACGAAAAGTTTTTTTTTTTGTTTTTTATTTTTATTTTTTTGCTTTGTGGGTGGGCCCTAGGGCATTTTTAGGGTTAGAGAGGGGAGATAAAGCACAATCTCTCCCTCTTCTTCCTCATTGTTTCATCTTTGAGTTGGAGTGGAGAGGGAAGGAG
>SNQJ01S0004390.1:594253-604772 GCA_010110895.2 Picea sitchensis
TGCAGCTAGCAGATCACGTTTGGCTTGGACTATCTTTTGGTTAGGGTTTGGACTATCTGATCAGCTCTTGTTGATGCGCTATCCTTGGGGAAAGGTGCGCTACCCTTTGTCTGGCTATCTAGCCTAGTGTTTGCTTCCGAAATGATTCTATGTCAAGGTTAAGGTGCTCATAGGGTGGCTTCGACCTATGGTTGGGTGACAATAGTATTGTCAATGGTAAAACGAGCACATCCATTATATTCTAACACTAGAATCTATATGGTTTGTATTTAGATGGCATTTCATATATTGGAAGTATCACAAACATACATGTTTCATAAATTTTGCATCTAATTTCGCATTCTACGTGTTTTCTTTTGAATATATATATATATATATATATATATAAACGCTCCGGAGACACTTCGCTCCCGACCATTTTTTGAAAAATGCGCTCCCACGCTCTGGCAACATTGGTCCATCATCTATGTAGGTTGGACTTTAAAAAGAGTTTATACTTTATATTGATAATTTGCATTATATGTACATTCTAAGATTTCATATTAATGGGTTAAAAATAGGAGAAAAATTATATTTTTTTCAACTGATCTATTTGTGAGTTTCAATTGAGTTTTTGCCAAGTCCAACTCATACGCTTACTCTCTGACCTGACTGATCCAATTATCGAGCTGATTCTAGCTCTGCTATGCAACCAATGATATCTTGAAAATTCTAGATATCTGTTGAAATTAATGCAGCTGCAAGAGCCATTCTCCTGAGAATGGAAAAGACCCTAGCTATAGACTAGGGCCCCCAGCACACTCCTGGGGTTTCTTGGTATGAGACCAAGCAGTGAGAGCCATGGCAAAAGACCTTCGTGAGGGCCCCCAGTAGATGACTGGGGTTCTTGGTCTAGAACCAAGCAGAAAGACCCTTGTGAGGGCCCCCAGTAGATGACTGGGGTTCTTGGTCTAGAACCAAGCAGAAAGACCCTTGTGAGGGCCCCCAGTAGATGACTGGGGTTCTTGGTCTTGGACCAAGCAGAAAGACCCTTGTGAGGGCCCCCAGTAGATGACTGGGGTTCTTGGTCTTGGACCAAGCAGTAAGTCCCTAGATGTGTCTAGGGCCCCTGGATGTGTTCCAAGGAACCCTTGCTTGATGCATAGGTTGATCCTTGGTCTTGTACCTTGGTGGATAAGACCCTAGATGTGTTTTAGGGCCCCCAGATGTGTTCTGGGGCAACCTGGTTCCTGCCAGGTAGATCTTGGTGTAATACCAAGATGTGTGGATTTGTGATCCTCTTCTTCTCTCCTGGGATGTATCTAGGAGTGTCTATGAAGATGGACTTGATCACATTGTTGATGTACCCCCTTATGCAGTGATGATAAATTTTATAGGTCACTGTGAGACTCATGTGGACATGTTTTGCCATTATGTAACTCCCCTTGACTTTGTCTTAAAAGGTAACCCTTTGTTGTTTGCCTTCACTCTTGTTTTATGTGGTAGGGATCTTGTTTTATGTGATGGAGATTTTATTTATGGAATTAAAACTTTATATGTAATTAGGGTTTGAATTAAATATTAATTGACAAATTAATTAATATTTATATTAATTAAATGTCAATAATTAAATATAATTCTAATTACCCGAACCCCTCTTCCTAACTATAAATTAGACCCTACCCTTTGTATTTTTACTATAGACAATCTCTCTCTCCTCTCTCTCCTTGGACGGCTACCTCAGTGACTACTCTCTTGTGTGGTGTGGCCTCTCTATTAGTTATCAGTTTTTAGATCTGAGGATGTAAGCTCCTCCTTGATACCTGTTGGTGTATAGGGTGCATGCGGCCCCTCTTTCCTCAGCTGCCAAATCTGTCTACTGTGCAGCAGTGCCTACTCCTTGGCTGTCGATACTTTCCCTTTAGTTACAGCCAGGGTATGAGTGTCGCAGCTCCCTTTCTCTACTGTCCAGATCTGTGTGAAGGGTGACTACCAGATCTGTGCTAGTAGCCGAGGCCCTCTCCTTCATCTGAGTTTAAGCAGCCACGGTTCTAGTGTTGCATGGTGTGTTGAAGTCCCAATGAGGGTTTTCCTTTTGCTGTCCTGCCTGTGGAGGGTTTGACATTGATACTATCAGATCTGAGTGTTGACATTGATCCTACCAGATCTGAGTTTTGTTTGAGGGTTTGATATTGATACTATCAGATCTGAGTGTTTGACATTGATACTACCAAATCTGAGTTTTTGTTTGAGTGTTTGACATTGATACTATCAGATCTGAGTGTTTGACATTGATCCTACCAGATCCGAGTTTTGTTTGAGGGTTTGACATTGATCCTACCAGATCTGAGCTTTGTTTGAGGGTTTGACATTGATACTATCAGATCTGAGTGTACATTGATACTACCAGATCTGAGTTTTTGTTTGAGTGTTTGACATTAATACTATCAGATCTGAGTTTTTGACATTGATACTTCCAGATCTGAGTTTTGTTTGAGGGTTTCATATTGATATTTCAGATCTAAGTTTATTTTGCTTATGGAACCATTGGTATTTTCATATCTGATCTTGTAGTTGCTTGAGGAGCCTCTTATACTTCCAGATCTGAATTTGTTTGCTTATGGAGCCTCTTGTATCTCCAGATCTGAGTTTGTGTTTGCTTGGGGTTATTTGCTTTTATAACTTTGGTTTATTATTGTTTCCATTGGGGTTTTACTATCCATGGCAAAACTGTCCCACAGTTCTCTTGACGGAGATCAAACCCTAGAGGTTTGATATATGAACCTAAACTCCATCTGAGAATACTTACAGAGGCATACTTCTACATGTGACAGGTACACATTCTTCATTGGCTAAGAGGTAAGCTAAGATTTGTTTTTCAGCACTCAGGAAATTTGTTTATGTTCAAAAATTTAATTTCATGCATACAGATCTGTTTATTTCTCGGTTTAATGTGCTGATCTAAAATTGTTTTAGTGAACAGAATTTAAAAGAATGTCACTGTTTCAATTTTTCACTAAAATCTAACAATATCAAAAGTTAAAACTATGTTGGTCGAACAAGCCATACACAAATAACACAAATCTGGACCAACTAGAAAACCATCAAGAAAAAGATGATACCAAAATGTTAACTTGCTAAGAAACTTTTCTAAAAACGCAAGAAATGGGAAAAGAGGATATGCCATACCCTCCCAATAACAAGTCTAAAATCTCATTGTTGGAACATCCTGAAACCTTTCCAACGAGAAATAACCCAAAAGGCAATCTTTCATTTAAAATCAAGATTTTGAGGTTTGTAAATGTTTCTAGCTAAAATCTGCATAATGTTGTCAACATATATAAGGTAGTGGATAAAGGTTTAAGGGAAAATCTCCCTAAAACAAGCAAAACACTAAATACAACCATGATGAGATGGCTAAAACTTTTCAAAACATTTCTTGATACATGTATCAATAGCTTCATTGTTGGAACATCCCGAAACCTTTCCAATGAGAAATAACTGAAAAGGCAATCTTTCATTTGAAATCAAGATTTTGAGGTTTGTAAATGTTTCTAGCTAAAATCTGCATAATGTTGTCGACATATATAAGGTAGTAGATAAAGGTTCAAGGGCATACAACTATAGTTTATATGAGTGGGCATAATATGGATTCAAAAAAAAGCTTGCATGGGGCCATATGGCATCATATTAATCAATGCCACCAAAATACCCCAAGTTCACCGCATTTCTATAGAAAGCATTCCACAATTCAGAAAATGCCTTGAAAACAGTTCCCAGGCATTTTTCTTTTTTCCAGTTTCTAGACGTTATGGTCATAAGAATATATATTCACCAAAAAAAAGTTGTTTAATAAACAGTCAGACAGATACATACATTAATGATGCATTAACAATCCATTACTATCATTAACGTATCATTTGTGATGCATTAGTACATTCCTAGTGATACGTTATTGACATACTATTAATGTCAATAATGAATGATATTAATGTCATTTTAATGAATGATATTAATGTATCATTCATATTAATTGTATGCTTAGTACTATTTAGTATTAATAATATTTATAATATACTATTAATATACTCGATGTGATTTGTTTTATTTTCCAGGTTTTCCATGATAATTTTTCTACATATATACATACATACATATGTGTGTATGTGCATGTGTGGGCACATCATTTCCTTGTTTCCTGAAATTTTTGAAAGCGCCATTTCCAAAACCCATAGCTGTGCCCTATTCCAAGCGACATCATTATTAATTAATTAGACACAAGTTTATACCTATGTAAATAATTTCAATCAGCCTGTAGAGAGTTGCCAGAACTAAAACTGATCAAGGTAATAATTTAACAATATTGATATTATGTAACCAAGAGAATATATAAAGCATAAAGAAGACTGCAACCCAGAATTTGTAAATATAGGCGTTTAAATACTAGTTCATGTTAATATAGAGTTGAGACCTCTCCTGGTCAATCAAATAAGTCTACTTCTACGAAAATACATGTTTATCAAACATGTTCAAACTACTTCAAATATTACCGCCAACTACGAGATTAGCATGCATACAGCATACAGTATAGACTTCAAGGAAAAAGGGAAAAAGCATTTAACCCATTCACTATGTATCCATCAAGACAATAACTTGGGATTTTCTTATTACCTGCTCCGGTGGCTCTGAAACTTCACATTCAAGTCATTGTGAGCAGAAAATGTGATCCTCAAGCTGCATAATCCCACATGCTCTGGCAGAAGATATCTAAACCCAAATAGATGAAACACAAACATATTGTCAGGACTCAGTACATCCAAAAATATCATATTTTTTATACAATTGCAGGGCCCAAAATCAAAAATGTGCATTTGCCTTGGAATGCTTCTTCCATCCAGTGCATTTTTTGCAGAGGTGGCTGTATTTGGGTCACTAAATTGCACCAGAGCCTGAACAAAGCATAATTTAACAAGAAAATCACAAAAGTAGCATCTTATAAAGACAGTGAGATGGTATGCATATCATAAAAGTGACACAGCTTTGTTTTTAAGTCTAAATATTTTTGGTACTTTTTTTTAAAGATTCAAACCTGGAAACCAGCACTTTTCTCAAAGGTTGCAATCTTGTGCACAAAACCAAAGGCTGAGAAAACCTGTCGTAGCAAAGAGTGGATAATAAGACTCCTGTGCATAACAAGGTTCATCATATTATGAAGCAGACAGCTTTTCATCAATGACCTAAACTCCTGGATAGTTCCATAAACCTAAATGTTAAATGGCCACGTTTCTTAAATTGTCTAGACTACACTTATAATGGAAGGCAACAATGCATAACAACTACATATTCACCCTCAAAATTCTTCTTGAACTATCTCTCTCAAACAACCCAAACGCAAAAATTACCAATATTGCGGAAGTTTGATTCAAGAATACAAAACGTTTTTTCAGATGAAGTCTATCTGCCTTGTTTTATTCTCTAAATTTTAAATTCCAAAAGGCCACAATAAATCACATCCAAAAAAGCACTGTCTAAACTGTATTAAACAATGGAATGCAGCAATGCACAATAGAATAGATATCCACAATCCAGATTCTTCACAAACTACCTCTATCATTCATCTCCAACCCAATTATTACAAATATGCAGGACTTTAGCTCCAAAAATACAAATACTTTATTAGATAAATTCTAGTTGTCTTGTTTTATTCCATAATATTTAGAATCAAGAATAGTAAACTGGTACAAACTATGATCCATTCCAATTAGGGCAGCCCCAAAGAAAGCAATCACTTAATGACCAAATATTTTAATAAACTGGGTTACATGGATCTAAACAGGACTTTAAAAGGCAATAAAGGAGAGAGTAGTGAGATGCATCCACAACATTCTCAACTTGACAGGAGGTAGGGTTAAGAGTAGGAGTAGGGTCAAGAGGCAGGGTAAAGCAAAGGGGAGGAAACAAACACACGTGCGCTTTCTCCCAATGCAGTAGGCGGCCACCGAAGATGTGTCCGTGACATGGACCTGCTGATCCATGTACAGTTATGTCAAACACAAGCCATACATCAAGTATAACCCTTTGTTTGTAACTGAAATTCACAAGAGGCACATCAAAAATATTTTCACGATTATGACACTCCTTTGTAAACAGAAGATAATAAAGTATTTACTACAAAAAAACAGAATTAACATCAACTTAAAGAGGCTAAAATACCTTTTCTGCTCCAAGTCCTGATATTTTCGTTGAAGAGTTTTAAAGACTTACCAAATGCAGAACATCAATGCTGACATCACCAGCCTCTACACCCTCAATAGTCACCAGCAGAACATTGCTGGCAACATCCCCAGTGTTCTTGCTGTTGACAATTTCTTGTCTGTTGGAGTATTGAAGGTAGACAGTTTTACCCCGTACCTGAGCTGGCTCAGATGATGAAGCATAATATGAAACCATTGAAATTGCTTGATTCAAATCCGCCTATAAGGCATCACAACAATAATCAAAACTAAGAGAAATGATTACTGCTCAGAAAAATATTCTTATATCTCATGAGGAAATGCAATTTCTAAGCAAAAATATCAAGGTCAGATATTGCACCTATTTTCCGTCTAAAATGTTTAAGGCATGGTTTCCAAATCTTCTGGGAGCCATCATTCTTGACAAAGTTAATGAATGCCTCAAACCCAGGGTGAAAAAGACAATTAAACAAACAGTAATGAGAATCTAGCAGCGGGAAACACTTACAAATTCAACAAAGGCCTGGTTACGATTAGCTCCAACATTCACTTTCGTGTTGATAATTTTACCAAATGGCTTGCCAAGTTCAATAAGTTCCTCTTCAGTACACTCCCAGGGTAAATTCCTGAGGTGCAGAACCTTGGAAGGTGGCTGAGTGTAACGAAACTGTGGTTGTCCAGCTGTGGAAGCCATTTACTCCTACCACAGTTCAAAATCTTGCTCTACCTCTTGGTTCAGACTAAGAGAGAAGAACAATCACTAAGTTCTATCAAGAAGGTCAAAAGCATTCAATCGTATTACTCTGTAGTAAATTTAAAGTCCCCACAAAATCCTGTAAGGAAACAATCAAAACAGCCTCTTCCCCTCAATGCAAAAAGATAAAGTTCATCAAGACCTGAAAATGTAATTCAGTTTCAACTCATTAGTCAGCAGCGGATAATCAACAAACACCGTTAGAGGGTGAACAAAACATCAACTACTGAGCAATGAACCATACAGACAACTTACACATTTAATGCATTATGGAAAACCTATTCAATTTAGAGCAATTTTGAAATACTTTAAACAATTATCCATCTGTAGTAGACTGACTTAAATTGCCCGTTATGCAGCCAAAGATAGAAGAACAGATAAATGCAAGAGGATTCAATTTAGAGCAATTTTGAAATACTTTAAACAATTACCCATCTATAGTAGACTATGACTTAAATTGCCCATTATGCATCCAAAGATAGAATAACAGATATATGCAAGAGGGGATAGAGAAAAAATGCTTCTTGCATACAAAACGCTGAAAACCTTCGCAGCCGCAACATAAAGTAAAAGACAAAAGATGATCGAAAATCTCAGTCTTGACCCCTAGGGTATCCAAACACATAAAAATCCAGAGAGCATTATCAACCAGACCCACCCATCCACAATTCTAACAAAAATTACAAGCATCCTGATATGCAAGAGAAGAAACCAGTAACTATAGCAAATCGAAACTACAGAAAGATTTCAAACAAACTTGAAACTAAGAACCTACGGCAACCTTACTGCAAAAAGATTGCACTTTATCTAAATAAAGTGATAACCTAGACACTAAACATCCTCAGCTCTCACATATACCCTGGACGGCCATAGCAGAGTTCTTGCCAGATATACACATTTTAAACAAAAACTTCCCAAAACTTGCAAAACTAACTAATTTATTAAAAAAGAGAGAATATTTGAAAAATGAAAAGAGCATTGTCAATGTTAGGGTAAAATAGAGAATAATTGCGAAAACAGAGGAAAATGAGGAAAATCTACCGAACAAAGATGGAGAACGACCAATATTCACGAATACTCCGTGCGCAATGAGAAAAAACTTGCCAAAGACGGAATATTGCAAGGAATCGTTGGGTTTTGGGTTAAACCGCATAAAAAAGACGGGAATTTTGCGAGTATCCCATACAATGACAAGGAACTATTGCACTAACTTCAGAAGAACCAAATGCCCTGCAAAACAATAAAAAATAAAAGGAACAAGATTTGCTTGGGAATACCTGGAAATCTTTCGAGGAAGGTAGAACCACGTTTGAGCCGCTGGCATAAAAACGATGAAGATCTAATGGGTGGCTCGACAACTCAAACAAATAAAGCTGAACAGCTATACATATTTAACCTAATAAAACTTCTTCCCCCGACTGAAAGCTTGAAATTTTAACGCTATGCACACGAAATTTTGTATAAGATAGGATCCGAATGCGCTCTCTCCTGGTGCATATCAGTAGGCAAGGATGTAAACTACGTATGTTCAGAGTATTATACCCATCATTCATCAACTTTTGCATCTGAGTGAGTGTAGTGATATAGTGTTAACTAGTTTGATTCCCGAGAGAGATGCGATTAAAGGGCTTAAGAGCAGAGGGTTCGGTCCGTCTTTTGTAATTATCGAGAGAGATGTGATTAAAGGGCTTAAGCGCACAGGCCTCGGTCCGTCTTTTGTAAATTATCGTTTTTGAGACTCCTTTCAATTAAATCTTTTTTTATATATAAAAAGAAATACATAGAATAATTTCATTTTTTAAATTACATTTTGCATGATGTCATGTTCTATCGTCCCTAAAGAGTCCCGTTTTTTTAAATAATAATTTCGACATCATAAGTCGATAGTGACTTGGGAGCGTAATAAGACTACATAGAGTAAAGATGGGCAAGTTGTGACGTGTTGTTGTTATGTTATTTTGCGGAGTGTTTAGAAAAGAAAGAAAATGATTTTAACGTCCACGAGGTTAACAATAGTATATGGGACAGACCGCCTCACACATTGATTTCTGCAATTCAGCGTTTTTCTTGTTCATTTTTTTTTCCAGTAAATGAAATTTCACTTTATATTAGATATATAAAAAATACATTTTTGTTCATTACAAAATTTATGTTCTTAAGCTCATTCACTAGATATTAACTAATTTGATTGCCCTCCTTCTAGCATACGAGAAGACTGATAGACAAAAATACCAATATGAGAGTAGCTTCCGGAGGAAGATCTCAAACAAACAGCTAAGTCTAAATGAGGCTCTGATTTAAAGACCGAGACCACAAAGAGAAGTCAATAAACAAGAATGGTTTTTGTAGTGCCAGGATTGTTGTCTACCCACGGAGTGTAAAAAATCTTTCCAACATGTAAGCAATCCTCGAGTGCCTTTTTGGAGAGTGTGTCTACAGTCTTGTTAAAGTCCTTGTAAGTATGGTGGAAGGATAAGCTAATGAAATGACAAGGAAGCTCTTGAATGTGAGCCTTCCAACCCTCCAGCGCTAGAGAACGAAGACTACCCTTGCCATTACACCAGTTGATCACCAGCTTTGAGTCCCCAAAAAGTACAAGAGTCTGAAGGTTTAAAAACTTTGCCAAAAGGAGAGTGGTCCATACACCCAACAACTCCGCCCTATTGTTGGTGCCAATACTAGAATTAAAAGTCCACTTTGTTGAGATTCAACAACAAGATCCTAGTGAAAATTATGCACCTACACTAGGATGGAGCCTCAGGCTATTTTTAGGTGGAAGTCTATTTTTAGATGATGAACAAATTCTATTTATAGATGATGTCTATTTATAAATGGTGAGCAAATTATATTTATAGATGTATGTCGACTATTATTATCCCTTAATAATAGTTGGACAATAAATATTAGTCTATTCTCAATAAGCACTTGGAAATAGTTAACTGAAGTGGTAAATCAGTTAGCTATAGGAAATTCGAGTTCAAAGGTTGACTGGTGGGACATGCAAGTCGAATTAGTTGTAACTGAGTGATTCGAAGTTGTAACAGAGTTGGATGTGTAGTTATGTGAGTCGTGAAGTAGTCTAACTCAGTTAAGTGAGTTAAGCTCAGCTGTACTAGTTGTAATTGAACTTACACTAGTGAGAGATCAGTGAATCAATTATTAATTAATTCACAATCAGTGATCTCACGTGCAACTGAAGATTTACCATTGTTAACTACATGCATGTCAGATCCAGTGGAGACCCAGTTGAGATAACAAGTGAAAGGGACAATTTGACTATCAATTGTGACATTAGTGAGTGCACTCATGCAACCACACACACAGTGGATGTGCCCATGAGGATTGCACAGCCTAGGCAAGAGGAATTCATTCATTGCAGGGATTTCCATTAGCAGGGATTGTGCAGAGGAGGCAGGTTGTCTGGAAGCAGTAAATTGGCACATGAATTTGTCAATTTTTGTATGACAGTGTGAGACGATTGTATATTGTACTGAGAGCTCTTAGATTAGAGTTTTGTATGAGATTGTTTCATGATCCATGATATATACATAAT
>SNQJ01S0004391.1:1719-58903 GCA_010110895.2 Picea sitchensis
GTATATTCAGTTTTAGGCAGTCTCACCACATGAAAAACCTGCACTGGACCATATATCATAGAAATGCATTCAAACCAACATAAATTCACATACAAAGATTCATATCATATTGTTTCTTGGTCAGTGTTCATGACATCCACTTTTATTATCATTATCCTTTGGAAATTTCGTAGCGCATTGACTTCCAGATTAGTCTATAACACAAACTCATACATATCTATCCATTATCATCGTGTAAATGCATTCAACCATGATCTCAATTCGGTATCCACGTACCAACAACTTTAAATTTCAAAAATTTCAAGTTAGAAATAGATCGCATAATATCCCCATAATTCAAATAATGTTAGACATTCATAGAATTGGCATTCTCATAATAGATTGCATAATATCCATCATCATTCAAATAACATTAAAAATTTACAAAATTGACATTCACATAATAGATTGCATAATATCCACCATCATTCAAATAACGTTAAACATTCATAGAATTGACATTCACATAATATATTTCATAATATTCATCATCATTCAAATAACGTTAAACATTCATAGAATTGTCATTCACATAGGTTCATACGTCTTAAAAGTTCAAGTGTATCATTAATAGTTTCACAGTGAAAAGAAAATAAAGGTGATTAGGCCTCAGGTAATCCTAGTTGTCTAAGTCAAAAGGTGGCATTACATACACCCAACCTTCGAGAAACATTTTCTCGAGGTGGTCAAAAAAATGAGGGATGATCTCGTTGTAATGTCTCAGCATCCTCCCAAGTAGCAGATCATGGGCTATACTTGTCCCACTAGACCTTAACTTGGTATACCAAATGAATCCTGAGTTTCCAGACTCTACGGTCTAGTATGCATAACGGTTCTACCATGAGGGTTCCCACGTCTGATACCTGCAATTCCTTCCAATTCAGTTTATGAGATTCGTCAGCAACACAATGACGTAGAAAAGATACATGAAAAACATTATTAGTTTTATGCAAGTGGGGTGGAAGTATGAGACGATAGGAAACAGGTCCAATTCTCTCTTGGATTTTGAATGGTACTATAAATTGATGTGACAACTTTGTCCCCTTCCCGAACTAAATGGTACTCTTATTAGGCCTGATATGAATGAAAACTTGATCTCCCACTTTATAACTTTGGTCAGTCCTATGTGCATCAACATAACTTTTCTCTCTATCCTGTGCTTCCTTTAGTCTCTGCCTAATATGAACCACATGTTCCTCCATCTCTTGAATCAATTATGACCCAAATGTCACTCGGTCTTCTAACCTTTCCCAACTCAATGATGTTCTAGATGGCCTTTCATATAGAGCTTCGTAGGGTGGCATTCCAATGGATCTATGGAAACTGTTATTGTAGGAGAACTCTACCAAAGCTAGGTACTTCTCCCAATGGGTTTGATTATCCATAACATACATCCTAAGCATGTCTTCCATAACCTGATTTACTCTCTGAGTTTTCCCATCTGTTTCAGGATGATAAGTTGTGCTTAAGTTCAAGTGAGTCCCCAACACTGATTGCAAACTTGTCCAAAACCTAGAAGTGAATCTGGAGTCCCTATCTGAAATGATGTTCTTGGGTATCCCGTGAAAACAGATGATCTCACTTACAAAAACGTGTGCCACATCAGTGACATCATAGGTGTCTCTAACCAAAATAAAATGAGCACTCTTGGTCAACTTATCAACTATCACCAGAATGGCATTGTGTCTATGCTATGTGAGCGGAAATCCCACAAAACAATACATAGAAATGATTTCCCACTTGGACATAGGGAAATCATGCGGTTGTAGGAGACCTGTCGGGTGGTGGTGGTCAACTTTCACTTGTTGACACTCTAGGCACTTGGAGACGAAGTGTACTACATCGCGCTTCATTCTTACCCAGAAGAAAAGCTTCTACATGTTTGCATACATTTTCCTCACACCTGGATGTGTACAATAAAGTTCTCTATGGACTTCCTTCAGTATGATGCTTTGAATGTCCCCACCTTCGAGGATGTGCATCCTTCCTTGATATCTTAATAGTCCATCTACTTCCAGGCTATATCCTTCATACTTTGGATCTAATTGCCTCCCACTCTGGAGGGTTGAAGTAACCTTTAAATACCAACTATCTCCAAGGAGTTGTGTCAACACATGCTCCCTCAGATTAAATTTTAAGGGTACCAAAGAGAAGACACGTGGTATCCTACTCAAGGCATCCGCAACCACATTATCCTTTCCCTTGATGTACGAAATTTCAAAATCGTACTTACTCATAAACTCACTCCATTTCGTCTTCCTGACATTGAGATCCCTTTGAGTGAAGAGATGTTTTAAAATTTCATGGTCCATTTTGAGCTCAAAATTTTGCCCCACTAGATAGTGCCTCCAAAGTTTTAGAGCTAGCATTACAATTGCCAACTCTAAATCATGAGTAGCGTAAAGATCCCCATGTTTCTTCAACTTCCTTGATGCATAAGCTATCACTCCTCCATCCTGCATTAGCACGTCCCCCAACCATTTCTTTGAAGCATATGCACAGGTTGTGAAGTCTTTTTCCATATCCAACACTTGTAGAATTGGTGCACTAGCTAGTAACCTCTTAAGCTCGAAGAATGCACTATCACATTCTTCTATCCATTCATACCTGACCCCTTTTCACTGCAGAGTGGTGATGGGTTTCACTATTTTAGAGAAATCTTCCACAAATCTATGGTAATAACTTGCTAGCCCCATGAAGCTTCTTACCTCATGCGCATTTTTCGGCATTGCCCATTCCATAATGGCCCTTACCTTTTCTGGGTCCACAAAAACTCCTTCACTGAAAATGATATGACCCAAATAGTGAATTTATTTCATGAAGAAATAACACTTCGACAAATTTCCATACAATTGGCTCTCTCTAAGGTAGGATAACACCACTCACAAATGTTCCTCATGTTCTCTTTAGTTCTTGGAATAGATGAGGATATCATCTAGAAAGACCTATACAAAGCGGTCTAAGTACTTCCAAAATACACCATTCATGAGGATCATGAATACTGCTAGCGCATTGGTCAAACCAAAAGGTACTACAACGAACTTGTAATGTCCAAACTGAGTTCGAAATGCAGTTTTAGGAATATCGCCTTCCTTAATCCTTAACTGGTGATACCCTGATCGCAAATCAATTTTTGAGAACATTGCTTCTCTTTTCATTTGATCAAAGAGATCATTTATCTGTGGCATTGGGTATCTATTTTTCACTGTAGCATAGTTCAAGTCCCTGTAATATATACACAGTCGTAAGGAACCATCCTTCTTCTTCACAAAAATTACTGGGGCAACCCAAGGTGAGACACTAGGCCTTATTAGTCCTAAGTCAAGTAGTTCTTTCAACTACATCTGCAACTCACAAAGTTCTGGCACTTTCATCCTATAAGGAGTCTTGGAAATTGGCTCTACACCAGGTTTTAGCTCCATAATAAAATCAATCTCCCTCTCAGGAGGTAACCCTAGAAACTCTTTCGGAAAAACATCCTTAAAATCCGACAATACTGGGTACTGATCCAAGGAGGGTCCTTTCCTTTCATTGATTGCTTCCACTACATATAGTTGACAACCTTGCCTCATGCAACGTTTAACCTTCATGTTCGAGATAAAGCGTAGAGACACCTTCCTCCGTACACCGTGGATCTCTACTAGCCTTCTTTCATCGCCAACACAAAGCACCCTTTTTGCGAAATAATCTACCATAGCTCAATGGGATTCTAACCAATCCATTCCAATGATTAGGTCATACGTCCCCAGAGAAGTGACTTATACCTTCAACCTAGTAGTACACACTCCCAGTTCTACTAGAAAATTATCAACGCTAGGTCCTACCACTTGTTTTTTCCCCGAAACCATCTTGACTTGTTTGAAGTCATCGTGCTCGTAGGTTTCCAACCCACACTTTTCTAATGCATATGGTGAAATGAAACTATCTGTAGCACTATAATCAAATAAAATTTTAACATTGACATAATTTAGCATACCTGACAACTCCACTACCATGGATTGATGTTATTCCTAGCGATTATTAACCATTGCATAAATCTGGTGGCTACTACTTTCTCTTCCCATCGAGGCCTTTCCTTCTCTATGCACAAATCCTTCTTGCAACTCTGGGTAGTCACGTTGGTAATGGGGTCCTCCACACTCCCATCACGTAACATGAGATGGAACCTACACACTTCCCTATGACGGTCTCTGAAATGAGTTGCTTCCCTTGGATCCCCTACCCCTACTTTCCGCTCCCTGAGAAGGTCGTGGAACTGCTTGCGTCATTGGTGATGAGTGGGATGTTGCATTTTCTTCCATTGAAATACTTGTAGAAACTGTCCTAGGTGTGACTCTATTACCATAAGTAGTTGGCCTAGAGCTCCCTCCCCTGGAGAAGCTCCTAGGGGCCTTCCCCACGAATCTAGGATGATGTGGAAAGGTCAATATCATAGCTCCGTTTAAGATGATATGCTCCTCTAGATAACATGCATTTTCAACTGCTTCTGCTACTGACGACGGTTTCCACATCTGTACCATGGCCCTTATCTTAGGGTTTAACCCATACACAAAACGTTCTACCTATGGTTGATCGGTGTCCATGTACGAGACATATTTTACCAACTCCATGAACCTGATCTCATACTCTTCCACGGTCCTGTTTCCCTGAACTAGAGCATGAAATGATCCCACCTGTTGTTCCTCGTAGTACGTTGACAAACATTTCTTCTGGAACCTTTCCTCAAAACGTTCCCATGAGACGGTGTCTAGGGTAAGGTGCAACTGCCTCTCCAGGTTACCCCACCATTTCAAGGAACTCTCCCTCAACTGAAAGATCGTTATTTTCGCCTTTGATGTGGAAGCATAGTCTCTTAAGGTGAAACATCATGTCATTCCTTCTAACCATGCCTCTGCATGTTCACTAGCATGACCCTCGATAAACTCCGGAAGTTTGATATTCTGTAGCTCTCTAGTGATGTCCTCGGGTGGAGGCCCTCCCTCTAAATCCCTCGACGCTTCAGGGTTACCCACTCTAGATGGTGGGGGTTCCACTTTGACATATTTTGGCCGATGCTCCTTTAAAGTCTCATTAATAGCCTCGAAAGAGCGCAAAATGAGAGCTAATTCATTTTATGGTGGTGGCAACGCCAGCATTGGTGGTCCTTGCGATGATGCCCCTCGGACTCGATTTCCCTGAGTCTTAACCATCTTGAATAATTGAATCTGCATCAAAACAAATGCTTGTTAGGGAAGATTTTAAGTCAGTTCACATTCACTCAACTTATACTTGTAAACATAGGGTTAGGCGTAAGTTTTTTTTTACTTGTCTGTAAACAAACTTTACTCTCTTTAGGGTAAGTGGCTAAAGATTGGGGTTGAAAGCCTCTAAGCTTGGTAACTTTGTTCATAATAGTTGTTAACTCCCTTGCCTTGCCAGCTATGTTAGACCTGTGAGGTACTCGCCATTAAGTGTCACTTACCTTTTTAAGTCTTTAGAGATTTGGAAACTAATTAAAGTGTTTTAAATACAATGTTGATTAATCATTATAATCCAATAACCTAGACTAAACTTTAACCTAAGTTTTAATAGTCTTAATCAACGCATTTAATCTTATCCATAAAATTAATATTATTAGTATCCTAATTAAGTACATATCATGTTAATTAATCACTTAATTAATTAATCATTCTAATTAATTAATAACTTTAGTTCTATTTAAATCATTTTTAGTTTTTAATAACCATAGTTGAGGTTTTTTATTAAATAATTAAAATTTTGGAATAATTTAAAATAATTAAAACATTAAAATTTTAAAGATGTTTAAAAGATAATTACAAATAATTAAAATTCACAAGAATAATAATAATAATAATTAAAATAAAATGGCCAAAATATTTTTTAAATAATTTAAAAATTTAAATCACCATCTCACCATGAAGAGCCCAACCAACCCATGGATGGGAAAACTTACACGAGGAGATCGACCCACCACCATGCCTATGGATTCGGAGACCTTGGTACGGCGTTGTTGACTTATCCACACCACATGGTGCAATATCCAAATTAATAATAGCAATAGGAGCGGCTAATTTGCGTTTTGCAATGCTAAGAATTAAGCGTAACGTACTAAAATCATTGGTCAAACTTAATGCAACCACAGCAGGCTATACTGATTACAACTTGAAAAAATATCAGCATACCATGACTCACCTTGTGATGGTACGCTTTTACCTCCCCCAAATTGGTTCCCGAGGAGGGCATCGTGGGTCTCGCATGAGGCCGTGCCTCTCCCCCTGCTCTCAATTCCCAAACCCTACACCCACTTGCTCGCATAACTCAACCACCTTGGGCTATCACCAGTGCAACTTGAAAAAATATCACTGCCTCGCAACTCACCGCCTTGATAAGCTGCACATGCTTTACCTCCCCAAATTGGTTCAGAGGGCATCGTGGGTCCTCGCATGAGGCCCACGTGCCCCTCTCCCCCTGCTCTCAATTCCAAACCCTACACCCACTTGCTCACATGCGCTCCCTCCTATGCCGCCTCTCCCATTCTGCAACTGCGATCGAGGTTTCTCCCCCCCCACCACAGGCTATCGTGGGCTTCCACTCTGCAACTGAGCGCAGACTGTGGACGAATTGTGGGTAAGGTTGGGACATTAGAGGATATGAGTTCTTGGTCACCTGACAGAGACATGAGTAAGGCTGGGACAACAGACGGAGGCCTGTTCATATAGAGCCTCATAAAAGTAAATATAAATACAAAAATTCTTTCTAATTTACTTCTTTATTTATTGTCCCATCATAATAATAATGTTCAACAGTATAATAATAATGAACAACAATATAATGAGCATAATGAACAACAATATAATGAGCATAATGAACAATAGTATAAGGAAATGCATAAGGTATTTACCTCCACCCGATGTTGAACCTGAAGCTGATGAATCCTGCCCAAACTGAGTAACCTCCTAACCAACTAGGAACAACCTCTCTGGCTCCCTAGCTCTAGGAATCCTTACAGTTTCCTGGCCCTCGAGCCAAAAATTCCCAGCAACAACGTGCCCCTGTGACAGTCCTCAAGCAAACTGTAAGCAAAATTGTTGCAACCAAAACTATTTCCTTACCTCCTCCTTCTTTCTCTCCCAATTTTCTTACCTTGCCATAAACCAAAAATATCACCATACCAAAGATGTCTCCCCCTGAGTTCTCCCTTCTCCCTTATCTTCCTCCCTCAAATCTATTTCCCCAACTGCCTTAACCCCCATTAACTCCTCAACCACCTTATCCCTCCCATTAATTGGTTCAACAACCAATAATAATAATATTATAATAAAGTGACCATAAATATTTTGTAATAATTCATTAAACTAATATTTATCATTCATGATAATTAAATAATTAATTAGGGTTGTTACAAATCCATAGTCATTGTATTACTGATAGGAGGAAATGTATAAAAAGATTTTCCTGTTGGCCTACTCGCTAGGAAACCAGACCAACAACAAAACAAAATATTGCCATTCAACATATGTTTGATATATCTAAGGCCTATGACTGATAAACTAGAGTAGGAATACCTTCTGGTTCCTCTGTGATAACTTCTAGCCTTATTTAAACTACTAAGCAGAGGTGGTAAGCCCAAGCCTCATTGGTATTTAAACAAAAAACACAGAACGAACAAAATATAACTTAGCTAATGGTGCGGCCTACTGTCATTGGGACTTGGGGCTGAGCGTAGTCCAGGTTGGATAGATCCATGTTGGCTAGCTTGTCTGCAATCAAATTTAGCTTGTGGTCAACCAACTTGACCTGGAGTTGCATGTCATCGAGCTGCAGGAGGATCTCTTGGCAGGCTTCATGGTGGTCAAGAAGAACTCTTCCCATCAAAGTTTTCAAGTGACAGTAGATGTGCACCATTTTTAGGTATTGTGAGGACCAGCCACAGACAAAACCAGTGCCAGGAACCCACGAGTTCGTCATCTCCTTCACCTCGTCATTTGAGATGAACTTCCTTAAAACCCGAACGTCCACCTCGACCACATTCATTTTCGACTAAATTTTGGGAGGGGTAACAAAGCGATATGCCTATGTCGAGTCCTCAGTCATATCCACCAAGTGAAATCCAGACCGAGTTTTGGGTCGGTGAGAGGTTCCCCCCCGGCCCCTATGGGAAGAGTTGCCTCAAGCCATGTAGAAAAGGGTGGAGGACCGGAGCGCAAAGTGCAGGGGTACGAATGGCAAGGTGCAATGAAGCAACCGGGAAGTTGTGAGGGAGTAGTAGAGACAAGAAGCAATAAACCAACGGTAATGCAGCCAAAAGGAGACGTAAATGACATAATTAACTAGTGTCAGGGTCCATAAATGGAGAGTGTTGCGATGATTTGCAGAGATATGGTCCGTATCGGCCATTAGACTCCTGTGCTTCGCCATCTTTCCAAACCTCATGCGAAGGACGATGGGCTCGAGCTGGTAAGGAGTGGGTAGAGTCATGACATGAGAGTGAGGATAGGGAAACTCAAGTGCGAGGGGAAGACAACATCGGGTAATGAGTCGCATGAGGAGGCAAGGTGGAGGGTGAAGGTTGTTGGCAGGTGTCCTTAGATCGATAGGTCGGGTGGGTGGGGGGGGTCGGGGACTCACCGACGTTTGGATTGCGTCCCTGACACCACATCTGGGGGTTCAAAATTTTAACATTAAATTATATTTACATTAAAATTATCTTCCTCTTTCAACTATATTTATAATTTGATTTTTTTTTTCATTTAATTTTTATAGTTTTCATTAATATTTATTAATATAATTTTTATTTATTGATATATTACGATTTTTATTCAATTTTAATTTTAATTTTGTCAATTTTATTTTATTATTAATTCTACCTATCTCTTTTTATTATGTATTAATGAGATATTTATGTGGATTAGGTGATGCATGGGTGTCAGGTGGCACTCCAAGTAGATGTGACTATAAGTGTCTTATGTACGGGACGTGGGGTGGTTTTAGTGCATTTAATGCGAGGGAAGATAACTCTAATGAGCCAGGACAATGGGACAACATACAACATCATGGTCTGTTCAACGAGCACTTGGATCTTTGATGAGTCTGGGGTGATCACTGCATAGGGATTTATG
Source organism: Picea sitchensis (assembly GCA_010110895.2). Lineage (NCBI taxonomy): Eukaryota > Viridiplantae > Streptophyta > Pinopsida > Pinales > Pinaceae > Picea > Picea sitchensis. The sequence continues at coordinate 10,878 of SNQJ01S0004391.1, forward strand.
GCCCCAGGTGGTGACATGGGTCTTAACTAGAGTAGAGGAGAAACTATGTTTGACATAGGAGTAAACACAGTGATTCAACTTTAGTAGGGATATTCGGTCTTCATGGTCCCTTGCTCGGTTGGTGGCGATTTACCGTAAGTTATGCGATGATTCTCTCTGGTTCTTTTTTCTATTTTGGTGGGGTTCTCCGGTGGCCCTAGCTCTGGTTTTTATGCCGAGATTATGGTTTGTGGGAGGGACCCTCTACTTTCCTGTCTTTGGCTTCTAGTTCCTCATCTGTCTAGGGTTTCAGGTGCACTCAGGGAACCCTTTCGTGTGGGTTTCTACGCGTTTTTATTGCTAGGTTAGTGGTTCGGGGTCCTGCGGGTGTTGTTTGGGTTTTGGATATCGGGCTAGAAGGTCGAGTTGTCGGGGTTTGCTCAGTTGAGGCGAAAGAGGCTAGGGTACCTAATTCAGATTATTTTCGGCACGAAATGAGAGCGGAGATATAATAAGGAAATGCAGAGAGATATCGCAGATATTCAATAATGTAACAGAAATGTATCAGAGATACAACCATACACATATATATACAATGATACATGATTTCTATTAATGAAAGAAATGTACATAGACTGTAAAAATACAGAGTGAAAGACTCGCTAGAATGGTGGTAGCTTATCTCTGAGAAGAGATGTGATGGCTACTCGCATTCGCAAGAAGATGATTACAATGAGGATCTCAAGGCCTTTCTTCAATAAACAAGAATGAAAAAAACCCTAGACATCCAAAAACCTAGCCCTAGGATATGAAGTGCCAAAAGTCATGTGGGCCCTGTTTGGGTAAGTTAGTACATTAACTTCCTGGGGTCGTAACTTTTGCATACGATCTCCATTTTAGTCATATGATAGCCTGTTGGAAAGGTATCATCGAGGATATTCATTTTTGGGGCTCAATTATGGCTTTGGATATCATTGAGAATATCGATCCCGAAAAACCTTCATTTCAGCCCTCAAAATGGCCTCAGAAGTTAAAACTGCTAAAAATAGTAAATTGCCAAAATTGCCAGAAAACTGTTTTGAGCCAGTTGGAAAAGGTGGGTGGCCACTGATATCCACCTGGATCAGTACCTATTCTAACCCAATTATAATTGAATAAGAAGCATAGTTGTATGGGATAAAGATATCCCAAGAAACTCAAATAGCCTGTCCTCCAAACTCTCCTAGCCCAGTGTGATAAATCCTATGTTGTTTCTTTTGTAGTCATGATATGTTGTTTTTCTTTATAGTCATGGTTTTTAGTGTTTACTGATAGTTAGTGTTTCCTCTCTCTTGGTTTTTTTTTATTCCATATGAGGTTCTAGACCTCTATAGGCAACTTAGAATATGTAAGCAAATTAGACTCGATTCTAGTGACTTAGATATACTTTGGATGATATTCTAGAACTCTTTGTGGCACTTTTTTTGAACCATGGTAATATAAAAGTAGCTAGCTTAAAAAATATTTGTTAATGAATATTAATATTATTAACCATTTTTAATAATAATAATAATAATTTATAAAAGTTTTACTTCAATTTTTAATAATAAATATAATTTATTGAAAATTTTTAAACTTTGATTTAATTGAATTCCTTTTTTTTGATAAGCTATATATATCTATATTATATTAACATTGAGAAATATACATCTATATAGATTCTTATCTGCCTCATTGGAAACCAGACAAATAACAAAATAACGATTGCTTAAGGCGAAGAATCCTTTCTTTGTAAAAAATTAACCAGTCCTTACCTCATGGGTAAAAAAAATATAAAGCCTATCTACATCAAACTAATAATATAACTAGTGTTGGGATATTTGACTAGTACAAGTATTATAATAAAAATACACTAAAAACAAAGCATGGAGACATTAAGTTGGAGGAGGGTGGACATTGTCCACCAGAACCTGAGGAATCCCATCACTCGGTTCGTTGAGGTTCAATCCCATTGCCCGCTCCACTAGGAGCGAAACCTTCTCATCCATCTCTTTGGTCTACAATTGGAGGAACTCYAATTAAAGCATCATTTCATTGGTAGCTATGTTCCGGACTGTAATAACTTTCCCTAGGAGTGCCTTGATGTGCCARTAGAGGTTGATGGTTCTGTAATATTTTGTTTCCCGAGAGAAAAAGGACCCTGTATTTGGAATCTAGTTGGTGAGATGAATGTCGATATCTTCATCCAAGATTACATAGGGGCCAATATTTCTTGGAGATCTAAAATTTTTATTGTTCAATTAAGGACTAATTCTCATCAACTCCGTTGTGAAACAGGGCACTGGAAAAGGCCAAAAGAAAGGTGGGAAGAAAGAGTATGTATATTGTGCTCGTCCGGAAAAGTGGAAACAGAAAAACATTTCATTTTAGAATGTGAGGCCCTCAAAGACAGCAGGGAAAATTATGCAGGTATTCTGGCAGCTAATTCTTGGGATAATCTATTCAGCAAAGAGTTTGTTGAGAAGCTGGGAGCGATTATTGTAAAACTTCACAGGAAAAGGGCCCAATACAATCTGTCCCATAGGCTATTTTTAGCCTCGTGGACATTAAAAATACTTTCTTTCTTCTTTCTTTCTTTCTTAGAACTCTGTCAAGACGTAAATATGCCTCTAGCGTTTCCAACTCGACAGGAATTTTAGGGGGAGTATGAACTCATAAGGTCTATGCGAAAGCCATGGCTTCTTTTTGAGCCCTTAGAATGGACACTCTTCGTCGCTGGTGTCAACCTATCCTTCCTAGACCCCCTCGATCCATGAGTGCACAGATAGGGTGAGAACCAACGTTGTAGAGAGGGAAGYTTCTATGGTTTGGAAGAGGAGGGTTGAGCCAAGAGTTAGAGAAGCGAAACCAGATAAAGATGAGATGTGGTCATCCTTTCCTCCTTAATATCCTCTAGATTGACTGCAAACTAGGCTTGAATCCTCGATGCGTGCTTCCTTTCCTTTCCCATTGCATCCCTTGATATTGTTCAAATCATGCGTGAAAATAATGACAACAAAGCCCTGGAGGGGTGAACCTCATTTATCATTTCGTCCATCATATGAATCTTGGTGGAGGTATGACCAGACTGAACATTCATTCAGTGCCAAGCATCATCCATGGCGTCCTTCCTCGGTGTAATTAATCTTCATTACCACTGGAGAATTAATCCCGTGCATGGGAATTTACTGCGAGGGGGATGTGACCTTGCACCAATCCATGTGGAGCATTGAAGGGCGAGCTGGCTCAGGATGTAGAGTGTTCTGGCATCAGTTGCATCCCTATGACCCCATCCATGGGAATTCCAAATTTTTTACTTTTAAACAATTTTATTTTCCATTATTTTTATTAAAAAAAGCACAATATTAACTCGCAATATTAATTTTTTATTTATTTGTTTGATGAAAAAAGTTATGTAATATCACAAGCAAATATTAATCACTGCATAAACTTACCATAAATGTCCATGGGATGAAATCCTTGGGCTCAACAGTACATAAGAGGTGAAAGCGTCTCAGGTAAACCAGTTCATTCAATTGTGCATCGTAAATCTTTGTCTAGTTATTGATTGCTACAAATTTTGACGTAATACATGCTTTGTAATGAATGCCTGCACAAGGAGGTGGGTGGGAGTATCTAAATTGGCTAGTGTTGGTAAGCGTAGTAGTGTTGATAAGAAAGTGGTTGGTTTGGTGAAGTGACAATTTTTAGGTAGTTGAGTGGGGTGGGATTTGGCCAAAAGACCGATTTGGAGCTGGAAGGTGTAGGGAACTTGTATTGTTGATCTTCCATGCATTCAAAAGCGGAAATTGAGAAAGATTTTTTTTTAAGGGATTTCAGGTGCAACAATTGAGAAAGAAAAAGATAATTTTTTTGGAGGTATCTTTGGGATGACAATACTCGCTTTTGTAAGGTTGATCAATTCTTAGCTTCTCAACATGCCCTTTCTTCCATACCTTATTTTCTTGTCGATGAGAGATGACTTGGTTAAACTGACTATTAAGAGTTGAAACATCTTTTTCATCGCCGCTTCCATAGGCCTTCCATAGGCTTGGGATGGAAAGTGAACAAAACCATTGTTTCTCACCCAAAGATAAAAACTTGAACAATGGTATAAGTTGTCTTTGGAGGTAATCTCAAAGTTTCAGAAAGTTTTTCTGATGTTTTAAGTTGGTGCACAATTTTTTTATATTTTAAATGACTAAATTTCAAATAATTTTGTAAACTAAATACTATTTACAATTTTATGAATCAAAGTGTAAAGAACATAATTCTTCCTTGTTTTTAAAATTTTCGATGAGAGTTTTTAAATGGAACCAAGACTTTCAAAAACCACTTATAGTTATATCAAATTTAAATCATTTATTTCTCTAAATTACAATGCTATCGAAAATTTTCTTTTAGATGGGGTGCTAGGGAGGAGTGAGTCATCGGAGGATGAGTCCATTAACCACGCGGAAAATTAGCCACGTTCACACTTGCCAAACATGAAATATATTACCGTTGGTGCTCCCTCCAACCAGGTAAAGGTGGCATTCAATGAGAAATAAATGTGGTAACCGTACCTCGGTTTTCAAACCCCAGTTCACAATAGCCAAAGCACCGGGAAGCGATGGGGAAGGTACAACATTTGTTCGACGATAGTGAGGCCAGATCACAGGTATAACAGTAGAGTAAAGAGGTAATTAAATTCAAGGGAGGGAGGTACTACGTCCCATATGGTTAAGTATTTTTAATAATTGTTAATATTTTAATTTGATTTAAAAAAACATGTATTAAGTAGTATTAATGATTAAGGGAAATCAATTTTCCAAGTCAAATGTCTTCTTTCACAAATATCCCTTAAGTTATTGTACTGCTTCCGACGGCAGGCAGTACATAGGGATGAGTTTGCTCTGACTTTTCTATTATTTTTTGTTTGACTTAAAACATTTCACTCAAACCTTATGTTGAACAGACAAAACAGTAAAAAGTATTTTTTTTATAATAAAAAGTTATATTTTTCTTGTATCTTATCGGTCCATACATTTAGAGTGTTATTGCAAGATTCACTTTATTAGAGGCTTAATACAACCCTTGGATTGGCACCACGTCTTCTTCGAGATTGGATTCAGAGACAGTGCATCACAACATGCTGCCCTTGTTAATTATTGTTGCTAGTATAATTTAATGCAATAGAAACTAATATAATATGTGGTATAAGGAAGTTCAATATAAAATTTAGAAAAAAAAATTAAAAAGAAAATAGAACTCATATATACCATACTTATAAATCAAAATATTTTAAAAAATATTAAAATCAACAATTATTAAAAAAAAATAACATAAGGGATATTTGTGAAAGAAGGCATTTGACTTGGAAACTTGATTTTCCTTAATCATCAAAACTACTTAATACATGTTTTTCTTAATCATCAACACTACTTAATACATGTTTTTCTTAAGTCAAATTAAAATATTAACAATTACATATCTAGTTTAAGAAGAAAAAAAATAGTGAATGCAAGATGAAGATCTCCCTATCATACATTAAGTGCAACAAATCACAAAATACTAAATAATTATTTATTTTTACTATTTTTATTCATTAGTGCTTCATTCAGTGAAAATATAACCATTTTTGAGTCTTCAAAAATCTGTATGTCTCTGGTTCCCATCTCTAATGCTAAAGACATTAGTATGACCATCTCTCAAATATCAATGTCATTATTTTTCTTATATCGTAATCTCCATTCAAAGGAATCCATCTATTTTCAATTAAATGCAATATTACACTCGCTCTACTCAGTGTAGGGTTTCCTAGTGAAGCTTTGTCAAAGAACCCATAAGGTTTTGTCTTATCTTTCTTTGGTTCCTATATAACCCTTGGTATTTTCTTCTTTGTAGTATGTTTGAAGGACTTTTAAGCCCCTTGTGTATTGTAGAATGCCATCTCTAGAAAAGTACCCTATCTTGAAATAAAGAAGCATTCCCAACTAAATAGATAGGCCATATGAAAATGAGAATAACAAATAGAGATGGAGGAAGCCTGACATTTATCTATGAAGGTCTGCGATTGTTCTCTAATGACATCATGAAGGGGTTTAATGCTAGTTTTAATCCTAGTTCATGTACCTTAGTGCTAGAAATAATAGGTGTGCTCGTTTAACCATAAACAATACAACAATATTGTCACCCAACCATAGGCCGAATCCATCCCCGAGCACCTTAACCTTGACAAAGAGAATAATTTTAGCAGCAAAATCTAGGTCCAAAAGCCAATCAAGGTAGCGTACCACTCTCCATAGCTAGTGTACCAAGAAGAAAGTCGAAACCATAACCAAGAGAAAGTCCAAGCCTAAAACCAAAAATACTAGTTGCAGTAGCTGCAACTGCAGCTACTCTCCAGACTTGCGCACTTACTGAATTTTTGTAGTTTGCACTAGATTTCTGTAGTTGTGAGCTTTTTCTTTCAAATGAGTTATGGCGTCCTGTATTTATACTACTCCTCCTTAGCTATTTGGGCTGACTTCTCATTCTGGAGGCTTAAAACTTAATATTAAATATTTCCTTTAGTTGACTTGTCTTCTAGGGTTATGTCAAATGATTTAGGGTTTCTTCTTACTTCCTAGAATATTCTATTCTTGTCAGGGTTACATGTGGAGGTTAATACCTCCCATAGCTACCATAATATCAACACTCCCTCCTAGCTAGGGAAGTATTGAAAGCAATGGTCTTGAGAATAAACATACCATTCAACCAGTAGCATCATCATAACCACATAGGCTATTTCATGATTAGATCATGAGCACCATCATCACTATTAGTATCATCTGATAGCATCAACTACATCATATATTGAATCCATACTCCATATGAGTAATCAGGCATGATGTTGAATAAGTCACTCACTCCATAGAGTGATACAAGAACCATTCTTCTAATCCAGACATATGTCCTAGAAGAATAACTATTCCAATAGATGTTAGAAGCCACACCATGGGCTACAAGGACTATTATTCTAATCTAGACATATGTCCTAGAATAATAGATGTCCTAGACCATTTTCCGTCTGGATAATGTTTGTCCACCAACACACTAACTATCCATCTAGCTGATAATCATTTCCAACACTACTGATAGTCTACATGGAAATCAGAACAATGCCATTCAATAGAACAAAATTGTGTCTATCTATAGTAGTACAAAACTACTATCCAGTGGTACACAACCACACCAAGTAGCACACAACTACTTAATCAGTGAAACATAGTCACAACCAGTGGAAAACATCCACCACAGCAGCATACATCTACTATCCAAAAACACAGTCTCCATGAAAATCATATCATATGATATCAACCTTCATAAATCATGATATAAACTGAGTCATCAGGGCCATTCTTCCACTCACATCTATGAGATCTGGAAGAGCATCTTCCCTCAGAAGGTAAAACATCAACCATGGGATATCTGAACTAGTCTTCTCAAGCATAGAAGAATAACTCTCCCTGATTTTTGAGCCTAGACCATTCACCTAATTGGTCCATCCCTCTGGCACTAGTCATAGTGCAACCTAGAGAGAATGAGTTTGCGCTATGGAATGCATGTCCCTAATTGTTGAACCTAGACTATTCACCTAATTGGGCCATTCCTTCGGCACTAATCATAGTGAAAACTAGATATAATGAGTCTGCCCTAGGCAATGACTGTCCGAACCATTTCCTAATGGAAATGATTGTCCTGCACCAACCTCCAAAATGAACCATTATTCAAAACTGCTCACAACTATTAACTTCGAAAGAATGACTGCCCGACAAGGAATACCATTCTACTTGACCACTACTTAGAGTGACTTCCAAGAAGAATGGTTTTCCTTGACCATTTCCCCACACTGGCCACAAGGGGATTAATCGATGTTTATGGTATATCAACAATCTATCGAACCATTTTCATTACAAAAATGATTGTCCAATATGAACCATTTTTCGAATTGGAAAATGCATGTTTGTTAGAAATCTCAAACCACTTTTCAAACTGGAAAGGAACTACTCATCCTGAACCATTTTTCGAACTGAAAAATAACTTTCCATAAATCAATAACACATCAGTGCTCCCTCCCAACCTAGAAGTAATCTCTTCCATTTTCAATAAGGAAGTCATCTCCATGAGCCCCAACTTGTTTCTTAAGTACACAAACTTTTCATATTGGATAGAGGATTTACCAAAATATATGCTATCTGCTCTTCTGTGGAGATATATTGGAGGACCACTTCTATTTTATGGACTTCATCACAGAGAATATAATGCTTGATCTCAATGTACTTCGGTGTGTCGTGGAACACTGGTTTTATCTGAAGGCTTCATATAGCTCTGATCATTACAATATATCATGGTCGAGTTCATCACTTCTATTTCCTGCTATCTCATGACATCGTGGAAAAGATCAAACTGAAACATATCCCAGTAGCACTTCTTCTGTCATTGTGAGAGTTTTCCATGGATTAACAATCCATCATCCCAAACTTCTGAGTAACTACTCTGATACAGTATCTCTGTCATAGAAAATTTTCACCACACTTTCATTGTATATGAGATACTCTGCATCAAGTTGTTTGAATCCATACAATGTATTCTTATATCTACATATATGGGTCTCTTTTTGGTATAAGCTTCTTTGTGACTTGCTTTGTTGGGAAGAACAGTCTTTTACATGTAAATTCCAATCCATGGATACTATAAGAGGTATATCTCGAACAAGATGTTGTCATAGTCTTATCCCTCCTTCTGGAAGAACCTCTGAATCTTGCAATGCTTCCATTCATAAGTATTTTTCATACTGTTCTTTATCATAACTACCATTTCTTCTGCTCGATTGTTTCTTAGTGAGTTCAAACCAAGCTGGTAGTCTTGTGATTATCAATATAATAACTAGTTGTTCTAGATTTTCTTTCTTTCTTGGAATCTTCATGTTCTTCCTCATCTCTCTCTTTTGCTCTTGGGTCCATGGGTCTTCTATAGATTTCATACCCCAAAGATTCCAACTTTTTCCTTTTATCATAGGATCATGGATGTATATGGACAACCAAGATACTTTAAGGATTCTTTTCGAAGAAAACTTTTTCTGAACACGTGTTTCTTTTCATGGCTGCTACTTTCAATGGGAACATGGATATATAATTCATAATCCTCACTAGATCATATTATTTAGGATTACCTCCCTCCTAATCCTTGCTTCATGCATGAATGCATGCTCTTCTTTTGTAATTCTGTAATTAGCTCCCTCCATCTAAGAGAGTCCATACTTCTATCTACATCCTTATTTCCTTCTGCAAGGAGTCACAAGTCTTTTTATAATTTCCTCTTGGTTGTTGAATTCTTTCTTTCTTGAATTGTTCTGGGTCTCTTAAGGTTTGATTCTGATTTCGACTTATCTTGTAGTTGTTACTTATATAATAGCTTCCACAAGAATTGTTACCAAATATTGTCAACATACTTCATCTTTTCATGTGTATTGCTTGACTTGTAGTCATGGTGATAGAAATCCTTATCCTTTTATTCTTCCATGGGTATTGTTTCCCTTGAACATATTTTCTTCTAAGAAATAGATATACATGATATGTACAAGAACTATGTAAACATAGTATATACAAGAGCTTTGAAGAATATTGTTACCTTGACTTAGAAGAAGAAGTTTGTTTTATCATGCTTCACTTTCTTTAAGGGTTCCCTTTCTTCAATAACTGTTTCTTCATCTGTTTCCTTCCTTTTCTTTAACTCGGGACAGTGATTCCTGTAGTGACCATATTTTCGAAAGTTGAAGAATTATATCTTTGACATATCCTTTTCTTGATTTGGTTTCTTCCTTGAGCGAAACTTATTCATATTCCTGAAATTCTTGAACTTTGTTGTGAAGGCTTGATCTTCATATTTATTTTGGGATTTCTCTTTTGCGTTAGTCCTTGATTCTTCTTGTGCACAACAAGTCCAAAGTTATTCAAATGTGGGATACTCCTTTCTTGTGTTCATGCTTGCAGAAAATGCATCCCATGTCTTGGGAAGACAATTGAGTACTATATTTACCAGTTCCTTATCTGAAATGATTTCTTCAATATCTTGTAGTTTATCTCTTAACTGAGAGATTCTCACAAGGTGTGATGTTATGTTGTCATCATCATTCATTTTCATGTCACAGAGCTCATTCTTCAGACTCATTACTTGTCCAATGTTTTTTACTAAGAAGAGGTTTGTTAGGGCATCATACGTCTTCTTAGATGAGTCAAGATGAGAGATGTAGGGTATGAAGTGGTCTTTTACAAAGTCCACTATGATACTCATGGCATTCATGTTATTGTCTTTGAACTTCTCCATATCTGCAACGTTCTGAGGTTCCTTCTCTTTTCCTTCTTCAAATTATGGTTCCATGATATTTCTTTTCAGGATATCCAACACTTTATTCTTGTCAAGGATGAGATCAATCCTTGTATTCCATGCTCTGAAGTTAGAAGCCCCTTATAACTTGTTTTCTGACTTCATAGAGTAGGCCATGACTTCTTTGACTTGGTCAACCTTTGAATTTGACCCAAAAACTCAAACTTAACGTCTTATCTTGCTGAGAGTAACAAGAGGTGCGCTAGGTTAGGTCGCACTAGGATATATACAAATTGGATCAATATCTTCACTTAAGGTGCCTCAACAAGAGGGTTAAGATTTCGTTTGCTGCAGCAAAAACTTTGACTGTAACTACAAATGTAACTGAGAAAATCCTCCCAATCTATCTTCCAACAGTTAGACTGTACGAAGATAGTGTGGGCCCATAACCTATTAGAAATAATAGTTGTGCTCATTTAACCATAGATAATATAGCAATATTGTCACCCAACCATAGGCCGAAGCCACCCCCGAGCACCTTAACCTTGACAGAGAGAATAATTTCGGAAGAAAACCCTAGGTCCAAAAGTAAATCAAGGTAGCGTACCACTTTCCAGAGCTAGCGTACCTAGTATAAATTCCAAACCATAACCAAGAGAAAGTCCACGCCTAAAACCGAAAATACTAGTTGCAGTAGCTACATCTCCAACTACTCCCGAGACTTGCGTACTTACTGAATTTTTGCAGTACTCACTAGATTTATGCAGTTGTGAGATGTGTCTTTCAAATGAGCTCTGACGTCATGTATTTATACTGCTTCTCCTTAGCAATCTGGGCCGACTTATCATTCTGGAGGCTAAAAACTCAATATTAAATATTTCCTTTAGCCGACTTATCTTCTAGGGTTATGTCCAATGCTTTAGCGTTTCTTCTTACTTCCCAGAATATTCTATTCTTGTCAGGGTTACACATGGAGGTTAATACCTCCCGTAGCTACCATAATATCAACACTTAGGATGGTCATGGGGAATATTTGTCTAGTGCATGTGTTCCATTCCATACCTTGGAAAACAATGCAATGGTGGGTGTCAACGGAGGATTTGAGAAGTTATTCATAAGGACAATTCATGTCATTACTCCTAATGTCAAAATAGTGGGTGAAAGGTTGGAAGGAAAGGATGGATATGACTCTACATTAATCAAGTGGTACCTTCCTTGAGTGTTGCACTTTGGCATTGATGTCGAGGAAGGAAGTTCATTGATGGCCTTTGGTATTGTTGTTCATTATGGAAAACATTGTGGAGAGAAGTGTTCTATAGCTTCATTTCTAGAAGAGGTAGTAGCTAGTTCTGTTAAGGAGGTGTTGCCTATTATGGAGGTGTTAGGGAGAGGTAGGGGAGTAGAGCCTCTGGTTAGAGAGTAAGGCCTAAGTCCATTTGTTAATAAGGTATGGAATTTAGTTTTGAGTATTTGGAGATACAAATATTGTGTTTCGTGAAGCCAATTATGGAAGATTGTTACCATTGGTTAGACTTTGGTTTATTCAGTGAAGGAGACTTGTTTGGTGGAAGAGCCTGTTCGAACAGATCTGAATCTAGCTAGGTTGGTGGAGACAATTGTGTCAATTGTCCAGGTTATCAGTGAAGCCATAGAGGGAGGTAGGATGAAGGTAGGCCTTGTTAGAAATTCGAAGAGATGTGTAAAGTTGGCTAAGTGAAGAATGATCTTGGTGCTTGGGGAAGACATTACTATGCCATAGGTTGTGGATATGTATAAAACCTTGATCAAGAAATTCTACTTGCATTTCATCTCTAAGACCAACCTCAAGAGATGTATGGAAAAGGTTTGGAAATAGATCTTAAGGTATGTGGTAGCATTCCATACTTTGGTTAGGGGTTCATTGAATTTCCATTTTTGAACAAAATAGGAGGTTGTAGTTACTTTCAAATATCATTGATTTGGGGGTTCAACCGTGTCCTTGAAGAAATGGATTCTTGGTTTCAATCCTCGATAAAAAAGGTTCTTGCTACATCCAATATGGGAAAAAATGCTTGGTTTTCCACTTAATTTTTGGACGATAAATATTCTCAAGGAGAATGGGGATACGCTAAGGATATTTCTTTATGTGAATGAGAATTTTGGGACTAAAACTTCTTGTGTTGTTTCTTGTATTCTTGTTGTACTAGATTGAATTGAAGGGTTCGTAGAGGCTATTGAGTTAGTAGTGGGTATTTGTTCTTGTGTTTAGAGCTTAGATTACATGGGGATTCCATTTCATCGTGTTTGTTTTCATAGTTATGAAAACATGGTTAATGAGTGTAATCTTAAGTTTCACTCAAAGGTATGGAGGAAGAGATCTAGTGAGGATATTGGACATAAGGCAAGCAATGATTTCATTCATTCCAAAGGAGTGGATGGACATATTGTAAAAAGAAGTGGCGATGAGCAGTTTGTGTTGAAGGAAGGATATGGTGTTGTTATGTTGGTAGGATTAGGTGAAAAAGGTAGGGAGAAGTCAAAGATAGTAGCTAAAGAGGAGGGTGCTTTGAATATTTTACATTTGGAACCATTTTAAACTAGAGTTTTAGAGCTCTTAGGTAAGTTGAAATTAGTTTCTCCTACCTTTAATTATGTTGTTAATATTGAAAGGAATTTGATCTTAGATGATTGGTATTTTCTTGGTTGGAACAAGCTCAAGGTTTAGTTTCAAAGGAGATTATGGGAGGGGTGCATGCTTCTCCTATAGGTATGCTATGGAATACCGTGTTATTAGGGATCAAACTTCTTCCTTTAATCATTGAATAAGTCTTGATGGAGGGTAGTGTTGACGATAAAAATCACAACGAGGATTTCACCCACAAAGTATTGCTAAAGCCTATTATTTAAACTAAGCTAATGATATATAATACTAGTAGGTGGGAACCCCTTGTAGATTGGAGGATCATATAAGGTTCTTATTACACATTTACGCTGATGTTAGACACTGCTTGTAGGGTTCTACATGATTGATGATGAAGTATTGATTTTGTTTGTGACATAATGGCAGATGGATAATGGATTTTATGCGTTGGTTTCGTTACTATAAGCTCTAAATTCCATGTTATGAATTTCTTATGTTCACTATTATTACATTTCTATTGTATTCATGAGTAATTACCTGTCATACCTGCACAAGAAACATGTTAGTAACAAAAAGAAACAAAAGAAATGGAAAGGATCATATGAAAAAAATCCAAGAAGAGGAAACTATGATATACTATGCTATACTATATGCATTTGAAATTAAAGAAATTGTTTTTAGTCCAAACTAGTAATGTTAGTGGCTATACGATTTTATTGAGTTATATGGGGTGCATGTGATATATGTTATAGTATGATTTTTTCATGGGTTAATATTGATCGGGTGGCACAATTGGCAAGCAATGTGTGCAAGTTTCAATGCATGGATTAATGGTTGGCTGGCATATACTACGTAATTGAATGAGAGGGAGGATAGAAGCGACGTGCAGTAAATGCATGTCACTCCATACTTCTCCTGCTGGTCATCACCCTAGTAGGGTTATTGTTCATTTGATTTTTTCTGTGGTTAAGCTTTGAGATTCAAGCGTGAGGGAATTGCTCGACCAAGCTCGCATTTTTAAGGCCATTTGATTACATGTATGTTCTTTTCGCCATCCATGAAATTGCTTTGTGTATGAAATGAAATTTGGCTCGATAATTTGTTGGTCTTTGTTTTCTTGAGGTTGGCAACTATGTAAACGTGTGGTACTTTCTCTGGAATGGTTGTTGTGTTAATCATCGCAAATGGAAAAATTGATGATTGAAGTCACATTTTCATTGACTTTTCTGTGTGGTGGAAGCCATGATGGCTCTCTATTGTCTTTATGGGTTTTTGTTGGAGGGTTTCACTCAGTAAGCCTTGTTGGACGTCTCCTCACAGTTTTGGTAACCACACCCAGTTGTGTTTGGTTCTTCGGGGTTGTTGTTTATGTTTTTGAACCACCTCTTGGTCATTTCATATCTTTGCACCTGGTCATGGGCTCATTTTGCGTTATTGGTATTTGCATAGTCGATTATGAAGTGGCTATTATGCCAAGAAGCACACTTTAGGGTTGTTGGTAGCACCTCGTCTCTACATTTATATCAACATTATTCGGCTATTGACATGAGGGTTATACCTCTGCGTGTTTTTGTTGTTGGTCACTGGCGAGTAAGAAATCTCCACTCCTCTGCATCATGGTCTACCCTACCTGGTGTCGAAATGTCACCGTGTCTTGCAAGCTAAGGGTTATAAGGCTTATGGTTCCACCTTCCTTGTCTCAAATGATTTCACCTATTATTGATATGGTTGATATATGGTCTCCCTGTGGTTGGTTCCACCGAGTGAACCCTTGGTTATTTTGTTCATTAGTTACAGAGACCATTTTTTTATAAACCAAAATGGTCTCACCCTGTCGGGCATCTTGTTGACTATCATGAGTTGTTTGAGTGGTACTATCAGTGGCTTTGATTATTGGCTCGTCTCTATTTGATTGAGTTGATTACCCCATTGTAATCATAAATGATAATTGGTATATATTCGTTGCTTTCTTTTATTATGACAGTTGAATCGATAACTCAACATGGTTTAATTGGTTGACTAGAGAGTTGTAATTGGGAATGATAATGGGCATACAGTCGCTGCCTCCTTTTGTTGTAACAGTTGGATTGATAACTCACCATTGTTATGAATGGTTTGATTGGGAGTAATTGGATATGTACAATCACAAAGACCCGTCTTTTCATTATGCGTTGGTCTGTGTGTTTCCTATAGCGTGGTATAAATTCAAGTGGTGGTTATTGTTGTTGTGTGTTTAACAAGCCCGATCGAGATTATTTCAATTTGATGTATTAATAACCATGGCCTAGATGTCTATTGTGTATGGTTTATAGACATCGTGCATCGTTTGGTTTTATTGCACCATCAGAGATGAGCAAAGGGTTTTGGTAGTATGGTTTCAATGCGAATTTAATTGTTAAATTTGTCAAAGGAATGGAATCAGGCATGTTTTAAAAGAGTTTGTCCAACTCTGGAAAGACATGTGTCTATTGTTGATTTGAGAAATTAAATTATGGGTAGTGGTTGATGTTTTCTATGTTGAACAAAGTTGAAACAATATGACTGTGTGTTCCTTGGATTTTGTTTTAAATATAAAAGGGAAGGAATTGAAAAGAAACAAAATTATTTTAAACAATATGGGTTAAGTCATGACGATTCTGAGTATAATTATATTCTATGTTAATTGAAAGTTTTGAGGAAATGTAATGTGGGACAATGAACAAGTTTTTAAAACACAATATTGTTTAAATTGGCCACAATAATTGTTTAAGTTGGTGTTGGATCGTTTGCATTAAATACAAAACTGCTTTATGGATTACTTAATTGTTTTTTTGAACAATATTTTCTTTTTTCCCTACCATTATTTCACTTTTCTCTCATTACAATCCCCATTTCCTTCCCATATTCACTATCCACTCCCTGTTCCTAAAATTTAATTATGGTAAAGACAAGTTTTGTATTATGATAGTTAAGGGACCGCAATGATGAATTACAGTGATATATTCTTTTGGTTTACAATACAGTTGATTGTTTGATGTCTGTGAGCAGTAATCGTGATATTTTCCCCCTCATTTTAACATTTTTCACTCAATACAACCCCTCGCATATCCCAGAACCGTTGTTCACCCCCTACTCGTGGACAACTATTAAACAATTTGTATGGATTGGATTGCATGAGTCTGATATGTTGCTGAGCCAAATTTTATTTCATATTTTAAAAGAGTTGTCATGTATGGTTGTTAAAGAAACTATTTGTTAATCAATTATGCATACAGGGATGAGCTTTTTCAGCAAATGTATCCATGGAAGGGGTAACCGAGGAAGAAGTAATTGGAACAGGGGCCCTCGAAGGCCAAGATTCTCTATACACTTTGATGCAAACTTGCAAGAGTTACGACAATTTTTTCAAGCTAGATTTTTCAATTGAATTAGGCAAGGAGTGGTCCAACCTAGGCCTGAAAGGCCTCCCTTCCAAGCCCACATGTCCCTGGTATCTCTGTTCCTCCTCATGTTTCACTGCAACCTGAATTTCTCAAAAACGAAGGATGGCAAGAGATTGTCCACCTGACAGTCTCCCAACATCATGGCTGGCCTAACTTGTCTCTACTTGATCCCCAACCTATCAATAAAATTGTCCAAGATGCCCCTATCCACTCACCGGTACAGTCTTTGCATGCAAGAAAAAGGTTAAAAACTGAGGCCCACCATGCCCTTGACAAAGGAAAATCCATTGTTGCCCTTCCTCACCCTCAAATGACTCTAATAAATCCGTGTCCTCCTGCATGCATTTGAGAGATGATTGCTCTCATGTGATCAGTGAGATTAGACCTAAAGGCTCCACATAGCCTAAGGCAAATTCAAAGAGATCAAAAGGTGACAACAACAATAAGGAAATGATTGCCTCCCAGAGTGGAAAATATGGATTTTAAGTTTTTATTTATTAATTTGACAGTTGACTTCTGAAATTTTGGACAACACACTATTTTTTGGATATATGGGTAATATATTTTTGGAAATAATTTCAATTATCATTGATATAAATTGTCAAAATATAAAAATGATGATGGGATTCACAAGGAGGGATGTTTTGTTTGCTTAACTAGTTGAGTTATCATTGTTAGAGAACAAAAGGGAGTCACAAGGGGTCTCACCTACTAGTTATTATTTATTTAAAACCCTTATTATGATTTTATTACTTTTCCCCCTTAACTAAAAGATTGGTTGAGTTTTAGTTAACTTAACTAAGGAAGTATTTCAACTACTTCAACCAATTCTAAATTGCTTAAAGGAAAAAGGAAAGGGAGGAACAAGAGGAGAATAGAAGGAGAAACATACTAAGGTTTGCTCTTTGAGTTTTTTGACATAATTCAGTTTTCATTCATTCCTTAATTCATTAGAAGCCTAATTATGTTTTATGATAGCAAGGTCCTATTGTAGACAACAAGATTCAGGGATGAATTACATCATTCAGACACTTTTTTTCAGAGGTGTTGATCTATCTTTGATAGTCTGTGTAGACTTATTTGTTTGTGAATTAGATTTCATGACTGACAAAGGCTATTGTGCAGAGTCGAGTGGGAAACAATCTGTGGCAAGCTGATCCAACTTTTAAAGTTCAGTTTTTTACTTTTTGTCAGAAGTCCTTTTGTATGTTTCATCGGGGACGTCTAAGTTTGACTTTGGTCCAAAACTTCCTCAGGAAATTTTGTAAAGAGAATGATTCTTTGATGAATTGGAATGAAATAAAGGATTGCTTTATATCTCATCTGTTTTGATTATTGACTTGGTGTCTTTACTTCTATCTCTATATTATTTCAACATATGTTATGTTCAGAAAATTACATAAATAATGAATTTTTCAGCAAGCTTTTATTTAAAAAAAAAAAAAAACAGCCTAAGCACTTGTAAGCAATACTTGTGAATTAGGATACCAATTTTGATGGCTATAAACATAGGGTGATATTCCCATATATTTTTCTTTAGCCAAGCGAGATCCAATTTTTTTTGAGTAAGATCATTTCATATATTTTCCTCAACGGGTAGAAGTGATGGGTTTATAGATGGTGAAGGAAATATCAACTTTGTTTGTGTGGAGGATGGGAAGCATGAGCAACTAAAGTCTTCTCCAACTTGGGTTTTGGAATAAAGGTTGGTTTGGTCTCAAAGAATTCAAATGGGGAATTTTGAAAGGAGGTCATGGGTTTGAGTGGAGGTGTTTTGACGAGCCAGTGTAGTGACCCTTTGTTGATATAGTGTGGATTTGGAGCTTTGAGCTTAGTGGAAGAGAGGAAGGTATTGAAGGAGGGAGGATTTGTGGAGATTATAGTTGGTGAAGGAGAATGTGTTCAAGGGATGTTTGGGTATGAAATTTCTGGGGGTCCTCGAGAAGAGAAAGATTTATTTGATTCTTCCAAATGACCTGTTCTTTTAGAAATGTTGATGGGGGTGGTTTCTAATGAGGGGATCTTGTCAATGGGAAATTCGTTAAGGTCGTGGAAGGAGTTAGTTTGTGTGGAGTTAGCTCTTCTTTGATAGTTTTAAAAATTTTTGTTTGTGCATAGGAAGAAGTAAAGACAAATTCGTTGTAGATAAACTTAGTTTTGGCTACAACTTTCTCTAGTAGGCACTTTCATGAAGCTCATTTCGAGCCTTCTAAAAATTCCATCTTGATTTTTTTCTTCAAATGAATGACCTTCTTTGACTATGTATAAAGATTGTTCTAGGTTGAGTGCATGGGATGTGATCTCTGTTAAAGTGGGGTTGTAGCTGAGAGTTGGGCCTTTGGTGGGATCAAGAATGGACTTATCATCGGATTCAGTGCTCTTAGGGATTTCCATTTCTTCTTTTGATATAGAAGTAGGGTTTAAGGTTTTGATGGACCTAAAACTAATAAGAATGAAGGAGATGGATCCTCTAAGGGTGACCCCTTTAGATACCCTCTTAGATATAGGCAAGGGAACAAAAGAAAGATGGTGAGAGGGTATTTAGGAGGGATAAGCAAGGATGTTGGGAAGAACTCAAATTCCAGGGGTAAGAAATCTCACTCATACACTTTGCTTAGAACAAGGCCATTTGAGAAAGGATCAAGGGAAAAAAAACCCTTAGAAGGGGAATTCCCCTGGGAAGGTGTCCCAATGATTATTATCTCCTTAAATATTAGAGGGTTGGGCAAAGCCTATTTTTTTTTTACCTGAGAGAAATTGTGGATCTCCATAAGTAAGATATCTGTTTGATATAAGAAACTATGGGGGAGGGATAGAAATTATTTGAGTATATTTTAAAGTCATGGAAGGAGTGAAATTCTTAAGATTAGACTCCATAGGTAGATTAGGGGGCTTACTAATTGGATGGAGGAAAATACATCATCGATTGAATTCCTCTGTCATCTTGAATTCATGGATTGGAGTTACTTTTTACTCCCTATAGATCAGGAAAGTCTTCAATCTTGTTAATTTATATGGGCCTTATGAGGATATGATCATTTTTGGGGATGTATTAATAGTTTCTAGAAGATGAAAGGGTGATTATTGGTGGGGATATTAATTGGACTACTAAAAGAGTTAAAGTCTTGGAGAACTATGTTAGGGAGGACCCTCTAGTAGAGTTCTTCCTTCAAAATTTTGATGAGGTTGCATTGGTAGTTGTGAGTCGATAAAAAATATACAAACCTAGAGGAATCTAAGGTTAGTGGAGGAGTATATTACTAAATACCTTAATAGGTTTTTAGTGTTTGAAGCTATACTTCATGATCATGAGAGAATCAAGACCCGGGTTGAGGTTGGGGGCATACACGGATCACCTTTCAGTAATTCTTCAAATTGAAAGGGAAGACGTGAAGACCTATAGTCCTTTCAAATTCAATAGTCATTGGTCAAAGGAACAAGCATTTATAAACCTTTTCAATATGGAATGGGTGAGATATGATCTCTTCCCCTGCGAATCAACTAGCCTTTAGATGGTAACTAACCTTAGAAATTTTAAATTTGTTGTTACAAAGTGGGATTTTGATAAGAGGAGTAAATATGAGAAGAATCTAGTATTAGTTGAGAAGGATATAATATAGATCTATTCTCAATATTTTGCATCAAGATTTAATGAAAATGATAGAGCTAGGTTGAGGAATTTTGAAAATTACAGGAGGAAATTGATGGAAGAAAAAGAGGCCCAATGGAGACTAAAGCACAAGGCTCTTTGGTTAGCCAATGGGAATGATAATACTAGTTTTTTCCGTAATTATGCTAACCATCAGAAAAACAATACAATTTGGGAAATGAAAAATTCAGATGAAAGTAAGGCTAACCCCTTCAAGGATATAACTGACATGGGGGTATTACACTTTAAGAGTCTCTACAAAGAGTTAGATAGAATCAACATCATTGAAATAGTGAAGATAACTTACTTCTCCCCTAGTTTTGTAGGGCATGAGGAGAATGCATTGATGATAGAATAAGTGTCCAAGGAAGAATTAAAATAATTGTTGGCTTCCTTTCAGAGTGATAAGTGCCAGATGGTTGGTCAATGGATTTCTTTAGAGGGTTTTATGCTATGTGTGAAGAGTAGTTGCTAAATATTATGGATGACATTAAAAGAACTAGAAAAGTGCCCCGAGATTTCAATTCTACCTTTATTTCCCTGATCCCTAAGAAGGATAATTTTGAATCATTTGATGATTTCGAGCCTTTCTCATTATGCAATTACATGTATAAAATTATATCTAAATTCATAGCTATTAGGGCGAAAAATATATCCTTAGAACTTATTTCATTTGAATAGTTTGTATTTTTACATGGAAGGTATATTTGTGAAGCTATAGGGATAGCCAAGGGGGGATAAGATACTATAAAAAATTAGAAGGAAAATGCAATGGTCATGGATTTAGACCTCTCTAAGGCTTATGACTTGTAATATTGGCTCTACCCAGGGTTGATTTTGGTTCATATGGGGTTTGTTATTTAGATGGTCAATTGAATTGTGGGGTGTCTATCCTATCTCTTTTGTTGATTTAATTAATGGCTTTTCCTTAGGATTTTTAAAGCCTATTAGAGGGTTGAGGTAAGGCTATTATATAGCTCCACTTCTATTTCTACTTTTTGTTGAAGGTTTGAGTAGTGCAATTATAGAAGAAAAGAGAACATGTTCATTGAAGGGGATAAAAGTGGGAAGGTATTTCTTTTTTACTCATTTATTATTTGTGGATGACATCTTGTTATTTAGTTATGGATCAAGGAGAGAGGTAGATAATATAAATGCGACCCTTGAATTATATTATACGTGTTTAGGTATGGATACCAATAGGAAATATTTAATAGTATTTATTGGCATGGAAGAGGAATTCAAGAGAATGATATTACAAGTTTTTCCATTTCATAGGTCAAACTTTCAAGTAGGCTTCAAGTATTTTGTGTTTTATTTAAAACCAAATGACTACAATAAAAAGGGATTGGTGGTGTCTAATGGATAAGATAGAACAAAGGACTAAGAAGTGGTGCAATAATTGGCTCTTTCTTGGAGGAACTTTGACTCTTTTCAAGTTAGTGCTAGAAACAATTCTAGTTTACTAGCATTCTATGGCCTTCATCCCTAAAGGGGTTCTGGAATCTCTCAAAAATAAATGTCTTAAGTTTCTTTGGAATAGTAAGAAAGAGGAAGAGGTTATCCCTTTGGTTAAAGGGAAAACATTGGCCAAACCCAAATAGGATGGTGGGTGTGGCCTTAATAATATTCATCTTTTTGGTAAGGTGCTAGCTTACTAGTTTGTTATTTGTGGATGGCATCTGGTTATTTAGTTATGGATTGAGGAGAGAGTTAGATTAGATAAAGGTGATCCTTGATTTATATTATACTTATTTAGGTATGGAAAAAAATAGGAAATCTTTAATAGTATTTAATGGCGTGGTGGAGGAATTCAAGAGAAGGACATTACAAGATTTCCCATTTTAGAGTTCGGATTTTCAGATGGGTTTAAAGTATTTTGAATTTTATTTAAAACCAAAAGATTATCATAAAAAAGGATTGGTAGTGGATAAAAAATAATATATAACAAAGGACTAAACAATGGTGCAATCATTGTCTCTCTCTTGGAGGAATATTAACTCTTGTCGAGTTAGTGCTAGAAGAAATTTTGGTTTAATGGCATTCTATGGCATTCATCCCTAAGGGAGTTTTTGGAATCTCTTAGAAGGACATGTATTAAGTTTCTTTGGATTGGTAAGTGAGAGAAAGAGGGTATCCCTTTGGTTGAAAGGAAAACATTGGCTAAACCCAAATAGTGGGGTGGCTAGGGAATTAATAATATTCATATTTTTGGTAAGATGCTAGCATAAAAAAGGCTATGGAGGATTGTCTCTAATCAAGGATTTTGGAGGCAGGAGATTGTGTAAAGGTGCATTGAGCCAATCTCTTTATAAGAATGGATAATGAAGGACATCGAAACTTTCCAAAATGGGTCAATAGTTTGGAAGGCCTTGGTATTGGCTTATCCATTGGTTGGGAAGTAGGGGAGAGGTTGGAAGTGGATTTTTTATACTTTGATATGTAAATTATCGTGGATATTCCACTGGAATAGTTTACCACAACATATCTAATATTCTGAATTTTTTTATTATGCAGGTTTATTTCCTTAGATTTCAGATTTATTAGCACTATCCTATTGCTCAAATTTATAAAAATAACTAAAATACAAAAATGAAAGAATAAAATAATGAACACACCATCCACACAAATGAACACAAGATATATCCTAGGAAATCCTATATGGGTGAACACCTAGCTATAAGGTGAATCCTATGATTTTCTCTCTTTTCTTTAGTTATGGAAATGTAAATGCAAAGAAAGGGGCCCTCACTCTGGATTTTCTTTTGACACTATGACCTAAACAAATACTACATAATACTCCTCCTCCTATGTTATTCTCTCAAATATCACTCCTAGATTCTCTACTCTAATATGGAACACATACAATGTTAAAGAATGGAACCCTTCCTCCTCCTAATAGCCCAGTATTTAACATAGCCTAATAGAGGTCTAGGGTTAGGGTTTTTGCATGCCTCAACCCTCAATTAGTGTTAAGTTTAGGACCTTCTAAAATCTTCTTGAAAGTCCACATGTGGCTATCCCTACATGTGTGAGTAATGATTTTTGATGTGGCATTCATTTGGTACCATGGTGTTCAACAAGGTAGGTCAACTTGTGGGAGGCATAACTTCCATATATGAGTTCCGATTGAGGTAATTTTCACACTGTTGGAAAGGTATTGATGTGTAGAAAAACTTCAAGGGGATATAACTATGCTTGCAAAGTTTTGACCCCAAAAAGTACTTTTTGATACCTCAAAATGGATCTAGAAAGTATCAGACCCCAAATTTCCAAATTGGGACATGCCACTAAATTGGGCCCCGCAAGACAATTCCTCCAAATTTTCCACCCAAAAAGTTCCAAGATAGATGAAAAATTATATAATGATCCATTTCGGGTCGCATCACCCCATTTAGGAAGGATTTTGGTCCCCAAAATATTTTACTAAATGAGGTGATGAAATTTCCCTCTACCTTCTCTCTGGAGTAGCATTTTCCCTTACTTGGCAGTTGTCCCTACAGCCCAATTTTCCATAGGTCATGTTGCCCCTATTTGGTATTTTTGGAATTCTTCTACAAAATTGTATCTTCTACCAACTTTGTCTGAGATTATGGTGCTAAGTCCTCTATGGTAGGTAGGACCTGCTCTTGAATTTCCTGATCCATCATGGAAGGCTCATAAGGTTTCATATTTTCCACATTCGCTACTAAGTAAATGCTCATGTATGGGGGTAGATTGAGTTTATTATCACCCACCTTATCCAATACCTCAAAAGGGTCATATCACAGATCCTTGATCTTCTTACTAGGACCCTGGAGCCTTTCTTTATTAGTTGTAACCAAACTCTGTTTACCACCTTTAATGTTTTCTCGGTTATGTGTTGATCATGTTAGGCCTTGTACCTTTCTTGTCACTTATTCAACATCTCCTATACTTGCAAATGGATCTGCCTAATATTTTCAATGAATTTCTCCGCTTTCAATGCTTCTCCTGTGATGTCTTCCCTTAGTCCTCCTTGTTTTCCATAGACAACATCCAAGGGAAAAGGTGGAAAATACCCAAATTAAGTTTCAAAATGGGACTTACTAGTAGAAGTATGGAATACTTTGTTATAAAAGTGTTGAATGTAGATCATATTTTCACCCTAGGTCTTCAGATGCTTATGATTATATCCCCTCAAAATTTGAACCAAATTCCTATTGACTACTTTTGTTTATCCATTTATCTGTGGATGGAATGTTGTAGATCTCTTCAACTTGGTTTACATCTTCTCTTGAAGTGTAGTCCAAAAGGCACTGAGAAATTTGGTATCCTTGTATGCGATGATGCTCCTTGGTATCCCAAAGTGTACCCAAATCTTATTCAAAGAATATTTTTGTTGCTTCTTGTCTTTTGATGGTATTTTTACAAGGTATAAGAATGCACATTTTGCTAAACATGTCAACTACCATAAACACATACTCATGTCCCTTCTTAGTTATTGGAAGACCACCCACAAAATTCATGGAAATGATCTCCTATGGTTGAGTGGGTACATGTAAGGAATGGTATAAACCTTACTTTATATTACTAATATTGTTGGTACAACAATGTATGTATCCTCTAATATACTGATCTACATTTTCTTTCATTTTGGGTCAATACACATACCTTTGTGAGTTGGAAATTGTCTTCCCAACTATTAAATTTATAGCAGCTACAAGAGCCATTCTCCGAGAGGATCGAAAATACCCTAGCTGAGATCTAGGGCCCCTAGTGCACTCTTGGGGTTCTTGTTCTAGGACGAAACAGTCAGTGCCATGGCAAAAGACCCTTGTTAGGGCCCCCAATATATGACTGGGGTTCTTGGTCTGGAACCAAGTAGTAAAGACCCCTGAGAGGTCCCCCAGTATATGACTAGGGTTCTTGGCCTGGGACCAAGAAGTTAAAGCCCCTAGATATGTCTAGGGCCCCTAGACATGGTCCAGGGTACCCATGCCTGGGGCATGGGTTGATCCTTGGTCTTGTACCTTGGTGGATAAGACCCCAGAGATGTTCTAGGGCCACCTAGTCTTTGATCAAGTGTTTGTTGGTATATGAAGGAAGCCTTCTTTGAAGGCCGACATGACAACCACATGAGGATGTATCCCATATGCAATGATGATAAAATTAAAAGGTCACTTTGAGAATGAATGGACAAGTAGTGCCACCAAGTCACCCTTCCTAAGCCAGTCACCTTATTTGAGGTTTGTTTTTTTGCTTTTAGGGGTTTTGAAAATATTAATTAAATATTTTAATTATGTATGTAATTAATATTTATATTAATTAAACATATTATTTCTAATTGTTATTTAGTGTATTTCCTATTAACCTAACCTAGCCTAAAAAGTATAAATATGAGACCTACCCTCTATCCTTATTACAATTATTTTTCTTGTGAGTGGATCTCCTCTTGTTTACTTTCATTGCTTGTTTATGCTTGTTCTTTGGAAGGTTTTTTAGCGATTGTGTTTCGACCCTTCTCTGGCCTTTTGCTCATATTGAATATTGGTGATGTCCTACTCCACGTGGGTGAGGTTAGAGGCTCCTTTAAGATTGTTGATGTCTACTCCCTGTGGGTGAGGTTCCGAGGCTCCTTTAAGCTACAAATTCTAGGCCTTTTTTGTTGTGTCAACTCGTGAGCTGAGAAGTGTAGCTGCCATCACTTTCTACAGCAAGTCTAGTACCCTAGACTCCTTCCTAAGATGCCACTACCTCTCTCCTATGCAGATCTATCCCTCAAATTGAGCTCCAGCCCCTCTTCTGATTTGTTAAGACTATCGTACCTATCATTGTGTATGAGGGTTTGATCACAGAAACTGTGTATGGGGTTTGATTATAGAAATTCCTGTGTGAAGTCTAAGTGACTTTTCCTCTTGGTGGCAAGAAAGTCTATTCATCTTTTGGCAAGAGATCCAACCTATATGGTGGATCTATGATCTTGAATTTTGTCTGAGCATAATTACAAGTGGTATTGCATCTCTAGTGTGTGGCTGTGACTCCTTCTGAGGTAAGACTACAAGGAAAGGTAAGTTATCTATTAAATTTACCATTATCAGATCTGGATATTTGTTTTGAGCTTTGATCTGTCTAGATATATATCAGCATTGAATGTTATGGGTTGCTCATTATCAGATCTGGATATTGTTTTTGAGCTTTGATCTATATCAGTATTATAGATTAGATTTGGATACTGATCTATATCTTCTTTAGTTTAGATCAAAAAGAATGTTTTGTTGATTAATCTAGATCTACTTCTTGTCTTGGGATCTCAGTTAAATCTAACTCTGCTAGCTTAGATCTGAGTGGTTGTACACACTCAAATTTTGTCTACAAACTCAAGTCATTCAGATCTTAAACAATAGCTTGTTGTTTCTCTGTTCAGATCTTAAACAATAGTGTATTTTTTCTTTCTCTGTTCAGATCTTAAACAATAGTGTATTTGTTGTTTCTCTGTTCAGATCTTAAACAGTAGTGTAATTGCTTACTATTCTGAGGATGAGACTTACTTGTTATTCTAACTGAGCATAAAAAAAAGGATATAAAAATAAAAGGGACATAGTTGTTGTTCTGTTCTGCATTACTTCTCTATTTCTAACACCAACACCAAAATTTCCTACAACCTTGGAGGTGTGAGCCTCTCTAATAAGTTGCAATATTTCACCTTTAGGGACATAGAGGTTGTCTAGATTATAGAGAAACCCATTCTGGAGATGATAGTTAGCCTTATCGTCACTTTCTTCTACCCGGATTTGGCCTTATAGCTACTAAGACACTTCTTTAAAGAAGTCATCATCTTCTATGTATGCTTCTTTGTATGCATCATCGATAAAAGGCTTCATGTGCATAAGAGTTCCAAAATATTTAATCTTGGATGTGGGTGTTCTTGAAACCATGTCTTCCAATTTATTACTGTTTCCCTTCTTATATTTGATGACTAGATGGAACTGCTATAAAACCCCCATCCACTTGAAATGTATGGTTTTCTAAATCTTACTCTGGGATTGTAAACATTGCAGTGGTTGGTGATTAGTGTGGATAATATTTTCCTTTCCCATAAGATAGTGCTTCCACTTCTTAACAGCTTGAACTCGAGCATAGAGTTCCTTATCATATGCAGGCTAGTTCAAGACTCCCCCATGTAACATCTCAAAATGATAGCATAATGACTTATATCCCTGCATCAAGACCACTCCCAAAGCATATCCACTCACATTTGTCTCCAATTCAAAGGGATTTTTCAAGTTAGGCAATGTAAGGAATGGTTTTTGACTGATCTTCCATTTCATCTCATCAAAATCTTTCTATCGATTCTTTCCCCACTGGTTATTATGACATGGAGTGGTGCAACTATAGCTGAAAAGGATGTTATGAAATTTCGTAGGTACTGTGCTACCCAAAAAAATATTCCAACTTCAATTACAATAGTAGGAATTAACCACTTGATGATGGCTTCCATCTATGCAAGATCTATATTGAGTTCCCCTCCATTTATCATGTACCCCAAATACACCAATGATTGCTGAGAAAACTCACTTTTCTTGAGGTTAACCAGTAGTTGATTCTTTTTTAGAGTCTCTAACACTTGCATGAGATGTGCTCTTCCCAAATACAACTATAAACCAATATGTCATCCAAATACACTATGAGAAATGAATCTGAATAGGGATGCAATACATCATTCATCAATTGCATAAATGTAGTTGGTGCATTACATAATTCAAAAGGCATGGCCAACCATTCATATAGACCTTGCCTTGTTTTTAAGGTGGTATTCCAAGTGTCTTCTTCTTTAGCACATACCTTATGGTATTCTGATTTGATATTTAACTTGGTGAATTACTTGGCATGCTGCAACTAGTATAACAAATCATCGATCATGGGTAGAGGGTACCAATTCTTGAGTGTGATCTTGTTCAAATCTCTATAGTTGATTCATATTTGCCAAGTACCATCCTTCTTGGGTAGTATGATGATAGGTGACCCACAAAGTGAGGTACTTGGTTGAATTACTCCTTTATCCAATAACTACTACAACTATTTCTTCACTTCGTTTGCTTCTAAAACATATAGACTGTCTATATAGCCTAATTTATGGTAATGGGGAGTCAAGAAACAATTGTATCTCGTGCTACACTTCCCTCTTAGGTGGTAACCCTTTAGGATCTTGGAACACTCTCTGTATGACTACAAAAAATCCTCCAACTATTTCTTATTCTATTTATTACATTCGTCCAGGGATGCCTTTACTCTTACCAATTCATCACTCAAGTAATTATCTCTTAAGAAAAACAATACATATTACATAACTGATTAAATTTTTGTCTTAGTTGGCACCTACCAGAGATATATTGTATTTATCTTTGTGTGTGTTGATGGTGTAAGACTTCCCATCCTTGATCAAGGAGTATTGATTTTCTCTTTGCATAAAGATTGTGTCCCTCATATACATGTAGGGGATTCCAAACACTATTCCACACATTTAAAGAGGTACTACATATAACTCCACTTCATCAATAAATATGCACTTATAGAAAGTTTGATCTTACACTATTTTGTGACCTTAACCTCTACATCCTTGTTTGCCCATTCTGATATGGGCTAGGAATGATCATGAACTGCCAACACAAGCTTTCTGACCAGATCAATTACTATGAGTTAGGTCTATGAACCATAATCTAATAGAGAATACACCTTGTTCCTTTTGACTTCGATCTTAATGTGGAAGAGTTTAGTCATCTCTTTCTCTTCCTTTTGGCAAAGGATAATAAGATTAACCTCCTTTTGCATTGAGGTGCAAACAATCTTTTGATCCACATCTGAGCTACTCTCAACTAGGTTTCTTGTATTCATTTCTAGTAGGTTCTTATTCTTGACATCCTTCTTATGGTTCTTTGGATTCGACTCTAGATGTAGCCTCCAACACTTATCTTCAGTGTGATCATTGATATTACAGTGGTTGTTTAGATCCATGCACCGATGTGGAATAGTTGTCATTTTCTTGTCTTTTCCTTTCCACTTCTTCTTCCCCTCCTTGGAATCATCTTGGTGGTATTTCTATTTAGAACCACTTGAATTCCATTTCTTATGGCCTATGTTCTCCAGGATTGTGCTTACACACAAGCCTCTTCGATGATCCTTGGTTTGAATAACATCACTTGCTTTTGCAAATGATTGTGTAGATTCCCTAGATCCTTGAGGAGTATATTTGGGTTCTTGGGAGAGATACCTAATATTATCTCCATATTCATTAAATTGATGGTGTACCCTTGCACACGTTTCCCTTGCCTCTACCCGAAGTGATGCCAATGGATCTATTGGTCCTCTATATACCCAATAGGTTAAAATTGAGGCTTGATGACAGTTTTAAATGCCTCCCACTTAGTCACTAGTGGATCACCCTCTAGAATAAGTGTCTCTTTGTGGATTTCCCACTAGGTTAGTGCATGGCTCTCTATTTTTAGTTGGGAAAACATAATATTCAACTCTTCATATATATTATGGACATTGGAATACACTTCTAACTATTGCAACCAATGATTCGACTTAACAACAATGATTTTACCTTGATAGGGTTTGATTCCCACTTTTGCTTCTATTTTAAATAGAGTTTGTGGAGGAGAAATGACACTAGAACTTGGTTTCTCTTTCTCAGACTTTTTCTTTACTCATTTTCTGGGTCTTCACTATCTCTTGGTTTCTCATCTTATCCAAATTTTGAATTAGAGCCACCAACCTCCCTAAAAGGTTCGAATTTGTTTATCAAAGTTTCCATGAGGAGGGCCATGTTGCGAGAGATGTCAACGAATTTCTCTTCGAGCCTCACAAATCTATCTTATGTTGCATCCTGAGGGTTTTTATGACTAGACTCATTCGCCATAGCTAGGGTTCTATGACTTCCTTCTTAAAAGAATTCTTGGATCCTCCAATTTTCCACAAATACCCAAAAGAAAACTGCTCTGATACCAATATGATCTATAAAATTCCATGGATATTCCACTCGAATAGTTCATCACATCATATCTTATAATATTATGAAATATTTTACTATGCATGTTTATTTCCTTAGATCTTAGATTTATTATCACTAGATTATTGCTCAAATTTATAAAAATAATTGAAATACGAAAATGAAAGAACAAACAAATGAATGCACCATCCACACAAAAGAACACAATATTTACCATAGGAAACTTGATGTGGGATAACACCCATCTAGAAGGTGAGGCATATGCTCTAGTCTATTTTCATCAATTATGAAATGAAAATACAAAGAAAGGGTCACTCACTATGGAGTTGCCTTTGACACTACAACTTGAATAGTTGCTATAGAATCTTCTTCCTTTTCTATTATGATCCCAAGTCCCATTCTTAGATTCTCTATATAACTATGGAACAAGTATAATGCTAAAGAATGGAACCCTTTCTCGTCCTGGTGGACTAATATTTAACATAGCCTGATAATTGTCTAAGGTTAGGGTTTTTGCATGTCTCATCCCTCAATTATTGTTAGGTTTTAGACCTTATATAATCTTCTTGAAAGTCCACACATGGATTTCCCCATACGTCTGAGTAATGGGGGCTGACATGGTGTCCCCTCAGTACATGGTGGTCAACAAGGTAGGTAAACTTGTGGGAGTAATAACTTCCACATATGAGCTATGATTGAGGTGATTTTTCATTGTTGTAAAGGTCTCATTGTGTAGAAAAATGTCAAGGGGATGGGAGGTTTGTTCACAATTTTTTTGTTAGAAAAACAGGATCGCAAAGCAATAAAATAAAACAAATGCGGAAATAAAACACAGAATATACACAATACAATAAAGACATAGATATACGTGGTTCACCCAGTGTGGGCTACGTCCACTAGAGAAATTTCCAGGTCCTTCCTTTATTATTATCCATCAAAATGAAGGGATACAACCTACAAAAAACCCATTGTAACTTCCTCTTCTTTCTCTCACAGTCTCATCTCTCAGAATACAATATTCACTATGATCATAGCCGCAATACATTTCCCTCATAAAAGAGGGTTTCCTTCTAGGGAAAAAAACCCTAACATAACTTCTACCATCATATCTGCAACCCTATAATGAATGGTCCAGATTTACAATGAAATTAAAATATACATTTACAAGGCAATTTTTCCTTCGGGGGCTTCTCCCTTGAACCCTTGCTTTCCCCCGGACTCCGCAGAGGGGGTAACCCCCCCTGCACTCCCTCGTGTGGATGAGTGTAAATTATTTTGGGGTGTAAAGTCTTCATGGGGAATAAACACAACTGAAAGCAAAGACCTATGAATTAGGAATATAATCAAGCTCCACAACCAACAGTTTTGACCCCTAGAAGTGTTATTTGATGCCTCAAAATGGCTTTGGAAGGTTTCAGACCCTAAATTTCCAAACTGGTCCCTACCAATAAAATGGGCCCCGCAAGCTAATTCCTCCAATTTTACCACCCAAAAAGTACCAAGGTAGATGAAAAATTATTTAATGATCCATTTCAAATCAAAGTCACATAAGATTTAATAAGATATTTGGAAATATAGGGTATCTGTACTTTGGAACAAGAATCTAATCATCTAACCACTTCTATGGCAATAGGGATAGAAAAAAGGGGAGGACTTAGGTTTGACTAAGCCAAATGTATGAACCTGTAAGGATTCTGTTGGCTAACTTCATAAATGTCATATTAAATTAAAGGAATGGGATGATACTCTAGTTTGGTCTAGAAATCCTATCTTACGACAATATATGTCGAGGTTAGGATATAAATTCCCACGTGAAGAAGCTCAACAAGGTGAGGTGGCTTGGTGTTGGATAGTTTTGTGGAGAGTTAGAGTCCCTCTTAAATCAAAATTATATACGTGTTTGGTGTTGAAGAATAAAGTCTTGACATAGGATGTGCTTCAAAAGCATAGTTTGAATGGTCTAGATAGATGTAATCTCTGTAAACAAGATGGAGAATCCATAGATCACTTGTTAAATTCATGCCCTTATGCTATTTTATTTTGGGTAGAAATGGAGGTTATTGTTGGGTATGTGTTATATTATTTGCACGAGAATGTGAATTTTTTTTTTTGCCTTAGGAAACCATTCACTTTTTTGCCTCGTTTTTCGTGTTTTCTTGATTTTTGTGTCCATTGTTGGGGGGGTTTTCGGCACATGGTTTTTGCCGACGGTTTTCTATTTCCAGTTAAGGAATTAGCATTGTTGACTAATCCAAGTCATTGGGTTAGGGTTTTGGATGTCGCTAGCTCCTAAATGTATATTGTATTGTAAACAATGTATCACTATGAATGAATATAGAATATTTTGGTTTTCTCGATTTGGGTATCTAGGGGAAAAATCTCTGTGTAATGTTTGTATTTTCCATTGTATCTTTTATGTTCTTTTACTAAAAATATGTTATGCAGTAAATATTGTACAAGGTTAAAATTTACATTTGGTATCAAAGTTTTTTTGGCTTCAGGGGGATGCCTTTGTGGTCAAGGGTTTGAATCAGGACTGTGATAAGCCTTGTTACAATGGGAGATCTATGGTATTGATTTTTCAGGTGAAAAGAAATGGTGAGCAATTTGAAAATGGAGATCGAGAAGTTTAATGGGCAAATTTTTGAGCTATGGAATCTCAAGATGGAATATTTGTTGTTGGACAAAGATCAGTGGATCATGGTAGATCCAGGTACTGCACCTACAGGAACTTAAGCAGATGAATGGAAAAAGTTGGATCGGAAGGCAAAGAGCACAATTTGGTTGTGTCTCTCAGATTCAGTATTACTGAATGTGTTAGAGGAAGCTACAACCAAGGATTTAGGGGATAAGTCGAGGAAGTTATACCAGTCTAAGTCCCTAGTGAATAAACTATTCCTGAGAAAGAAACTTTATAACCTGCGGACGAGAGATGGAGACTCGGTGGTAGAGAATTTGAACACATCCAATACTTTGGTAATTCAGTTAGTATCTGCTGAGATTAAAATTCCAGATGAAGATAAATGTATTAGTTTATTGTGTTCTTTACCAAACACGTGGGATAGTTTGGTTGTGGCCATAGGTAGTAATACAACTGACCTGAAGTTTGATGAAGTGGTCTCATCCTTGTTGTTGGAGGAGATGAGACAAAAGAATATGGAAGAATAGAGCACGAACGCTTTATTTGCAAGAGGACGTTCCCAGGAAAGAAATAGATTTAAGTTCTCAAGTGGTATATCTAAGTCTAAGGGTAGATATAAATCTCCCAAATTTTTTGTAAAGGTATGTTGGAGATGTGGAAAAGAAGGGCACTACAAGAAGCAATGTAGATCCAAAGTTGAGAAAAAGAATGGATTTGAAGAATCTCCTTCTACAAAAGAAAATACCTCCAAGGAAGAAAGAGAGGATGTGTAACTGGATTCTTCAAGAACACATGCAAATCATGAGGCATGGTTGCTTGAATCAGGTGCATCCTTTCATATGACTCCCCACATGGAGTGGTTCTGTGAATATGAAAGGTATGATGGAGGTAATGTTTTCCTAGGTGATGATTCGACAACCAAAATCATAGGATGAGGAAAATTCAAGTTGAGGCTCATAGATGGAAGGATTAGAACACTACCTGGTGTTCTGCACATCCTAGGTTTGGCTAGAAATTTGATTTATGTAAGAAAAATGGACGATGCAGGGGTAAAAACAATATTTGAAAAGGAAACTTGTAGGATGGTTCGAGGAACAATGGTGTTGTTGAAGGGATTTTAGTTTGGAACTCTATATAAGATGAAAGGAAGCACTATTAGTGATGGGTGTAATAGTTCCATTGTTCCTGATATTAGAGTTGAAGAAATGATTCCTACATTCTCTAGAGAAAAGGTTATGTTGTGGCATAAAAAACTAGGGTATATCTGAGAGAAGGATCTTCGACTACTACATGGTAAAGGTATGTCTAAATTATCTTTGGATTTTGATTTATGTGAACATTGTGTATATGAGAAGTAGAATCAGGTAAAATTCCCCTCTGGTGCATCAAGGGTAGAAGGAATTTTACAACTAGTACATAGTGATGTTTTTGGACCTGTATCGGTCCCATCATTGGGAAAATCTATGTACTATGTCTCATTTATAGATGAATTCTCGAGAAAGACTTGCATATAATTCCTCAAGAATAAATATGAAGTCTTTGACATGTTTAAAGAGTTTAAGGATCTTGTTGAGAATCAAATAGAGAAAATAATTAAGGTGTTGAGGATAGATAATGGCGTAGAGTTCTGTGGGAATGAATTTGAAGAATTATGTAAGAAGTGTGGTATATCAAGGAAGAAGACTAATCCATATGCACCTCAGAAAAATGGAGTTGCATAAAGGATGAACAAGACACTGATGGAAAAAGCAAGGTGCATGCTCAATGGTGTCAGGTTAGGGCATGAATTTTGGGAAGAGGCAGTGGGTACTGCATGTTACCTGGTCAACAGATCACCCTCATCAACATTGGATGACAAGAATCCACAAGAGGTATGGACTAGTAAGAAACCTTCTCTCACACATCTCAAGGTATTTGGCTGTGATGCATATGTTCATGTTCCAAAGGAAAACATGAGTAAGCTAGATAAGAAGGTTGAAAAGTGTATCTGTATTGGAATATAAAGATGGTCTCAAAGATTATAATATTTGGAACCCAAAAAATAATAAGGTAGTGTATAGCTGAGATGTGGTATTTAGAGAAATGAAGGATGTTGTTAAACAAGAAGTCCTACCAAGTAAGGAAGAACCTGATAAAATAGAGTTTGATTTAAAGGATGATGAATCAGCCTCTACAGAAAAACAAGAATCAAAAGAAGAAGATCCTCATACTCCAATATCGAGGAGATCGGTTCGAGAAAGAAGGCTATCGGATATGTATAGTCCATTTGATTTACGTTAAAATTTTGCTTTTTCTATTACTGATGACGATCCTAGAAATGTCAGGGATATAGTGGATTTAGAGGATGGAAATCTATGGAAAAAGGCCATTAACGAAGAAATGGTAGCCTTGGATAAGAATGAGGCTTGGGATCTAGTGGAGTTTTCGACTGGAAGAAAGCCCATTGGTAGAAAATGGGTATTTAAAGAGAAGTTGAATGTAGAAGGAAAAGTGGAGAAATACAAATCTCGGTTAGTAGCAAAGGTTTATTCCCAGGTTGAGGGAATTGATTTCGATGAGATTTTTTCTCCTGTTGCCAGGTTAACCTCTATAAGATTTATGTTATCTGTTGATGTTGCATTTTATTTTGAAGTAGAACATATGGATGTGAAGACAACATTGCTACATAGGGATCTGGAAGAAGAAATCTATATGAAGCAACCAGAAGGTTATGGTGTGAAGGGAAAGAAGGAGATGGTATGGAAGCTGAAAAAGTCCATGTATGGTTTAAAACAATCACCAATGATGTGGTATCAAAAATTTGATACTTATATGTTGGGACTTGGCTTCACAAGAAGAAAATAGGATCATTGTTTGTATTTTAAATTAATTGGTGATCATTTGATTTATTTGGTCTTGTATGTGGATGACATGTTGTTGATAGGAAACAACAAGGAGATTATCTAGGATGTGAAAACTCAGTTGTACTCTAAATTTGACATGAAGGATCTCAGTGCTTCAAATTTCATTTTGGGCATGGAAATTAAAAGAGATAGGAAAAAGAGGAAACTTTGGTTAAATCAGAGATAATATGTCGAGAAAATATTGCAGAGATTTAATATGCAGGAATGTAAACTGGTCAAGGTCCCTAATCTTGTTGGTGTAAAGTTATTTGCATATCAGTGTCCCAAATCACAGGAAGAGGAGGAGGACATGTCTCATGTTCCATATGTGAGTGTAGTTGGAAGTTTGATGTATGGAATGGTATGTCCTAGACCAGATATTGCACATGCAATGGGAGTTTTGAGCAGGTATATGTTAAAACCAGGGAAGGAGCATTGGACATCAGTAAAAAGGGTTTTTAGGTATTTGCATCGAATTGTTAACTATGGATTGTGCTACTAAGGAAGGCCGGGATTGGACAGAGTGGTGGATATGCATGGCTTTGTGGATGCAGATTGGGCTGGAGATATGGATCATAGGAGATCTACAAGTGGGTATGTATTTAACCTATTTGGAGGAGAAATAAGTTGGATGAGCAAAAGACAGATTGTAGTGTCACTTTCAACTACAAAAGATGAATTCATGGTAGCCACTCATGCAAGTAAGGAAGAAATATGGTTACAAATATTGTGTTCATGTATTGGGTTGGTACATCAAGCTGTAAGGATAGATTGTGACAATCAGAGTGCAAATTTTCTGGCAAAGAACCCATCTTGTCATTCAAATACAAAGCATATTGATATTCAATATCACTTTGTGAAAGACATGGTTGAAGAAAAGAAAGTATTGTTGATGAAGGTGGACACTTTGAAGAATGTTGCAGATTCATTAACAAAATCTGTGAGCACTGAGAAGTTCTCTTGGTGTAGAGGATCCATGGTCATTGTTGCCCTGGATTGTTGACTATGTAACCCTGTAACCCCCTGTATGCAAAGAAAACAACAAGTGGGAGAATGTTGGGTATGTGTTATATTATTTGCACGAGAATGTGAAATTTTTTTAACTCAGGAAGCGTGTCATATTTTTTCCTCGTTTTTCATGTTGCCTCGATTTTTGTGTCCATTGTTGGGTGGTTTTTCGACGCATGGGTTTTACCGATGGTTTTCTATTTTCGGTTAAGGAATTAGGGTTGTTGACTAATCCATGTCATTGGGTTAGGGTTTTGGATGTCGTTGGATCCTATATGTATATTGTATTGTAAACAATGTATCATTATGAATGAATATAGAATATGTTGGCTTTCCCGATTTGGGTTTCGAGGGGAAAAATCTCTGTGTAATGTTTGTATTTTCCATTGTATCTTTTCTGTTCTTTTACTGAAAATCTGTTATATAGTAAATATTGTACAAGGTTAAAATCTACAATTATCACTTGTTGAGGGGTGGCATGGGTTGATTGTAGAAGAGGCTCTCAAAAACTAGTTTTTGAACACATAGTTAAAATCTTTCAGAGCCATTCCTTTTTGTGGTGGGGTGGGGAATATGGTTAGATATGAATGTAGATTTATTTCATGACAGACACATACCTTCATATAAAAGTGATTCTTATATTAGAGCCATGTTTGGTCATTTTAAATCTTATTCCAATCCATTAAAGGAAATACTTATTAAACAACTTCAAATTGGCAAGTTAATGCCTTGCTTCTTTTATTTATTTTTAATGGGGCGAGTCAAGAAAATGATTTTGTGAGTGGTGTTGGAGGCTATTTGTATATTTTTTATGATATTTACTTTGAGTTTGAAGTATGTTTTGCTAAGGGTACTAACAATTGTGTTGATATGATAACATTAAATATCCAATTGAAATTTTCGTGCACAAAGGATTTTCAAAGTTGCAGGGCTATGGGGATTTTGAGGTGATCCTTAATTGGGTAAAAGGAAATTACATGGTGGGAAACTTAAAGTTGCAAACTGTTCTAAATTAGGTTAATCTTATAATGGGCCTTTCTTAGGTACTACCTTCCTCAGGTACTACCTTCCTTCACATTTGTAGAGCTCTGAGTGAATGGGATTTCAAAAGTAGGTTTGCAACTAGTTGTTAATGATGTTTACATGTCTAAGTTTCAAGTAGGTATACTATAGAATGAATCTCACTTGATTCTTGAATTTTGACATAAATATGTAGAAGTATCTATTATAGACATTTGGATATATTTATGTTTGTAATTTTATGAAGAATGTTGTAATATGCTTTTCTAAGGGACAATTAATGGATTATGCATGAAAGTTTTATGTATGTTTTTTTAGGATAGGTGTTGTAATTTTGGGTTTAAATTTAAAACTTGGTATATAGATAGTACTATGGTTTGGACAATTTTAATTTTCCCCCCTCTGAATATAGAAGGAAGGAAACATGTTTTTTCCTTAATATTTAGGGTGCAATGGAATGTTGCTAAACACTATATAATTCACTCATTATATATATATGACTTTTTTTGAAGGAAAAAAAATAGAAAGATCATAATATGAAGACAAGAAGGGATTGGTGATCCTTTCTGGTCTCTTCATCCTCCATCCAATTTTGTTAGGGATTCTTTTAGCATTGGTCCCTTCCATCTTCCCTTCCCTCTAGTGAGTTTTTTTCGTCACAACCCAAATGTTTCTTGTGAAGTGGCATGATATAAGGATGCGAAGGAATTCAATGTCCTCATCTTCCATGCACAACACACACATGCTTGGCCCATTCCATGATATTTTTTGAGAAATATCCTAAGTAAGGATTTTGTATTTTAGGTATAATTTCATGAAAACCCTTGATTTTAGTTGTTCTTTTAGCTTCCATAAAAAATGCCATTCCCAATTGTGAAGTATATTTTTGAGATAGTAACCTTATCTCATATATTAACCTTGTATAAATAGAAAATATACATACAAAATTTATATTATATGTGTATATCCGAAGGAGTTAACTTAATTTGTTGTCTCCAATGTCTACAGGCATTTGGCTAGTACCTCATTGGTAGGTGTTTGGTTCAAATTCCCATGGGTTAGCTGCACTATTTTATGTCAATAGGTTTACTAAATATGTCATCCATGAGTGTGGGTAAGTATCCTTTGGGTTTCCTCGATCGATATATATATTGTCCCAATGGGGTTGGATCCATTGGTGAGGAGTGGAGATTTTTCACCGTTGGGAAAGGGTCATTACTTCTAAGGGAATTTCTTGTAGTCATGTGACCACCTTGAGGTAGTGGTTGAATGCGTGATTGAACCTATGGGGATTATATTAAATGATCTTATTACCTTCATATATGTACAAGTGGATCAAATGCCACCTCCATTCCCTTCAAACAATAAATTTTCAAGTGATAGCTCAATTTGTCTAACCCTTTTTGCTAAGGAATAATGTCAATGGAGGTCCTAAGATCCATTTCCACAAAGGGTTGTAAGGTTAGCAGTGGCTATCGATGTTGGTAGTGAATATTGTCTTCCATCCAAATAACCAAGGAAGAGGGGGATATCCATGGGAAATTAGTAAGGTATTGACTTTCTCATAGTGGCTATTGTCGTTGGTAGTGAATATCCATCCAACAAATTGGGGAATAAGGTGGATATATACAAGGCACTGACTTCCTCACTTAGAACTCTTTATAAGAGGGAGGGTGAGGGGACTTTTTATTTCTTCGGAAAAAAATAAAATAAATAAATAAAACTCTTTATAAGAGGGAGGGTGAGGGGACTTTTTATTTCTTCTCGAAAAAATAAAATAAATAAATAACAAATTATATATATAGTATATATATATATATATATATATATATATATATATATATATATATATATATATATCACAAAATTAATGACAACATAACATAAATGATTGATGGTATTTATCGCTCCATAAGACCAAAATCTCTATCGGACAAACAAAAACAATCAGAATAAAATATTCTTGAGAATTCCATTTCTATATTTGAACATATTGTAAATAAAAATACTACGATCATTATGGTTTTCATGAGCATGGAGATCCTTAAGAGTAATTAAGTTATCAAGCTATGTAAACTTGTGTCTTTTATTATTATGGGTAATACATGCTAAAATAAAGTGGTGTTCATTCTCAACCTCCTTTAGATCACAAGTTGTATGAATTTTCTCATCCCGAGGCATGTTTGGGTTAGACTAGTGACTAGTTTCACCATGGAGATCATCACTATTGGTCCATAACTTAGTAATATTCATTTTATTGTTTAAACGCATATTATTTGTAAATAGTTTTGATCAACCAAATCAGAATTGATAAACTCTTTGTAGCATTTCAACTGCCTCTTATTAATGATTTCATTGTTTATATCGAGTCGTACCTAGTTTAAACTTCATACATATATAAGATTAAAAATATCCCTAATTTGATTGTCTTATTTTATGTTCCAATAGTTAACCCAAACCTCATAATCTCTAACCCATCCTCTTTTGAGCTTCTTGAGTTTGTTGTGGCTACTTCTCATATGAGAAGCAATAATATGAGCCTATTTGTGCTCAATTGAAACAATTTATGCTTATATTCTAAATATATACTCATGGATTTGGAGTCTATAGAAGTACATCATGATTCAATCAAGTGAATCAGGTAAAACATGTTTCAATCAATTTTAAATATATGTTATAAAACATTTTTGGATTTGCAAAAAATTGTTCCAGGAAATGAATTTTTTGTTATCAAAGTCCTAGAGCTCAACTTTTCTACATCTTTTTTCAAGACCATAATAAGCTTTCCATCCTCCAACGACTCTCTTCTCAACACTGTGGTTCCAATTTAAATGTAAATTGAAATAGGCACCTACTTGTGTTTGCAAGATTGCACCTCTTCAAGGGTGTTATAACCATAGAAAAATGGAGGATATTTGTTTCTTAAATTTAATTTTGATAATATTGGTTTAATGAATATTAACGATAAGCTCGTACCTTTTGCAAAATCGATGGAGAACCCTGAGATGCTTGTGAATAATGTCTATACTTTTTGTTAAAAAGAGCAATATCATTAGTGTATAATAGAAGGATGATAATGACTATGACCACGATAACACAAAATCACCCATCCTCTTTTAACCATTTTTCAATTGTATCAATATAGATGTCAAAATAAGTGGAAGAAAGTGCCTAACCAAAATATTACAACTAATGTCTATTGACCATTAATTAATACATTTAATCTTAGCGATAAACTGTTAATTTTAATATGAAAATAGATACAAAATCATCTAAAATTATTATATTTTTAATAGAGAAGAAATTTTACAACCATTTTTTCAAATTAGTTATTTTAAAAATATTTCTTACATATAAAATTTCTTAATTTTTTAAAAAATGTAAAAAACTTAGTCCTAATAGAAAAAAACTAAAGGGGATGCAAGACCAAAAAAAAATTAAAACTTTTTACATACTTCACATGAAAAATATAATATTAATTTTTGTTTTGTTTTTTGTTTCCATGAAATACATATCTTGGGGACCAAGAGACTTCTTTGCAGCATAGGGTTGAAGGCCATTACAATAATATACTCATTAAGAGCTCAACATGTCATTTGTAGGAATCAAATCATGGTGGGGAGAATAAAAATCATTCCTCCCAACCACATGAGCTAGATCCCATTGACTCAATATTGTCAAAATTATAAAAAGAAAAATATTTTAAAAAATGAAAAACAAGATACTAAGAATCATGCATAATCATGATGGTTTTCATGACATGTTAGTGGCAATGGAAATATTGAAAATTAAAAATCTCTTGACTTAAAGAAATGGTTTGAGGTACTTGCACATTGGATTTGAAAATAGTGTAACAAAATGAAGTCTAGGAAATTGAATAACTTTCAAATTATACAAATCTTATTATAAAAATTGTATGACTATGTAAAAATATTTTTTTCCTACTAGTAAATGGTATTTATTTTTTCTATAAAATATAATGCATATTTTTATATCTTAGTGCAACACATTAATACTAAAATGATGGATTTTTTGAATTTTTTTTTATAAATGTAGAGAGCTCTTTGTATGCTTTGCAACTATTTTTATCATTGTTTAAGATTAATAATATCAACATATCCCTCAAATTATGAGGTCAAGTGTTATCATGGTATTTGAGGGCCTTATTATCTTCTTCTTCTTTTGTTTTATTTTTAATTTTTTAAATAAATTTTTTATTCTTGTGTATATTTCTATCAATAGTCGTGTGACATATACTCTCCCTTTCAGATGGGTAAGGCAATAAAAGGGTATATAATAAATAAAAGAATCTAATTTTTATAATTATGATATATGTGAGAAGAAAAATAAATCACACACACACACAAAATATACCTGGATGTCTCCCTTGGCCATTGAGGCACTACTAGTAAAATACTTTGTTGAATTTACAATTCAAATTTTGTAGTTGTGATCAACCCAAATGGGCTACCAACATTTGCATAATATAATTAACATGCAATACAGTTGCATCCTCCATAATGGAAATAAACATCCATACACACCAATTCTTAGCAATTTCTCAATAAGGAATCCTCCAAATGCATGACCTATATGAGATTATCAACGATTTCAACTCACTAACCATTTCACAAACATAATTCACATGCAACCTAATTTAACTCATGGAATTCAAGTAAAAAAATACAAACAATGACATTCTACAAAGAAATAGATTCAAACACTTATCTGTACTCAAGTGAAATCCACCAAACTAGTTACTGAGGAGAGATTTACCACCCAACTGTAGTATCCAACTATTCCACTCCTAAGGCCAAACTATGATACAATAAGGGAAAATTAAGTTCCTACATGGCTCGAGTCTCACTTACACCAACTCATTATTCTTATGACACAATGAATCTTTTCACTACAAAGTGCTAAAAGGTCTCATATAGTTATCGATCAATGATGGGACTTTGTTCCATTTCCCTACATAACATAGGGAAAACCTTCCATTTCTCTACTCAACATTCCCTTATGGATCTTCCTCCCTTCTAGTGCCATTCAGTGCAAACATAAGAGTCCAAATCACTCATTTCCTTCTGGGAATAACTTGGAGGAGAAACAATTGGCTCTAAAAATAGTCAATGTGAAACAATAATAGGGTCGTATGTGAAATGATGTCTTCTTCAATAGTTGTGGACTTTCTAATCATGTTTTTTCCCTCAAAACCATCCCATTTCCTTTCATATTCATAGCACCAAGTCTCCATCCTCCATAGGCGCTTACCAACCATGAATGCATGGGATTCTTTGTTAAGAACCAAATACTTGCATAGAGAAACACCACAAAGATTTAGATAACACTATAGAAGAACTACGCTTTTATTATAAGAAAACCCTTGAGGTAGGGAAACACCATATAATGGATCATATTATGGAAGGGATCCTCTCATGTTTACTTGCCTCTTGGAGGTGGAATCCTCCTATTGAGCTACCGATCCAAATACAATACTTCTCTTCATATCCCATTACATTGCTTGAACCCCTTTATACAGTGCTACCAACCGCCCTAAGAACATTCTAGAGGAGGAACTTTCTAGAAGTATAACCTTCTAGTAAGTCCTCTTACATTTATTATATCTAACTACCATAGTGGGCCCTATTTAAAAATATAGTGGACCTAGTCCACCTTACATTGAATAACCTCCACTATTATCAATATGGGCCCTCCCCCCCAACTACTTCTCTAGGTAAACTACATTCCATCCCCCTTATGAAAGCATCGCCCTCAACAC
Source organism: Picea sitchensis (assembly GCA_010110895.2). NCBI lineage: Eukaryota > Viridiplantae > Streptophyta > Pinopsida > Pinales > Pinaceae > Picea > Picea sitchensis. Next base: position 54,216 of record SNQJ01S0004391.1, read on the forward strand.
TTGTTATGAGGGTGTACAACCATATACCAGGGTCCCATGGATAAGTGTGGACCATAATGTTGAAGAATACTGGAGAACCAAGGTCCCATGTGTTGAAGTTTGAGTAGCTTCGAAAGATATTCTTATTGTATTTGACCAAGACAAAAACCTAAAGAATATTATTATATTATATTTGTTAAGATGACCCTATTGTGCCTTTGTAAAATTCGACGCTATTGTGCCTTGACAAGTAAAAATGTAAAATAAAAGGATAAAGTGACAGGTCGGCCCAGAGCTAATTTTAGGCTGGCCAAACTACTATTTATAAGGGAGGCTAGTGCATCATTTGAACACACATACAAGCTCTCAAGTCAAGAAGAGAAGTGTGCAAGTCTTAGAGGGAGACACTACTGCAGCTAGAAGGTGACGTTGTGGAAGATCTTGGTTTATCTCTTGGGTATATTTTGGTTATGTGGTGTGCTACTCTTTCCTAGTCAAGGGTTTGAGAAGGATCTTCTTCTTTGTTAGTTCTCTCTTGGAGAGAGAGGCATTGTTCTTGGTTGTTGAATCTATATTGAGGAAGTTTGATAGGTTTTTCCCCTAGAGGGTTTTCCCAGGGTAAATCTTGTGAATGTTGTGGATGTTATTCTTTCAGTGATCCTTAATATGTAGTTATTGTGATAATTTTCTAAAAGTAAAAGAACACTAATCTAATTAACTGCTTAAGATGAAAATTCAACATGGTATCATAGAAGGCCCGAAAGAAGGAATTTTCATAGCACTGAAGAACTCACTAAGAAAAACAAGGGCATAGGAAGACTCTCCTGACCCTAGCGCACCTTTTCCCTGGAACAATTTTTCAGTTTTGAACAAGTTTCAAAAATTAGGGTTTTTGCATACTAGCGTTTCTTTATAAACCCTAAAAAGTTACATCGTCCACCTTGCTAGAGAATGTTGGGTAAAGTAAGACCATCTAGGAGCTCTCCCTAGGAGGGCACATATAGTCCCTAGATCAAAATTCTGAAATTCGAAGTTTGAGAAATTAGGGTTTCCTTATAAAACCCTAGGTTCGTAGTACTAGTTGTAGTTGTAGCACCAGTTGCAGTATCAGTTGCAGTTACAAGTGCCAATTCCTTCATGCAAGTTGCTTCACACTAGTTGCGGCACTAGTTACAGTGCCAAATGCAACACCAGTTGTAGTGAAATTTTATGTGAAGTGTTGGCATAATGTTAGCATATAAAATAGAATAATCCATTAACATTCATGATAAACACTCCCATGGAATATTAATTCAAATATTTGTAAGATATAAATTGGATGAGAAAAGAGTATTTCTATTAAAATAATCAACAAAAGTACATATGTGACAAACTTTTGTATGGACACACATCGGAACCGAGAAACTAAGTCCCTCTAGCTGGGCCTCCACCAATTCAATCCTCCACAAAAGGAAATATCATATAAAGGATACAATGAGGCTCTCCATCAAAGAAGGAAGAGCTTGGGTGTTGAACAATGTGTTCATACTTTCAAGGATAAAGGGATGCAGACTCAATGTGAATTGAAATCTCTTCAGAGTATTTTTGTTGCAATACCCCAAGGACGTGCCCCAGTTATATTATGTATTGTAATCATGTTTATAGGTTGGTGAGCCCAGTGTATATAAGTTGGTGGGATTATGTGTTATTTAGGCCGAAGAGCCTAGGTGTTAAAGGCCAGGAGCCTGATTTTTGTATATGTAATTATGCAGATCATTAATAAAATATAAACATCGTTGTGTGCCGACCGACCATGAAGAAAGAGTGATGGGGGACTAAGCTTCCACAAGGTTGGGTAAGGGAGGAGGGTAAGTGTGTGGGCCTAGGGGACAAGCTAGGGGGCTTACATCTAAAGGGGATAATATTTTTTTATTATTTCTTGAAGGTTAAGGTGGACATGTTGAGTGTTGTCCTAAGTTCTTGTAAAGGGAACATGTGCTAAGTGGAACTCATGCGGCATCAGGAATACAAGTGTCGACCTGGGCGCGTGCAGTTAAAACTGATGAGTCGGCCGTGTTGGGGGTCGTTCTGTCATTCTGTGATCCTCTGCCTGAACTTGTGGGGATGCAGATCTGAACCCGTTTTTGGCCTCTACGTATGTATCTGCATAACCATGCGCAATGAAGGTTGTTTGTGATGTCATTTTCCCATTCTCCATCCGAACTCATTGGTCTCTGTCACCAACCTCTGTACATCCATGGTCACATGAGAAACCACTCATGGGAAGGGGGAAAAACCAACCTGTGTGCCCTGTGAACCTAGTGATAACCCGTGGACTGATTCGCATCTTCTGTGAAGCCCGAGTATCCTGTGTATTATCTGTGTCGTGTGTTTCATGACTGTGGGTTGTTGTGGCCACGCAGTTCCTGGACTGAGTGTGGATTGTTGTCATTTGTTCCTTGCTGAGCCTTGTAGTTGTCCTCCTTGTGCTAGAACAGAGTTGAAGAAGCAGGTTGTCATGCCTATGTGCAATACTCTCTCTAAGTGAGAGAAGTGGTTGTGGTTGAAGAAGAAGGTTGTAAGGCCTATGAGCGACTCTCTCAAGGTGACAGAGTGCGCGGAGGAAATGAGAACTCCTGGAAGGGTTCTTATAGATTCCACAGAGCTCAGAGAATTCTGGTTCGGCTTGTTGCTGAAGCCCAATGCAAGGGAGGTTTAGCAGTCGAAGGATTGTCCGGTGTGACAGTGAAGGTGTATACTCCTGGAGTAGGATAGGAATGTGGGGAATGAGAGTCTATGAGCAGTGGGTATAAGTGGCTCCTGGGAGATAATCCATCCTCATAAATTGTGTGTATTCATGTTGACCTTGCCAAGCCTAGGATTCCCTTGCTCGGTGGAGCTTAGTCCCAGCTTGAGGGTGACCTACTACTGAGAGTGATGAGAAACATGGTCTATGGCTGGGAGGTTCGTGGAAGGTATGCACACAGTTGATGGTGTTATTCTAGTTGAAATATAAGTTGAACACTGAGCTTGTATGGGCCATGTTAAGTATAATTTAAAGCTGGAATGTTATCATGTGTTCTGTTGCATGTATGAATTGTTGTTAATTCTATTTAAATATGAATGGTAACAGTAACTCTATGTTAAAATGTGTTAATTTGATTTGTTTCATATTATTTTTATATGTGAATATTTCGTAGTAGTGGCATTGCCCGGTCTCTATGGAGGTTTAGGGATGCTACAATTTGGTATCGCAGCTAAGTCAGAGTTGAGTAGTGGCATTTCCCAGGCATGTTTATGGCTGGGGATGTTACAAATTGGTATCAGAGGAAGATAATCACTGATTTGTTGAACACTGAGCTTGGATGGGCCATGTTAGTAGAAAACGAAGCAAAATTTTCGAAATAATTGTTGTCGAAGTAGAAAAAATTTGAGTTTAGAGCCAAGGTTTTAACGTCGAACCTGGATGGGCTAGATAAGTGGTCATTGGACCTGAAGTTTCAGGTGGAAATTGTGTTAAGGGGAACTAATTTTGAACCTCAGAACCTTCCTGAGTGCCAAGAAGTTACCTTGGTCATGTTACGAAGCTCAGGAGGAGTAGTGATGTCATAAAACCATGAAAGAAGTGGTATTGGGTCACAGAGTAATGTGGACCTTAGGATCTATTTAGGAGAAGGAGAATCCTTCATGACCGTTAGATCGGGTAGTGTTGCAGGGCAGTTAGCCGTGAATTCCTTTCGAAATCCGCAAAGTAGCAGAGTTTGTTCTGCGTCGTAGGATATTTTCGAAAGGAAGGGAAATCCCTTACGACTGTCAAATCTGGGGAAGGTGCAAAGGATTTAAATCGGAAGCCCTTTAGACTTCGTGACTTCAGTGAAGTATGACGCCAGAAATAAGAGAAGGGTCAAAGCCTGAAGCTCCGAAGTGGATCTACACCATATATCTAGAGAGGAGAGCTCTATTGTTGGATCAAGCCAATGTTAAAAGGTCAAATGCAATAGTGAAGGGAGAAATCTCCTGAAGAGTCTAATTAGTGGGTCATTGTAACATCCCCGACCATCAACCCCATGGTCAGGCCAACATTACTACGTGGAAAAACACTACTATAACATATTATGCATTATTATGAAATACAATTTCTTAATTATAGTTAAACATAGGGTAAGCACATTAATATCGTTAGCATAGATAATCCACAACATTAACAATAATTCATGAATACAACGGAATACATGTAAACATTGCTAAAATCACAAACATGCATATTTAATTGAAATTATACACATGTATATACTTATCTTTTATACTGAATGTAATTCACCAACTGCGTGTAGACCTCCCATGAACCTCCCAACCCTATACCGTTCTTCTCATCACTCTCAGCAGTAGGTCACCCCCAAGCTGGGACTAAGCTCCACCGGTAGGGATTCCTAGGCTAGGCAGGGAATACAGGAAGACACACAGTCACAGGAGAAGGATTCTCTCCCAGGAGCCACTTATGCCCACTACCCATAGACTCTCATTCCCCACATGTATGTCCCACCCCAGGAGTATACACCTTCACTGTCACCAAGACATTCCATCGGCTGCTAACCTCCCTTCCCTTGAGCTTCAGCAACAGACCGGACCGGAAGTCTCTGAGCTTTGTGGCAGCTATAGGACTCCTTCCAGAAGTTCTCACTTCCTTCACGCACTCTCTCACCTGGAGAGAGTTTCTCACAGACTGGGTA
>SNQJ01S0004391.1:73662-111632 GCA_010110895.2 Picea sitchensis
AACTCTTGGAAGGGGTCCTGTAGCTTCCACAGAGATTGGAGAATTCTGGTCCGGCCTGTTGTTGAAGCCCAATGGAAGGTAGGTTTACCAGCCGAAGGAATGTCCGATGTGACAGTGAAGGTGTATACTCCTGGGGTGGGACATGCATGTGGGGAATGAGATTCTGTGAGTAGTGAGTCCTATGAAAGACAACAATAGATTATGGAAGTTGCTACTATAAGTTGAATGTCTTCTACACTATCCACCAAAGGTGCAAGTCTACATCATGTGAATAGAGGAGTTGATGTCGAACACGATGAGACTTCATTTGATTACTAGTAATTAAGGTATATCGTTAACAAACATGAGACAACCTATTGATAATGAAAGTAGGTATCAAGGCACTGAGTACATTCTTACAAGTGTGAATAAAGGTGTTGAGGTCAAACGCTTGAAGAATCCATCGATCAGGAGACATTGATGTATTCCCAACTGTCGATGGCGGGAGAACCTGCCATTGATGACTGCAAGCCTTTAGGTACTCATAGGAATCTAGGCCTCATTTCCAAAATAAATGAGTTGAATTCGATGGAAAGAGACCCACTGAAAGGAGAGAATTAAGGCATCTCTCATCAGTTAACACGATATACAAAGAAATAGATTGATGATTTGGAGGAACTCGAACGAAGAGGATGTTCACGAACTAATGACCATTTTCATCTCTTGCATGCACCAGATGCAAGTAATGCATGAAAGAGACCCTCTGAATATCAACCAATAGGTAATATCATCAACAAAGGTGAGGAAACCACCAATAAGGCTAATGGTATCCAAGACACTACACAAATCCCAATGTGTGAACATATTTCTTGTCGTCGAACACAAGGGAAACCCACCAGTCAACAACCAATGAGGAGATGTCGACTGTTGGGTTCAAGGTTACCTACCCATAATGAAACTAGGATCAGGGTATATGGTAGGACTACAACTTCATGTGACTTTGAGACACATTGAGGGTATGGTCGACATGCAAAGTCAAGAGTTTTGAGAAATGGCCAACACAGGCTTATATAAGTCCTTTGAACAAGATCACAAGACATATGGATAACTCAGGAAACATATACTTGGTGATAAAACTTCGTGATGCAAGAGGAATCAACAAACTCTCCACAGGGACTGGAAGAATAACCAGTCGGAGGAGTAAATTCTAAGTATCGAGCTCAACTTCCTGAGGTCATACTAAACCCAAAATTTGGATGACAATGGACTCAAAAGTTTTTGTTATGTTCAAAGGAGACACGACTGCTGCCAATATGAGATAACATTATTTTCCTGCCCATTTTATTTTGTTTTTTCATAGGCAAATGAATGATATGATACAAGAGAGAAAACGAGTGTCACGAGTAAGAAACTATCTCCAAATAGTGTAACATACATATGCTCAATGCAATGAAGTGCATGCGGGGCATGGACACTCGGGGGAATGTTTCCTCTTAGGGTATAGGGTGTCAAGCTGCAAAGGATATAAACAAGTCTCTGCTTAGCTAGTGATGCAAATTGTTGAGGTAAGAGGCTTATAACAAGAAAGTGGGAACCGACAATAGGCTCAATAATACAAGCAAGATAATGAAATGCAATTACACCTTAACTCCAAAGAATGTCCTTTTTCGTAGATTTAGTCCCATAGGCCCAAAAAAGTATAAAATAATACCCACGAGAACTCTTCTAGCCAATGGTGACTAGAATATTCCTTTCTCAAAATTAGTCTACTTGGTCCGAAAAAGGGTTAAACTTACACCAAGTAGATTTCCTTTCAAATCCATTTAATGAGTGTGAAAGAGACAAGTTCACTCGACAATCTTTTTGCTTTTTTAGAGAGTCGGAAAATAGCTTAACTAAGACTCGAGGGGAGTCCCATAAGTACAGGTCAGAATGCTTGTGAGTAAGAATATGGGGTTCAAACATAAAGTCATATTGGAACTATAAGAGACTCTCGTTCTTATGGAATAACTTTTGCATGGGCACAAAATGGCACAAAGGTTCTAACTAGGGAACCCATGTTTGGTAAGCCTCTACCACTCAATAACGACACTTCTAGTAGCAGTAAGAAGGTTTTGTGTCACTAATAAATGGGTTCGTACCTAAGGAATATGGATCGCAGTCATAGGACAATGCAAATATACAAAATGGAGTGACAATCTATCCTATATGCTGGTAAAATAAAATACTTGTAGAAGTTACTAACGGGCGGTATGACACTAGAAACCGCAAAAATCCCTAGACAAAACCACCAAAACCAATTCCTTCCATTGCACTATTAGTTCACTAGGTCAAAAATTAGCATAAACTATATAAAGTGGATAAATGTTTTCTACTAATAGTAAAAATGAACAATTTTACCATACCATTTGAGTTTTTCACTCACATAGTGCATTTTATACCATTTTTCCCACGATCTTCAAGTGTTGATTGTGGGAGCTACGATCAACGAAATTGACAACTGTCTAGACCAAGTAAGTGCCCTTCCCTTCCTCTTCATTTCTAGTGGTTTAAAATTCCAATTTAGTCCTCATTTTTTGAGTTTTAGAGGGCACAACATGTAAACAAGGGTGTACGTGATCTATAGTTAATTAAGTCGTGTATATGGAGACATGCACTCGGGAAAATCCAAGCCTAACCACGTATATGTGGCCCTACACATGATTGTTAACATTACAACCTGTGTATAAGTCCACAAACTACTTTTTTTATGAATTTAACTCAAAAAATGACTTTCCTTTGGCAGGTTGGTGCTTGAATGGAGAGAGGGAGCACGAGGAGGTAGATGCAGTAGTGGAAAGAGATGCAGGGGCCCAATTAGCTCTAAAAATATGTGGCCTTTATAAATTTTGGGCTCTCAAAGGAATGAGGGATCAAGTGAGGTTACTCTAGATGCTCATAAACTATTGGGATCCAGAGACAGAGGCCTTCAATCTCGATGGGAAACCATTGAGGACTGAAGTAGATGACATCTATTTTATCACAGGATTTTTTCGTCGGGGTGAGGTAGTGAATCTCAAAGCCTGGGGGGTTGGGGGTGGTATGAACATATATGATTACATTTCCACCCACTTTGTTGAAAGCACAGATAAAGTAGGGAGCCAACTCCCCATCAGGGCGATCGAGAACCTGAGTTTAAAGATCATAATAATTATTTTTACACGGATCTTGGGGTCGGCCTCATTGCACCAGGCATTAAGGCCACTCATGTTTTACGCAATTGAGTGTTTACGACCCATGGTTTATGACTGGTGTACCTCTCTGCTAGCTAACATGAAGATCCAATTGATGGATTACAAACAAGGGAGGAAGAGAAACTTTGGGTTTGCATCCATCTTGTGTAGTTTTTTCTTTGAGCGGGTTCTAGGATTGAGCCCTAGAGTAGAGATCATTCCAAATGGATCACACGATCCATCCATGTCATGGTGGACTAACGTGATGAGGTGGTTAGAATGTGGTAGGGTGAAAACCCCCTACAATGATGAGTTCTTTTTCTGGTGGCATTGATAGGCTATAGCCATAGAAATCTACCCTTATGTTGGGATCAATTACAGAGGGGATCTAGATGTCTTTTCCACCAGGCTTAGCCTACGGTGATATTGGTAATAAAAGTTTTTATATATTTCATTTTTTTGTGTTTTTTCCAAAAGAATAAAAAAAACGCAAATATTTTTCTATGGTATCAAGTATTAAAAATTAATTTTTTATGCAGATGTGGGTCCACGACAACTAGATGGATTCCCACGACATTGGCAAAGGAACCAAGGATATGAGCATGCGTGAGGAGATGTGGAGAGAGTGCTACAAAATGTGCAGGGGAACCTGTCTCGATTGACGTACATGATTCCTATGGTTTAAGTGGATGATCTAACAGAGGCTATGCAACGATAGGTGGTGAGTATGCCCCATGCATGGGTGCGACTCTTTCGACGTATTGCAAATGCCAAATTGTGTTATCATCATATGCATTCGACACCACAGATGTAGATGCCATGGTCATATATCTACCGACCATATATGTATTTTGAGGGTGTGAGCCCCATTTTTTACTATGAAACCATATTTTTTGAAGAGATTAAATATAAAAAACATTGGTCCTCGACTTTACTTATATATGTTACAATGTGTACATTGATGAATGTGTTTTCTTTACTTTAGTTATGTGACAAATGCCATTCTAAAACATAATTAGCATATGCATCAGATACATAATTAGAACTTCTAGGTATGTGATTATAAGTAATAAAATCAAAGTATCGTTCCAAAAGTCGTACCCATAGGAATCGTTGGAGTAGAGTAGGGTCTCTCACACAGTAATTGTCGTTTAATTGATATATGACTAACTAGGAGTCAAGGCGAACCTCTAAATACTGAACACCCTGTGAAATGGCGTCGTGTAATAGTTCTATAACACTTCTATACTCAGCCAAATTATTCATTGATGGCTCCATACAAACGCCACCTGAAGACACCAGTTGATCCTCAGGTGAGTAAATGACCCAAGCGAAGGAAGCCATGTTCCATGTATGACGATTGGCACCATCTGTGAATCCTAAGTAAACTGAAGAGTCCCATGACATCTACCAATCAAGGGAAAACCTAATAAGAAATTCGATGACACAAAAGAAAAGAGATGTATACACTAAGATACACTAGTATACAAAGAGTCACGCCCAATCTTGAGGACTCAAGCATAATATCTTTTAAGGTAGAGACCATTTTTGGGCTCATCCAACATATTCCCTTCATAATCCTCTAATTCATAGGCTCCTTTCTCTAAAATACATTGCCTGATAAAAGGACAGTGCCACATGGGGTTGAACTTCCCTGCCCCCAATGGTTCTTTAGCTTGGTCATACAGGAGAACCAAGTCACCCTCAACATATTTCCGAAGACACATGGACCTATCATACTAAATATTAACATGATGTTTATTCACTTCGATAATCGTATAGGAATCTTGATGCTACTCATCTAGATGCTCTAGGTGCATGAGGCATTCTTCAAGATCGGATGTGTCAGGTAGGAGCTCAATTTCTAGTTTGAGGGAAGGGATTTCATATTCAATAGGAAGGAATAAATGGTGAAGGGATCGACAATGATGACTGGATGAAGAGGGGTTGGATGCGAGCACATTTTCCAAGAAAACACATGGCAAGGGTGACACTTCTTGACTGCTTCAACACAATCTTTAAAAAATGACAGCAAAAAATAACCAGCTCGCAATATTTTTTGGTTTGTCACAAGCCTAGCTAGATGAGAACCACAAGCCCCACTTGGAAAATTATTGAGAACCGACTCAACTTCCTCATGAATCAGGAAATGATGCAAAATATCCACTCCTCGACGATAAAAAGTGTTGTTGACAATAAGGTAGTTATTAGCTTAATGACGTAAACGTCATGGATCGTCTCTCGATAGATGTTAGGATAACTTCAAGGTTTTAATATAAACTATAATGTCTCCATACCAAGGGTCCAAAGACAATATAAGGAATATATGTTCATCCGCAAAGGAATCGTTATGAATAACTTCCTCATCCAATTGAGGGAAGTCTGATATCAACTCGGAAAAAACTAGAGATTTCTTAGACTTCGTTGAAGCAAAATCAAGATCAAATTCTTGAAAAATAACAATCCACTTATTGTATTTCCCCCCTATGATACGCCTAGTAAGGATGTATTGAAATGGATTGATATTTGCAAGTACGGTAGTTTTTCAAAGAAATATATAATGCCATAATCTTTGAACTGTGTGTACGATGACCAAGGCTAGATTTTCGACGTCAGAGTACTTAAGTTCAAGACCGACTAAATTTCAACTAAGATAGTAGACAATGTGCTCATGGAGCTCATCGTCCTCCTGAACCAAAACCATACCAACCGTCCCCTCGGATGAAGCGATACAAAGAAAAAAATCTCTATTGTAGTCCGGAGGCTTCAGTAGAGGCGTCGATACCAAACATTTCTTAAGAGAATCGAAGGATTCCTTGGATTGCTCATCCTATATAAATGAAGTATCCTTCTTCAAAATATGCATGAAACCATCAATTAAATTGGCATAGTTCACTATGAACCGACGCAAGAAGTTAACATTCCCCTGTAAACCTTGAAGTTGTTGAATGTTGTGTGGGGGAGGAAATCGAAGTATTGCCTCAACCTTCATAGGATACACCATGATCCCATGCTCAGAGATGAATAATCCTAAGAGTAGCCAAACCTAATGTCAGTGTTTCATGGAAACCTGCACAGGATACCTAGTTAAAGCATACACAAACAAATCTTATCAAGAAAAGGAAGAGAGATACACAATGAAGAATGAGAATCAATGCATATTATGATCTTATCAATGAGTGAGTGATATTCACTCATATAGGCAATGGAATCCTATAATTAGGAATGCATGCATAATAGTGATGGTCTAAGATTAGAAATTCTAAAATAGAACTAGTCAATTAACTCCCACTGAACTAGTGTGCCAAAAATAGAAATTTCTCCAACACCCCCCTTGAACATCACTATGGAATAAAAAATGATTCCAAGCTACTAGGACATTTTAGGTACTCATGTAAAATGTAACTAATGAACACTGAATAAAAGTGAGGAAAGATGGAAAACCACGTTGAAACAAAACCCCCCCTCAAAAGATAATGTATCAAAAGAAGAAAATGACAGCTGCTAGGCAACTGTGTTCTTCACTACAAGATGATCCTGCAAAGTCTGAAACTTATTCTCACTAAAAGTCTTCGTGAAGATGTATAAATATTTATGGATCTGATGAAGTCCTTTGGCAACCTGTCTAGCATTGTACCTCTTGATCCCATGGACCCATCTGCACCTGAAAATATTCATTTCTGGTGGAAGTGGAACCAGATGTGAAGTCTAATTCTTTAAGAGCGATTCGTACTCCTTTTCCATGGTTTCTTTCCATAATGGATTTCCCACATCCTTATTGTAGGTATGCAGATCAATAGATTGAACAATATAATAATGATGGACATCATAGGTTCTGAAGCTGAAAGTACATGAGAAGGCTCCTCATGATGAGATTGAGTCCTCCTTGAATCCAATGGATTCCCTGTAAGGTTTCCTGCTTCCTAAAGTGTGGTCTATGCCTTCTTAGGCATTTGCTAAAGATTCATCGCTAGCTTCTTATCTGGTTGTACTACCTGCTTATTTCCATGTACATAATCTGAGTGTATGGAATCATCTCTGATGACTGAAATTGATGGAAACACAAGAGTGTATGCATGTTGCACTGGAGGTGCATGCAAAGTACTCTCCTTATGTGTAAGTACAATAGAGGAGTCATCGTTAGAAAACTTATTGAATTTATACAACATTGACTTGTGATCCACCTCGCCAATTGCAATGATTGAATTATCATGCATGTCAATTATTGAAACTGAATCTGATGTAAATTCAACCTTTTTACCTTTCTGAGTGATCTGATAAACTGAGAACAGATTCATAGAAATATTCGGAAAATGTAGAACATTCTCAACACTGCCATTGTGGAGTTCCACTCTCCCTTCTCCTACTACTTCTACTGGAGTAGCATCCCCCATGAGAATAGGGGGTCTTGAGCATGGACTCAAAGAAGATAAAACTTATTCTTTCGCTTCCATATGATGGGATGCACCAAAATATATAATCCATGAATCAAATGAGGAATTAATTGCAACCAAAGAATGATGATTACCTTTCTTAGGAGCAAGATCTTCTTCCTTCTTCTTCTTCTTGACTCCCTCTTGAATGAAGTTTCCAAGGTTGTTATGTTGAAGTGCATGTGCCATAAGATTGATATGTTTCTTCATGCATGTGGATTCTTCATGATTCGGTTTATTGCAGTAAGTGCATTGTTTTCCCTTCTTCTTCTTCTTGGAATCTGAAGAGTCTTTGGAACCTAAAGAATCATTAAAGGGTTTGGAATATCCCTCCTTCCCGTTCTATTTGGATGACCCTTTTCCATCATTTATGGTGAGTGCATGTGCTTTGGGATCTTTCATGAGACCCATTTGTATGATTTTTGTCTGCTCTTTTGTAAGAGACTCAATGAACTAAGACAACATAGGAATTTTCCATATCTTTTTCCAAAAAGACATCTGCCAGAATGGAAATTGGAGACATATACAATGTATTCTAGTCCTAGCTTGGACAAGATTGTTAGAATAAGTTGTTTCTCTTGTGTAGACTTGTCAATACCACATTCACCCAAGCTCAAAATCAAATATTTAAATTTAGTAAATAAATCATGTATATTATCAAAAAATTTAGGTTCTAAGGTATTCAACTCTACCTCAAGCATATGACCTCACATCTCATCCTGCTTTCCAAAGAGTCCTTCCAGGGTGGTCTAGATCTCATTTGGAGTCTTGCATGCAGCAACATGAAACCATAAATCAATGGAGATTAACTCAAGAAGTAGTCATGTGGCCTCATCCTTATGTTTCCCCCATCTCATCTTCTCAATCATTGATGTAGGTTTTGTTTCTGTCGCCATCGTCAAATTATACAGTCCTTTCTTTCTGAGTTGGAATTTTTCCTTGGGATTCTAATCAAAATAATTGTATGCTGTGAGGATTACCACCAAGTTTGACTGTATAATAGTTTTCCTATCCATCTCTCCCACTATTTTTAAGAACCCCTAAAAATTTACTCTCAATATGCAAGTGAAAAATTCATAAATCACGACAGAAAGGGCACTTTAAGTGAAAATTCATATCAGTTTTAGGAGACGATCTTTCGACTTATGTTCTAAGAAAATGGTGAAGAATCTCACCAAATGATTGAAAACCCACTTCCAGAATGGGTAGATTTACTTCTTTTGGGAGTCGTTTCCTCAAAAACTTAATATTTTGGGAGCAATCCCTGTAGAAAGGTATGACCACAGATTCGTATCAGTTTTAGGAGGCTATCTTCTGGCTTACTTTCTGAGAAAACAGTGAGGAATCACGCCAACCGGTTGAAAAACCACTTGTATAATGGGTTGATTTACTTCCCATGTGAGTCGTTTCCTAAAAAACTTAATATTTTGGGAGAAATCATTGTAGAAAGGTACGACCACGGATTCGTATCAGTTTCAGGAGGATATCTTCTGGCTAACTTTCTGAGAAAATGATGAGGAATTTCGCCAAACGGTTGAAAACCCACTTTTAGAATAGGTCGATTTACTTCCCACGCGAGTCTTTTCCTCAAAAACTTGATATTTTTGGAGATATCACTACTAAAAGGTACAACCACGGATTTAGCTCGCTAAAACTCTTATTTTCCTTATTCTTTGGCTTGTCTAGCTTTCTCCAAGTAGCGTAGCTCTAATACCATGTCAGTGTTTCATGGAAACCTTCACAGGAGACCTAGCTAAATCATACACAAACAAAGTTTATCAAAAAAAGGAAGAGAGATACACAATGAAGAATCAGAATCAATGCATATTATGATCTTATCAATGAGTGAGTGATGTTCACTCATATAGGCAATGAAATCCTATAATTAGGAATGCATGAATAATAGTGATGGTATAAGATTAGAAAGTCTAAAGTAGAACTATTTAGTTAACTCCCACTAAACTAGTGTTATTCCCACTGAACTAGTGTGCCGAAAATAGAAATTTCTCCAACACCTAACACAAAAGATGCACTTGTGAGGGTTTAAACAGTTCCGATAATAAAGAAACATCTCAAATACTAGTCAAAGGTGAGTAGAGTAATCCACTCTCTTGTGAGAGTGAGTAGCGAGATCATCGAGGTAAGCTTCGAAAATATGTTTGCGATTGTGAAAATCAAAGGTCATGGCGCATTGGAAGGTTTCTCCAACGTTTTTAAGACCAAAAGGCATTTTACGGTATAAAAAAGTACCCCAAGGAAAAATAAACATCGTCTTGTGTTGATCCTCAGGTTTGATTTGAATTTGATTATATCCTAAAACTCTGTCCATAAAAGAAAAAACTTCGCTTCCCGCGCACTCATCGAGAATATAGTCAATGAAAGGAGTCAGGAAATTGTCTTTAGGACAAGCTTTATTAAGGTCTTGAAAATCCATACATATGTGGATGGTTCCTTGTTTCTTATTTACAGGAACGAGGTTGGATACCCATTCGGTCAAAGGAACTGGATATATGAAACCAACACTAAGTAGCTTCTCTACCTCTACCTTAATAGCAGGGGCCTTCCTAAGATTAACATCTCTAAGATGTTGTCGAACAGGTCTAGCATCTAGGTAAGTCTTGATCTCATGTTTGACAATGCTAGGGTTGATCCCTGACATCTCTTCATATGACTAAGCGAATACATCACATAATTATTTGAAGAGATCAATGTAGATCTGAATTTCTTCAGGCGAACAATTTGCACATATATATACATTTTCATTTTTTTCAGGAATTTGAGAGTTGTTGATCATGATGGTAGGAGAAATATTCACCATGTTTCATTCCGCATAAACACCATGCGTATCTAGTGGATCCATAGTAAGACCGACCATGTCACTCAAGGTAGATATAAATTCATCATGTTTGATCCTAACAAGTTTTGGGAGGAAGTAAGAGCGATGATGCATATCATCCCATGGCCTATCGAGACCATTCATGACCTCTAATATGGCTTCATATGAAGGTAATGTATCATCGAGGCAATCATGCAAACAAGACGACCGGGTGGCCCATACGAGCTTGAGAACATGATCTTCCTCATCCCACTGTGAGGAGAAAGGATATGGTCAACAATAGTGTTAAGAATAACTTGATACACAACCTCTGTTGTCGACATTGGCATTGCTATCCCAATGTGTGATTAGCCTTCACATGCCATAGTCAGGGAAGGTAGGGTCCAAGGGTCATTGAAATACGAAGTACAAAAAGGAACGAACCTCATTGACAACAAAGACTCATAAATGTGATGAATTGGTGCCATGAAATCAAAGGTACCAATGAGAGAGGAATACATTCTAACACCAATATCCCAAGTTGTTAGTTGAGAATTGTCAATCACTAGGATCAAAGGTCCAACTGATGCATTAGGGCTAGCATGGGAAAAGGACAATTCATCAATCATCACTATTTTTCCTTCGTGAGGAAAACATAAATTGTAGAAAACAAACGACACGACCGTGGTCATGGCATAAGTCCAATTATTCCCTAGTAGTAAATTATAGTCAAGGGGCACATCAACCTCCATTGTATTTCCACCTAAATGGACCAGAAAAGAGGGAAGAATTTTGTGGGGTTGAAATGAATGACCATCAAATGCGGTAAACATAGTCATAAATTGGGATAGAGTCGAAGAGCCAATGGATTTCCAACAGGTTAGGGACATCACACACGTTGCATCACCTTCATCAATTACAATGTGTTTGATGATATATTTTGTGTACTCCACATGGATTTGAAAGGCCACATGGTAAGGAAAGTGAGGCTTAACATTCATGACGTCAAACTTAATAACCTTCGTGCCACTTGGGTCTAGAGATCATAACATAGATAATAAGGTGTTCCTCTATGAAGGACACATCTGGAGAACCTCCAAATCCGACATCGGACAAGGGGTTTGACCCAGATCTTCGAAAATTGAATAGTTATGGGAATCTCTAGCATTAGGATTGTGGATAGAGAATTTCAATACTCCTTTTGAAATACAAGGCAGAGGCTCTATCTTTTCGATCTGCAAAGTTGTTTCCGGAGGAGGGGGAGACTTTGGACCTGTAACAATCTGTGTAGAATTGTAATCATGAGATCGAGTGGCTACATAAATATGAGACTTGACCATATTAGCACAAGGATGATCACCTCCATGTGTCGATGGGTTTTGATTCCCACTGGATGCATTTCCAATGTTGGAGGACCCTAAAGCCATGTGTTGATTATGCGGAAATGATTGGTAAACACAACATGTGGTTGAGATAAGAGACTCGAGGCTTCCTCAAGTTTGGGGCATAGGTGGCTAAGGTGATCATCTTTACAAAGTTTACAAGGAAACTTCACCTTCCATTTTTCTTTCTTTCCCTCACCAACCTTATTATTCGATCTATCATTGTTAGTGTTTTCCTTGGCTTTGTTATCATTTCTCCCACCCTTACAATTAGTACCTCGTCCTTTCTTTTTATTCCCTCCTCGTTGTTGGTTACCATTTGGGTTGGTCAATGACTGTAAATAATGCACATCCACCGACTGAGTGGGAGTGGAGGACGAATACGAAGCTTGTCTTGCTACAGACTGGCTTAGAGACAAATACTTCAACTGGTTCGTCACCAATTCTATAGACTTAGCATTTGCAGAGCCTATGATGCCATTAGAATGAGGCCCAAGATTTTTTCTAGGGTCATAATTCGACCGCGGCGTGTAAGGAAGAATTTTGTATAACATCCCAGATTGAGAATATATGAGGTCCAATTGTTGGGCTTTGAAAATAGCTTTTTCCTCATATGTTACTCCAGATGTAGAAACATCCTTCGAAACATAAGGCAATAAGGACTTAAGGAACCACTCCAATAGGAAATCTAGAGGAATGTAGGCTTTAATCAACCTCTTCTATCTATGACACTCTTGGATATGGTCTGACATATGCGTGGCCTTATCTTGGCAGAGGGCTGACAAAATTTCTATTCCGGCATTGTAACAAATCGACAACTGGAAGTGGTTGAGAAAGACCAAAACCATCTGATTAAAATTTTCATATGTCCCCCCTGGTAGATAAATGTACCATTTCCCTACAACCCCCATGAGGGTGCGTTGAAACTGCCTCAAACGAATAGAATTTTCATTAAGAGAATTGGGCAAGCACCAAATATGAAAAGTAGTAACATGATCACCCGGATCCTCACCAGTCTTTCCCTCGAATTTCATAATTTATGAATGAAGCTTAGTGGGGATGGGGGGGAATTATGGATCATGATGCACCGGGTCATGCATTAATCTTGAAAAAAATGGTAGATTAAGCATGGCCAAAAAAGGGAGCCGAGGTTGTGGCATCTGGGCCCATGCTCCTGGGAAAGATTGGTGTTGAGAGATTACAGACCATCCAGGGTTCTGGTATACACCATGGCCCTGTCTGGTAGGGTAATATACTTCTCCAAACTGATTCATAATAGGTTATATGGGAACCATACTTGTAGGGACGACATAATGAGGGTTATAAACATTGTCCTCAACTGGAGTGGCTCTAGGCTGGGGGTTTCCCATAGCATGAAAGTGACCTCCTCTTGGTGGAAATCTAGAGGATAGAGGTGGATTTGTCATAAAAAATGTGTTTGTAGGAATCATCATGGAGGAGGAAGGGGGAAAGGATGAAATATAGGTAGTGGATTGTCTGCCTAGTTGAGTACTCTGTCCAAGAGAATTGAGACTAGGATTAGAACCGAAAGTAAAAGGAGGTTGACCCCCAACCGTAGGATTCATTTGGGGAATTTGACTTCCACCAAACAAGAGAGGAGTATGCAGAGGGGCCATTCCCCTAGGTCCAAGACTAGGATTTGCATTAGTCGCTAGAATGGAGGATGAAAGTTGTGATGTTATATTGGGAATACCAAAAGAAAAAAGGTTAGATACCTAGAATTGTATCCAGGCATACCAAAAAGAGACCTGAAAGGGTTCGTTACTATGGTTTGAGTAGAAACCACAGGTCGGATAGGAGTAAGTATGGGACCCTTCGGCACTACAACCGTCGCAGCTGAAGGAATCGAAGGAACCCCATTAACTATAGTAGGTATAGGATTCGAGGGACTCCCTACGTCATTTGGACTCGACTCAGTACTCATAATTGTATAATTACAAGTCTGGTAAGTGGAGATATGTGTACCAAATTTAGTAACTTTACGTCTTTTAGAAGGCAAAGACTCAAGATGCGGTGGTAACTTTAAAAAATGGACAGACCTACAAGGAATTTGGTCTGGCTCCACGATGACTCAAGACTCGAGATATAAAACCAAATCCTAGGTCCAACTAACAATCAGAGAGCACACCAAAATAAACAAAAAGGCCAAATGCACAAAAACATGATATAGTAGCTGAAAAGGGGCCTCTCTCACTAGATTAGGTATGCCTCACCCAAGAGGGGCCTAAGACTCCCTTCAAAATATTGAAGGTATCAGAATCATTTATAAGGGGCCTCATGGGCTTAACAACACAGTCAGTCAGATCCCCCCAGAGAGTTAATCCTCCATAAGGGTTGTGTGTTTTTCGACCCTTATATGACTCAGGGTACCTATAGAATAACCCCTGGAAGTAGCGTATGTGGCTACCTATGTCAAGCAACTAGAGCTACCACGATGTAACCAATGCACAGGTGTAACATCCCTAGCCACCCATAGGCCGGGGCGTGCTACCTTCAAGCCCACCCTTGGACTCCGTACTCTTACCGGTACCTTCTTTGTTGAATAAGGACAGATAATATAAGAGGTTTAACGACATGCACAACAATATCCAACAAACATGCATAATCTAAGATTTAGTTAAACTATAATTAAAATACTCAGCGAAAATACATTCATATACATGTGACTAATATCATAACAGAGAGAACTTATCCTTATGAAAGATGACACCAACTGGTTGCAGACCAAGGACGTTCCACCCAATCGTAGACACTACTGCTCCAAATATCAATAGTAGTGTCACCCCCGAGCCAGAGCTATGAGTCCACAAGGATGGTTCTAGAGTGTTACTTGGGTTCCCAAACCAGTCATCTCTCAATCTCTCACAGGTTTCCTATCACCCACAACAATCCAAGTACCCATCTCTCATATACCCAGCCTGTACCACCCAAGAAAATGGACCTCCACCCTTCTCTACCATGCATTCCCTCAGGTAGTGCTTCTCCTTCTAGGGCTCCAGCACAGCTGGTCTAGAATCTCAATGCTGGAACTCTCAAGACTCATAGCTATGAGAAAAACAGGGCACAGGCCAACGCATCTAAAAAATGCAGGCCCTCAAGTCATGGTCAAATTGCACCAGTGACCACCACAACCAACTATCTTGTGGCTAATCTTCAGTAGTTCCTTTCCATTTCTCAAGCCAAGACACAAGTGAGGATGGATCAATGAATGGGTAAGTGGGTGCATGAAAGTGCGTGAGGTAAATATGGTATGAATTCAAAAGTGAAGGAGCGAATGAGCCAATGAGCAACCCCACAATCAGAACAAGGATGGGCTTAAGTATTTTCGTGGGGAATCAAGAACCTCCCGACCTTCCCCAAGAGCTCACGTAACCGATCCCCTCCCTTAGAAAAAAGCGTAATTAAAATAGGAAATAAACATCTAGCCCCTCAATCCGCCTCTCTTGTGGAATCATAGCCCCCTATAACTCTAGTCCTTGTCCGTATATTAGCCAACAATGTAGTTATTAATAATAATGATAAAAAACATTACATGTCTTGGGCATACTGGCCCTTTAATAATTGTTTTGGCACTCAGGCCTCTCAACATTTTAACAATACATTATTTAAAATGGGGGTTTGAAATCTGGGGTGTTACATCCCCTCCCCCTTATCTTGGCAATGTCCTCAATGCATATACAAAATAGAGATCAAAATCTCAAATTTATTCAAAAATATATGGGTACTCTGCCCACATGGAATCTTCATGCTCCTAGGTACCATCTTTAGGACCGTAGTAGGTCCACTGAACTTTTACCAACTCTATAACTTGATTCTGGAACATTTTGATCTTTATGTCCAATACCCACACTGGCTGAACCTAAAAGTCTCCCTCCATCTCTACCTGAATCAGATGTCAATCATTAACATGGTTAGGATCGTGTACATATTTCTTTAGTAAATATACATGAAATACATTATGCACATTCATGGAAGTAGGCAATGCAATCATGTATGCAACTAGACCCTATTCTATCCAATATTTCAAATGGACCATAGAATTTGGCTGCCAACTTTGTACAACTACCCAATTTCAAAGAGATTTTCTTGGGCTTCACTTTCAAAAGTACATGCTCCCCTACTTTAAATTCTCTAGCTATCTTGTTATTGTCTACATAAACTTTATGTCTATCCTGAGTTGCCTTTAAATTATGCTTGATCTTAACCACCTGGTCTTCCATATCCTTGACAACTCCGGACCAAGTACCACTCTATATGTTGGGTTGTCCCAACTTACTGGAGGTTCGCATTTCCTACCATACAAGGCTTCAAATGGGCTCATTCTCAATGAAGCTTGATACCCATTATTATATGCAAACTCCACCAAGTGTAAGTAATCTTCCCACTTAGACGGTTTATCCATCACATGCATTCTCATCATGTCTTCAATTATTCAATTGACCCTCTCTGTTTGCCCATCTCTCTGGGGATGATATGTTGTGATAAAGTTTAGATTTGTGCCAAATCCTTTAAACAATACCCTCCAGAAATTGGAGGTAAATTTTGTATCTATGTCTGAGACGATTGTCCTAGGTATCCCATGCAACCTAGCAATTTCCTTCATGAAAATTTATGCAATATTAGTCATTGTATGTGTTGTCTTCACAGGGACAAAATGAGAAGCCTTTGTTAATTTTTCAACCACCACCATGATTGAATCATGTTGCTTATTTGTTATGGGTAATCCTTTGATGAAATCCATGGTGCTCACTTCCCATTTATTCTATGGGATTGGTAATGGCTGCAGCAAACCCGTTGGGTGCCTATGCTCAGCCTTCACCTTTTGACATTCCATACATCGAGCGATGTAATCAACAACATCCTTATTCATTCTCGGCCAAAAGAACTGGCTTCTTACTACTGTAATTGTTTTTTGGTAACTGGGATGTCCAACATAAGGAACATCATGCATTTCCTTCAGTACCAAATTCCTCAGTTCTCCGGAACTAGGAACATGGATTTTATTTTTATGCAAGAGTAATTTTTCTTCCTTTATCTCATACTCGTTTATTTTTTGATGTACATCTCCTTGCTTTAATTTTTCCTTTACCTGTAGATAATGYTGATCTATAACAAGACCATCTAAAATTATGCTACTCTTCAGGTCTGATTGATGCATACTGACAGCGGTAGCATGCATGAGATGCACTCTTCTACTAAGTGCATCGGCAACTTTATTCTCCTTTCCCTTGATATGCTTGATATCGAAGTCATATTCACTTAAAAATTCAAGCCATATTGTTTGCCTAGAATTCGAGGTCAATTGTTCAAAAAGATATTTCAGGCCAATGTGGTATGTCCTTAATTAGAATTTCTTCCACATGAGATAATGCCTCCACATCCTCAAGGCGTGAACAATGGCAGCAAGTTCCAAGTCATGGGTGGCATAGTTCCTTTCATGTTCCTTAATATTTTTAGACTCATATCCAATGACATGTCCATTTTGCATGAGGACTCCCCCAAGTCCTTCCTTACATGCGTCTGTACATATTAAAAAACTTTCATTTGGGTTAGCAATCTTTAACACAGGCACAGTAGTAAGTAATTCCTTCAACAGATTAAAATTATTTTCACACTTGAGTGTCCATTCAAATTTATTTCCCTTATTTTGCAAAGAAGTGATGGGATGAGAAATCTTAGAGAACCTTACTATGAACCTTCTATAGTAGCCAGCTAATCCCATAAAAGATCTGACGTCTGACACATTTCTAGGTGTTGGCCATCCTCTAATGGCTTCGATCTTCTCTGGATATACTTCTATGCCCTACTCTGAAAAAATGTGTCCCAAGTAATGGATCTGCTTTTGATAAAAATAACACTTACTCAAATTGGCATACAACTGATTTTCTCTCAGTACTTGCAATACCAGTCTTAAGTGATGTCTATGCTCCTCTTCAGACTTAGAATAGATAAGTATGTCATCCAGGAATACTATGACAAACTTATCCAAATAATTTATGAATATGCCATTCATTAAGCACATAAATACAGTTGGTGCATTGGTCAGTCCAAATGGCACCACTACAAATTCATAATGCCCATACATGGTCCCAAAGGTTGTCTTATGAATTTCTTCTTCCTTGATTCTTACCTAATGGTATCTTGACCTCAGGTCAATCTTTGAAAATATCTTTGCTCCTCTTAGCTAATCAAAGAGTTCATCAATTCGGGGTAGAGGATACTTGTTCTTTATAGTATACTTGTTCAGTTTTCGAAAGTCAATACACAGCCTCAAGGTTCCATCTTTCTTTTTGACAAAAAGTATTAGTTCTCCCAAGGTGAAACACTTGGACGTATGTACCCTTTCTTAAACAATTCTTCCAACTACATTTGTAATTCTTTTAACTCTGGTGTGCTCATTATGTAAGGTGTTTTTGACACCGGGGCATCTCTAGACACTAAATCAATTGAGAAATATATCTCCCTTCTTGGTGGAAATCCGTGTATTTCTTGGAGTACATATTCAAATTCCTGTAGTACCAAGAAATATTCAAGGCTTGCCCCCTTTGTATTTTTTGGCTCTTCCACATGAGTTGCATACAATTGACATCCTTTCCTAAAACATATTTTCAGCTGTAAGGCTGAAATCTCCCTTATAGAGATGGGTCTTGAAACTCCTTTCAAAGTGCTATGTTTTCTGTTTCCATCAAGACATGTAAATGTCTTCTTATGACAATATAGGACAACATGATGTTTGTCCAACCAATCCATTCCAATCGGAATATCATAAGACCCCAATGGTATGATATTAAGATCAACATTTGTATTCACACCATTAAGACTTACAGAACATCCTCTGACCATATCATGGATTCTCCTTTTGGTTTCAGTGGATAGCTGAACCAAACTTGATTTTCCAAGTTTATTTTTCTCCAAATGTAATCTATCCACTATCTTAGGATCAATGTAACAATGACTTACTCTTGAATCAATCAAAATAGAAACATGATGATTTATGATCTTACCTTCCACCTCGATCATATTGGACTGGTATTCTTCTTGTCAATCATCTAAAGCTACATAGATTCTTCCCATATCTTCTACTGGTGTAGCCTCTTGGATGTTGTGCACAGTCTTCACTCTATCTGTTATGTGTGGGAAATCCTTGTACATGTGATATTCCTTGCATCCCTGGCATTGGATTGGTGGTCTTCCCCTTTTTCTGAAGGAATCTTCCTTCTCAGAATCCCCCTTAGCATACCGATCTTGATGATTTCTATAAGACTCGTTCCTATTGAAGGGGGGTTTGAATCCTTTCCTCCTCTGATCGGACTTCTCATTATTCTTGTTCTTCCAATATTTCTACATGGATTCTCTTCCCTATCCTTTCTCATATGGGTATTTAGCCTTCCTGATGGCCTCAGTCAAGGTCTTGGGCTCATAATACTTGATATTTTCCTTATAAAAGGTTGGCAATCCACTTAGAAATGTTTGTATTTTCACTTTCTCGTCACCAATGAACCTTACATATTTTAACAATCCCAAGAACTTCTTCTCGTACTCTGCCATAGTCATGCTTCCCAACCTGAGTTCAAAGAACTCCTGCATTTTCTTGTCATAGAAATTTTCTAAGAGGTACTCCTTTTGGAAGTACTTCTTGAACTTTTTCCAAGTGATCCTTCTCTCATTAATATGTTCAACTTGCTTAAGTTGATCCCATCACATTGCATCTTTCCCATGTAAATGGTAGGTGGAAATCCTAGCTTCCAGGTTCGAGGAATAGTTATGAAACTAAAAATATCTCATGATCCCAAGAAACCATGATTCAACATCATCTTCCCTTTCTCTTTCACCATCAAAGGAAGGTGGCTTGAAATTCCTCATCTTTCCTTGCAAAATATCTACCTCTTTTTTCCTTCTTTGGTGTCTAACATGAGACACTTATAGACTACTTACGGGATCTTCCGATGCATAAAAATTTCTTTCTGAGTAAGGAGGTGAGTGGTGTCCATGAGCTCTGCTAACACTTTTGGAATAACCAACTCTTCCACGATAATCCCTTCTTTCATGGCACCTGCCTTCTTCCTCTTGTCTTGAGTTTGATCCCTTCTTCATTTGTCTCTGCAACTGATTTAAGCTCTGCAAAACCCGAGAATTTATCTGACTTTTCTCTCTCATTAGTCTCTCATTGTTTTCTTTGTATCTTTGCACTTCCATCTTCCGGCTTCTTATCGTTTCTATTAACATTTCCTACTCTCCTTTTCCCTTGCATCCATTGGAGTCTATCTCTATGTTACCAACTATGGTATTCTGGCCTTCGGCCTCCTTATCATGATTGGAGTCTCCCTTGCATTCTTCCATTTCCTCAATATGCATACTGAGTTGATGTTCTTAAGCCCCTTAATTCTGCAAAATGTGCAAGCGACCATTTTGTTAGAACTACGCATATGATAAACAAAATTGTCAACAATGCTACAGTCCCTTTTTATTCTTAATGTAGAGTCCAAACCCCCTTCTCTCCTAAGGGTTGTGTGACCTTTTGGTCAAGGATATTCAATCCTGAGTTGAATTATCTCTCTAAAACCTTGATAGTTTCGTTCTATATCTAAACTAAGGCCCTTTCGGCTTCCTAGCGCAGGTCTGATGGCCCCTATGACCTTCTCCTTTTCCCTTGAAAAAATCTCTGAGTTGGCACTAGCTCCTTTTCTATTGACCCCTCCTTAAATGTGAATTTAGGTAGTGACCCCATGCAGACACGCGGTTGTGGCCATGCTCAAAGGTGGTTTGGAACCAAACTACTTTTCGCCCTGCAATTCACCTCGAGCCACCACATGTCCTTTTGCCAAAACTGGGGTCTCGACTGTAGCCTTCCCTCGACTTCCTAAAGCCCGACCACCTCTCATCCTCACAATGCAAGGTGACTGTTGATCTTGCAATCTTGACAGTGCTTCTAAACAAACAACCGAGATATACCTCTTGGGAACCAATAGTTTAGATTTACCTCTCCTAGATCAACGATTGTGGTCATTTCAGAATTCTGGACTTCGAAATTCTCAAATCTCAAACTATACTTCCCTTGAAATACACAAGATTCTACCACGCATCCTATTGAATCAGATGGTGGGGAATTAATTCGGACGATCCAATGATCGACTTTTACTTCGGGTCCTTACCCAGAATCCACAGCTTCACGCCACCTGTTCTCCTGATCTGATGGTTCATGTCTACTTCGGACGATCAGACGATCGACATCTACTTCGGGGTATCCGACACTCTGGAGCTTCGGGGTTTCCAGCTCAACTAAAACTCTAAATTAATTTCTCCGGATTCCATGATCCATTGCCACGTAGATAAATATTGTAAGTGGACATGTGGCCCAATCGGTGGGTGACATGTCATTATAATGACATTTCAATCATCGCATGCTCAAAGACTTGCATGACACATGATTTTATCCATGTCGTATCCGATGACTTCCGCGAAATACATCACTTCAAAAAACACATCCCATGTGTCTATGTCATCCCCGATGACTTCCGCAAGCCACATCACTTCAAAAATTCTAAGGTCCACATCACCTCCTTGTGACGTCATCGTGCCCCACCACTTCAGCTCTTTGGGCTTTGGGACTTCGAGAGTTTCCACACTAGCACACTTCCAATTCTCTCGAACCCTGATTTCCCGAACCGGCCAAACTCCCGCCATTTTTCTCCCTTATCGGACAGTCCGTAACAACTCTGAACTCCAAGAATTCGGGAATCTCAACCCTTAACTCTTTATAAAAATGATTTTATCTAAGGCTCGTGATCTAATGACGCATGTCTCTCACAGATCAACGACTACCATTTCTTTGGGTCTTGGAACTTCAAAGAACTCAACTCTTAACCTTCACTTTCCCCCGAAGTGTGCAGATTTCTGCCGCGTGTCTTCCTGGATCGGACGGTTGTGATTCACTTCGGACCTCCGGGGTCCAAAAATCTCAATTGTCAACTTATCCTCGCTTTCCTTTTTCTGGAGTGATTTCACCTGGAGCACACGATCAGTTGACGCGTGTCTTCCTATAGATCGATGGTCCCTGACTACTTCTGCTCTTCAGAGGTTCATCGCTCAAGTATTAACATGTCACATCACTACATGCCTTTCAATATGCGGGGGCACACATCGGTGGTCTGGAGTAACCCGTTTTTCACCCCGCAATTCTCCTGACGCTGACACGTAACCCCTTGGTGAAGTCATGCTTTGGATTGCAGGACCGCCTTGAGGAATTATCTCCCGTGCAACTTGATTCCCCGTAATGCCTTTTGTACATTAATCTCTCTCTCAAATGGGATCTGACGGTTGTGACCCTAACCCTTTCTTCCTTTTCATCGGACGACCCATGTTCACCTGTCCTCCAATCCAATGATCCTAGATCTCTTCTGATATTACAGTGGCGATCACTCCCGAATTTGAAGGGGACAATCATGATCCTTCGAACCCCTTACAATAGGTCTCTGATGATCTAACTCCTATGTAGATTATGAAATACCATTCCTCCTGATATTTTCAACTTCATGGTCATAGTTCGATCTCTACCACAAGAGTCTGACCAACAGACTCGGCCCATACCGGACCAATGTTTCAACCAGAAGCTCTGATACCAATCTGTAACATCCCCATCCACCCACAGGCTGGGGCGTTCTACCTTCAAGCCCACCCTTGGACTGTGTACTCTTATTGGTACCTTTTTTGTTGAATAAGGACGCATAGGATAAGAGGTTTAACAAAATGCACAACAATATCCAACAAACATGCATAATATAATATTTAGTTAAACGACAATTAAAATACACAGTGGAAATACATTCATATACATGTGACTAATATCATAACAGAGAGAACTTATCTTTATGAAATATGACACCAACTGGCTACAGGCCAAGGACATTCCACCCAACCATAGATATTACTGCTCCAAATCTCAACAGTAGTGTCACCCTTGAGCCAAGGCTATGAATCCACAAGGAAGGTTCCAGAGTGTTACCTAGGTTCCCAAACCAATCAGCTCTAAAGCTCTCACAGGTTTCCCAGCACCCACAACAATCCAAGTACCCAGCTCTCTTCTACCCAGCCTGTACCACCCAAGAGAATGGACCTCCACCCTTCTCTTCCACGCAGTCCCTCAGGCAGTCCTTCTCCTTCCAGGGCTCCAACACAGATGGTCCATAATATCAATGTTGGACCTCTTAGGACTCGTAGCTCTGAGAAAAATAGGGCACAAGACAACTCATCTCAGACATACAGGCCCTCAAGTCATGGCCAGATTGCACCAGTGACCACCACAACCAACTATCACGTGGCTAATATTCATCAGTTCCTTTCCCTTTCTCAAGACAAGACATAGGTGAGGATGGATCAATGAATGGGTAAGTGGGTGCATGAAACTGTGTGAGGGAAAGATGGTATGAATGCAGAAGTGAAGGAGAGAACGAGCCAACGACCAACCCCACAATCATACCAGGGATGGGTTTAAGTATTTTCATGGGGAATCAAGAACCTCCTGGCCTTCCCCAAGATCTCACGTAATCGATCCCCTCCCTTAGACAAAAGTGTAATTAAAATAGGAAATAAGCATATATCCCCTCAAGCCCCCTCTCTTGTGGAATCATATCCTCTTATAACTCTAGTCCTTGTCCATCTAGCAACCATTGATGTAGTTATTAATAATAATGATAAAAAACATTACATGTCTTGGGCATACTAGCCCTTTAATAATTGTTTGGGCACTCAGGCCTCTCAGCATTGTAACAATACATTATTTAAAATGGGGGTCCAAAACCCAGGGTGTTACAGCAGACGAATAGTCGTAAGTCAGGTCCATCGTATGGGTAGGGTAACAAAGCCAAAAATCTTGAAAGAACTACCTCTCATGGAGGTAAAGGTACTAGAAATACCCCCAAATATGAATAGATCCCGAA
Organism: Picea sitchensis; assembly: GCA_010110895.2. NCBI lineage: Eukaryota > Viridiplantae > Streptophyta > Pinopsida > Pinales > Pinaceae > Picea > Picea sitchensis. The sequence goes on from SNQJ01S0004391.1 coordinate 97,441, forward strand.
AAATATCTTTGATGCTAAGAAGGTATTAGAGGGATATCTCTGCAACCAACTTTGCTCGACCTCGTTCTTAACTCTAGTGTGAGAGGAGTGTCCTAACCTCACTAATTACACAATGGATTTCACCACTCCTTGTTCAAACACATATGTTTAGTTTAATAGGCTTGGAGAATTTTACTCACAAAATCCTATTCCAATGCCCTATATTCTATGATTGTTTGTGTACCCTGAAAAAATAAAATCGTCTCTAATCAATTTTAGTTAATCAACGTTACATTTAATGGCTTTTTTTACTCAGGAGATGTGGTCATGAAACTGATGATAATATGACAGCATATCAAATAAATGAATATAAACATAGTGCTAAGTCCTAATCCTAAATTCTCAAAAGATGGTAAGATTTTCAAATGCAACTTTCAATGCAATTCTACAATTTCAATAAGATGCAATCCTTCCACATATGTCAAGATCAATACTAAATAATCGAAAGAGAAAATTCCATAATGAAAAATGAGTAATTTGTTTTTGTATTTTTCGATATAAAGAAACGAAAAATGCAAGGATTGAATAACAACTTGATATATAGACCCTACTACAAGAAAAAAGAGACAAGCCAAGCAATATACCAAGAAGAAAACACTCAAACCAAGATGCAAGGACAACCAATGAAAAATATTATAAGAAAGAATATTGCTCAAAAATACAACAATAAGAAGGTTTCCTATAACTCTATAAGCACTCAATAGTTAGGATAGAGACCCAAGAAGACTCAACAACCATCCAAACTCACCCAACAAACACAAAAATCATCCAGTAAGTCTAAAAAGTTGATGTACATGATTGTTTGAGAAAAAATCGCATATGTATGTGCCCTATAGAAGGAAAACTCACGTATGTATGTGTCGTTTAAGGGAAACCCCACATATATGTAGTAAAACACTGCCAGGGAAATGATTAAGCCAATAAAACTCATATGCAAAGTAAAAATAGGCTGTCAATCAATCATGCGACAAGGAAACTCAGGCTAATATAGATAAAGTCAAGGAGAAAAACACTCAAAACCCCAAACAAAAGATCACTCCCCAGTATGGTCGTCGATTTTGTTATGAGGAAAATCACTCTATGGCATGGGGTAAACCACAACATACAGAATGACAGGAAAAAATCAACTCTAATCCCAAGTATGTTATATAAATGAAATGATAACATGACAATATCAAGAGCCTATCTCGTCTGAACGTTCGATGAAGATCATAGTTGAGCATGCAAGTCAAAGATTTATACCTGAAACTTGTCCTCAACAACCAAGATACCCAAGCATATGGTGAAAATGTATATTGTTAGCATATAAAATAGCATAATCCATTAACATTCATGACAAATACACCCATGGAATAATAATTCAAATGTTTGTAAGATATCAATTAGATGAGAAAAGAGTATTTCTATTAAAATAATCAACAAAAGTACATATGTGACAAACTTTTGTACTGACACACATCGGAACCGAGAAACTAAGTCCCTCCAGTTGAGCCTCCACCACTTCAATCCTCCACCAAAGGAAAGCTCATATAAAGGAGACAATGAGGTTCTCCATCAAAGAAGGAAGAGCTTGGGGGTTGAACAATGTGTTCAGACTTTCAAGGATAAAGGGATGCAGACTCAATGTGAAGTGAAATTTCTCCAGAGTATCTTTTCTCTCAAAATTTGAATTCTCTCCTCTTTCATGGCTTGGATATGGCTCAATTTATAGCCTTAAAATGGAACAGAAGGGCCAAGTTGGAACGTTTCTAGTATATGGAAGGTCAAGGATCATGGATCTCGTGACATGACATGGAAACCCAACATAAATTTTAATTTTGAGCACCAAACGCGATGTACACGGGTTGTAATGGAGAAACCTATGTATACGCATGTTGACTAACTGGTAAGGCGCGTATATGTGGAAAAATATGATTTTTTGGCTCTGGAAGGTACAACAAGGGACTTCAAGTCTGCATAGGGAAATGGAAATGTCATCCCTAGAGTTTATTTTCATTATATTCTCTAACTCAGATTGTTGTCGAAGAAAGAATATTATCTTAGTACAGGGGACAAGTCGAAGAAAACTCTTGTCATCTTAAGTGAAGGAGATTTGGAAGAAAAGAAACAATAGACATTCTTGAAGACAAGACTCCAGGTTCCAAGATTGATTGAATAAATTGATAAGTCTCAAATTTACACATATCAATTTTGATAACTATTACAATACAAGTAAATAGTTGTGACAAGAATCTCTTAAAAGTTATTTTATTATTAGATACAATGAATACTCGGTAGCATGTGATCACTATTGATATAAATTCTTATTGTAACTGCTTACTAGATATAACTAACATCTCCTCTAGAAGATACTTCTTATTTTGTCTCCAGGTTACCATGGAGGAATGATTGATCCCAACAATAGAAGAGTGTTGTTCTCATTTTCATATTATTGTACTTATTACTTTGACTCTTGTTTCAGGCATGTCACAAGTGATAGCTATGAAGGAGATACTATGATGATTGTTTTTTTATTTATTGTTATTATAAAAAGTATTATTCTTGTGTATTATTTTCCTCTTGTTGTTCTTGTTCCGGGAAGGTCACGAGCGATAACTATGAGGGAAGCTACAGTGATGGTTGCAGGAGGAAACATATTAGATGAGACATGGAGCAGACTATCCAAGTTGTATACATGACTGTATACATCCATGTATCGAAGAAGAAGAAGAAGAATATACATTTTCAAGATACAGAACATCTCATATGGAGACTGATCATGAGGACCAGAAAGATCCAAAGATGACAAAAACAATCCCCCTAGTGCAGTTGATCACTCTTTAGATAATCAGGAAGAGTTAGTAGAGCCATGAGGTACTACCCAAAATCATTATAGTAACTAGGAAGAGACCATCATGGTCCCGTGACACTTTGCAGGATGAAAAGCCATATAGAATTGGTGAGCCATATTATGAGGAGCATATGGATCCACCAGTGGTGAGGCAGGAGGCCCCACCAAGTACCAGCTCAAAAGGAGTTAGATTTCACAGGGATTCAACCCTCATGATCCAATAAGGAGGAGCAACCTCCCCAGGACCATTCATAGAGATGTACAAAGCATGTTTTGTGTCCAAAGGATTCTCCTAGTAAGATGGGAGAATACTACGATGAGACACTTGCTCCAGTAATCAAAATAAGTATACATAGAGAATCTAACAGATACATGAGAAGGAGTCTCATGTATGCATATTGAAGAAATATTTGTATGAGTCTAAGAAGACACCCAGGACATGATACACTAGATGAGATACTTTCCTGATGAGATTGGATTTACCAATATTAAATCAGATTCCAACATGTACTTCAAGGTTGTGGATGGTAGGCCAATGCTACTATTATTGTATGGGGATGACATGTTTCTAATATGAGGCGAGAAGATCATCGTTGATAGTAAGAGGAAACTTGCTACAAAGTTTGAGATGAAGGACCTAGGCATGGTGCATTACTTCTCAAGTCTGTAGATATGGCAGAGACCGTATGGGACTTTCCTTAACCAAGGAAAATATGCAGTGGAGATCCTGAAGAGGTTTGGGATGTTGGATTGTAAGTCCATATCTACACCGATGGTAGCTAACTTGAATTTGTTGTGTGTTACAACTTTAGATACAGTGGATGCCACCATATACATACATATGATTGGTTCATTGATGTACTTGATGAACATGAGACCATATATATGTTTTGTGGTGAACACATTGAGTCAGTACATGGTTAAGCCTAGACATCTTCACATGATTGCGACAAAACATGTGATGAGGTGCCTAAAGGGTACAATTGATTATGAACTCAGATATATCTCAGATCGTGATGTAAGACTTTAGGGCTATAGAGACTCAGATTGGGCAGGTAGTGTCACAGACTGGAAACGTATATCTGGATGTTGCTTCAATTTGGGATCATATGTGATCTCATGGATCAATAGGTAGAAGACTTGTATGGAATTTAGTTTTGTAGAGTAAGAGTATGCGGCAACATGGTCAACTTGTGGTGAAGCAGTGTGGCTTCAGAAGTTGATTGCAGGATTGTTTGACCTCGAGTTGGAGGAGACCTGTATCTTTTTTGACAACCAGAGTTGCATAAAGTTGTCAGAGAACCCAGTGTGTCATGACAGGTCCAAGCATATTGAGATCATGTACCATTATGTCCGAGACATGGTACAAAAGGGAGCATTAAATATCCAATATATTTCCACTGACGAACCAATAGCAGATGTATTGAACAATCCCTTGTCCATAGTTAAGTTTGAGTATTTCAGAGATAATCTTGGAGTGGTCGATAAAGACTTCTCTAGTAGTGAGAAGTGATTGTTTTCTCTAGTCCTGAGATGTGTTCCCCAGTAGTGGGAAGTGATCCATAGTAGAGGGAAGTGATGTGATCCCTAGTAGTGGGAGCTAACCTAGTGCAAGTTGGTACTCCAACATAGGCTTGTATGCTATCCCAGTGCATATTGGTACTCCAACGTAGGTTGGTATGCTACCCTAACGCAAGTTGGTACTCCAACGCAGGTTGGTATGCTACCCAAGTGTAGTTTGGTACTCCAACGCAGGCGAGTATGCTACCCCAACACAGGTTAGTATGCTTCCCCAATGCAGGTCGGTACTTCAATGTAGGTTGGTATGTTACCCTAGCACAGGTTGGTACTCTAACACATACTGGTATGCTACCCCAACGCAAGTTGGTACTCCAACGCAGGATGGTATGCTGACCCAACACAGGTTGGCATGCTACTCCAACGTAGGCTAGTATGTTAACCTCAATGCAGGTTGGTATGCTACTCCAATGAAGGATGGTACGCTACTCCAGTAAAAGTGCAAAACTTCCTATGATATATAGATCCATGATTGACAACAAGACAATGACCAGGTGTACAAAAGCACATAAGCAATGACGATGATCGTGACATGAAGAATACCTTCCTTTCTAAGAGGAAGTGTTGAAGTTTGAGTAGGTTCAAAATATATTCTTATTGTATTTGACCAAGACAAAACCCTAAATAATATTATTATATTATATTTGTTAATACGACCCTATTGTACCTTTGTAAAATTTTGTCCCTACTGTTCCTTGACAAATAAAAATGTAAAATAAAAGGATAAAGTGGCAGGTCAGCCCAGACCTAATTTGAGGCTGGCCAAACTACTATTTATAAGGGAGGATAGCACCTCATTTGAACACATATACAATCTCTCAAGTCAAGAAGATATTTTAATACAGCATGGACAAAAATATTAGTGCCTTGAAAGGACTAGTGTCAAGATCAAATCATCTATGCACCCCCTTTCTTATTCCCCCCTTGTGGCATCATGGTCTCCTTGTTTATTTCTCAAGAAACATTTTTTACAGATATTACATTATTTGGTGTCTCCTTTTATACATTCACTTGTATGACATAAGCACACCATGAAAAAACATAACAACCACACCATAATTCTATCCCAACACCAGGACTTATAAGCATTCACTAGTTGAACCTTGGCCTTATCCTCTATTTGACTTTGACTCCTAAATTATAAAATGTTAAAAGCATGTATTAATTATATATATAACATGTGCACTTTCTTCATAGATGAATATGAGTACCATATTTGAACATATCATCAAAACCAAAGATACCTAAAAGGATTGGAAAAATGAATTCTATTTTTTTATGTATCCTAAACCACTAGTTTCATCATGCCAAACCTAAATCCAAAGTATCCACATTATAGAACATGTAGGTGAAAAAACATAATCCCTCCCCCAAAAATTGAATTTCAAATAATGCACACGTCATAAAATACTCTTGGGCTTTATGGATATTCTTCAAATTTGTAGTTGATAGGGGAATAATGAACTTATAGGTACTTGATGAGAAAATGAATGTCGTTGACTAGGCTAATGGGAACATCACTTAGAAAACATGGTTTTACTTCTAGTCATGGAGAAGATAATGAAGTAAGCATCTCATTTGAAAACATAACATCTAATCGTGTTTTCATAGAATTCAATGATTCTATAGATAAAACTATCAAAGGAAGCTTTACTTATACAAGAAGGCTCTTTGGTTATAGTAGATACAAATGAAAGAGGATCTCTCCTAGAAGAGATATCATTCATCTTTAAAAATCATGTACCTGAAGATATTCCAAATTGAGCGGTTTACTTATAAGTAGTTTTAAGTTTTTGAAAAATGGCTCAAAAAGCTAGATTTTGATGGAATAATCTGTATGAACTTGAATAGAATACCATATGAGAGATGATATTCACATAGTTCTCTATGTATTTTTTTCAACAACATAGATACCTTGTCCTCTAGAGTATCTTAATGAAACATAAAATTGCATAGCTTGGTTTCTCCTAGAAATGTTGAATATACTGATATTTTTTCTTAGAAAAAAAGTTAGTCATGGATGTTTATGAAGAAATTGGTAGGGCCTAGTAATTTTTTTCCATGATCCATGATCCATGTCTTTGGCCATAAGCCCCATATTTGAATTATAAAACCTCAAATTATTTTCCATATCCCACTCATAGGCTAAATATTTAGTCTTTAATTTCCATGTGGTTGTGGTGGTGTAGGGCCTCATTCATGGCTCATAAGCCCTTTAATCTCATTTTTTCATCTAAGTCCCTTATCTTCCTTTTTGGACCGCATCTCAAGACCCATACCTATAGCACATAACCTCCTAATGACATCCATATCCCCCTCATAAGACAAATATAGTGATTTATTGGTGGTGTGGGGCCATGTTTATGCCCCGTGATCCTTAAAATATTCATTTAGGACACACTATCCTTGAATTACTCCCTCAAACATGGTTGCAGACATGAGACTCATCCATGGTTCATGAATCATGTTAAATATGTCCATATCCCATTAGTAAGCCAAATATCCCCTCTAGAGGGCATATGTGGTGGTCTTAGTCCTTATCCATGGTTGATGAGTCCAAGAAGTTTCATTTAGGGCCTAAGATCCTTATTTTTATCTACTAACCATGAATAAAGCTCCAAAACCCATAATTAGGGTGAAATACCTTATAATGGACACCATATCCAACTTGTATGCAAAATATCCCTTCTATAGGCCCTATGTGGTGGGTGATGGCCTAATTCTTGGGACATGATTATAAGAAGCTTATTTTAAGGATTAAGGAAATATAATTATTTCCTAGAGCTTGGTTATGGCCTCGATACACTTCCATGGTTCATGCCTCTTGATTAGTATTCATTTAGGGCTTACAAAACTTGCTTTCATCCCTTGATCATGGTCAAGGTATTGAGACACTCACTCAATTGGTATATGGTCTTGTGAAAAAATTCACTAAGGCTCCATTGGATCCCATTGAGTTCCTTGGAATAACAATTTACTAATGAAAAACATATGGTTGGGTAAGGTGCACTACCTCTCTTCAAAATATGGAAAGGCTCCAGTGTGAACTATCCAAGGACTCTTGCATGTCTAAACTATCCTTGGGAGTTATCCATTTTTTCCTCACATGAGAAGATAGACTAGAAAAATGTTATAGCCTTGAAGTATACGACACAACCTCTTATAGACCTATTGTCAAGGGATGAAAAGGCATTTAACATTGTAGTCTAGTGGGTTAGCTCAATTGGTTTGCACCAACCAATTTCAAGGTAGAGATCACTAAGAGGTCATGGGTGCATGTATAGTAGAGTTCCTCTAGGTTAGGAGTACATGTTGTACTTTGAAACAATTTACCTTGGATATCATTCACAAAATTCAAGGAAGAGTCTCTAGGGTTTCCTTGAGGACATTTTCCATGGAAAAAAAAACAAGTGCACTTATTTCTTGGATATTAATAAAATTATCTTATCCTATTTATCTAGATTATTAGTTTCAAATTAACATTAATTTTATTTTACACACACGTGATGAAATTTGAATTACATTTTTTATTAGAATTTAATGAATTAAATATTATTATAATTAATATAATTTCAATTATTAATAGAAGTAAGTTATCACTCTACAAACATTATTTCACAACACTTTTTTTTTTTAAATTTACATTAAATGTATTAGAATAGTTAATCTCCCATATATTTTTATATGATGTGTTGTAATAGATCCCTAATCAACATCTTGGATATAATAAAATAAGACCTCAATACAAACTCTAGATAAGATGTTATATTATATGTTATAATAGACATTATGAAGGTCATTGTGCCAAATGTTTCTAGTGATGTAATTATAAACATATATATTAGACATTCCATACAATTCACAAGAATATTTTGGATTTTTGTTTCTGTCACTTGTGGACATTCAGGTTGATATTATTTTGGTTTCAAATAAAAACCACCACTTCAACCCAACCTACTACTTATATTTCCACCTAAATGAGAAAAAGTGCAAAAATTGAAAATGACTTGTTTTGTTGCTACACGAGTTATAAGTTGGGTGGTATTTTTCTCCAAAATCTCCTAGTGCTACATTGATATCCATCAATTTCATTTCTTATATTTTCATATTAATGGACATACTAGGGTCAATTCCAAATATATCAATGTATATATTTGTGTATATATCAGCACCATAGAATGATCAATTTTCTATATATCGATGAAGTGTATTGTACACATAATTTGACATATTAGATTTGTATGATATTATGCCAATATATATTAATATTTTAATATAGTTATATAGATCAAAACATTTTGATTGATATATTACGATCGCCATATTATGATTTTCATTACATAATAAAGATCCTTTTTTTCCAAGAAAAAAAATCATTGTATCGATATTTCGAGTGGAAATCAAATACACATTGACGATCCCTTCGAATTAGATCGTTAACAACCATTGTATTAATAAACTACATGTACTATTATCAGATAACACTATAGCCTATCCTTATGACTTTAACTCTTACATTAATCCTTATACACAACTGTCTGTAAAACATTGTTACGCACTAAAATGTCACACTTAAATGTTACATCTATTATGTACCTAAGTGTCGCAAGTGTCACAAAAGTGTCATATGCACCTTACTAAGCATTGCATTCACTTTATCAAGTGTTGTATGCACCTTACTAAGTGTATCATGGACTTTGACACCATGAAAGAACATTTGTCATGATACCTAGTCTTTGTGGATGAGAAAACCCATCATGAGATGGTCTTCTTGAGCACTCAACACACCCTAAAAGCTTTGTGAATTTTTTTCTCTTTTGGGTACCACTTTGTCTTTTTCCTTCTTTTTGAATTGAGTCTGTTGTGTAGGGATCATTAACCTTTATGTTTTCATGTTTTATCATTGATCACATTCAGATTGATTTGGACCTATTGAATAGATTAACTTATTTCTAAAAGAACACTTGGAATTTTATCTAAGTATACACAACTAGAATTTTAAGTCATGCACCCATTATCGGCATCGACACGATCTGTGCATAAAAATTGACCATATGACAACGACAAGCGTTGACCGTCGATCACCGATGTATCATCGGCATAAGGAGAATGGAAAAGGAAAATGCTAACCATCAACACACCTAATGAACCTCCGATTGTTGATCTCTAATACATTCGGGGTCGATGATATTGGAAGGGAACCTTAAAACTGCAGAAAGTCTTTACTTTGACACAACATTGAGTGTCGGTCGTTGATTGGTAATACGTTATCGACATCAACGAAATCAAAGGGATGAAATAATGAAGTAATAAAAATTGAAACTCGTCGATCATTAATCCTCGACATGTCGTCAGCATCGGAAAGATAGGCTAAGGTTCCTAGAGCTATGTCTAAAGAAAATACCCGATTTCGAAGAAAATTTTAATGAAGGAACCAAAATCAAGCATCAATATGTGTCATGATCACCCTCCCATGTCAACGTTGTATGACAGTTTGGGTCGGCATCAAATATTTCGCTAAATAGGTATTAACAAACATTTTCTATGAAAATCGTCGACGTTGATCCACTTGTTTAAACCGTTGGAATGATAGGACATCGACGACATGATGGGACATACTCGACGAAGATTAAGATCAGATTTTGTTATTTAATAGGCCAATCAATGCATTGATTAACACACATTACTAACCCGTGCGCTGACCAAATAATAGGATTTTGAAACTGTTGATGAACTATGTAGCACCCCGCTCCTGCGTCGCCAGCCTGCGATTGCATTTAATCCTAAGCATGATTCAAATATTGATGATGGATTGTGAAGACCACATTTATTCCCTAAATTCAAGAACTGATGCGACAAGGTAAATATGCTCCATGTTTAAATTATAAAAACATATTTTGAACATAGTATTCAGTACCCAAGCCTTTCATTGTTGGAGCAGTCGAAAGAGTGAGAAAGTGTTTCAGAAGATCACAGCCGATTTTATGATTTCTAAACCAGGTTAATTTTGTGAGAAGGAGAGGTATGAACCGTTTGTATCATTTCAACAGTCACAACTATTTATTTTTCATTATCATTTATGCATGTCGGTATCTCACTTTGTTATTTGTGAAAGAAAATGCCTCCAAGGAAGCCAATGACCAGGCGCTCGTTGAGAGAATCAAAACTGAAAGAAGCGGAGATCAGTGAAGGATCCTCACCCGGAACTGCTAGACAGATATATTTTTCCACTAAAATGGAGCTAGTCATATGAACATCCACTAAAAAATCATTTTCCAAACCTCTTCAATTCGGCAACACAGAGGCGAGTATTAGATCAAAAGTGGTGCTCCCTTAGTGGGCAGACTTATTTAACAGAATCATTCGGGAAGAGTACCCAGATTTTCTGCCACACAGTGACCCAGATGTATGAATGCTCGATGACCAAGTATTCCCAAACATTCGACGATCCTTCATGCACATGGTATCCTCTCGAACCCCGGTCCTACCTTGCATTGAAACTCTGGGTTGGATAATCGATCATACTGATGTGACAAAATGTTTGGTGAATGATGACAATGGCATATGTGTTGGGTTTTTTCTCCCAATAGAATTCCATAAGTACTACAAACTCAGAGACCCATAGGAAAGGTTAAATACCGAGTTTGTGGTAAAATTATATGAGTTCCATGACACCAATAGGTTGATGGCCTCATGGTGGAAAGAGGATAATAATTTTACGAACATGAGAAATGACTGGTATGGTACAACCAATCTTCGAGATACATATATCTACATGATATGCCGATTATACATTGAAAGGGATTGCAACAAATTTTTGGAAGCATGGATTCCCTTAGCATACACTGTGGAAATATCTGGAAGCATCTTCAATTGAAGAGAGATTATTTCAAAACAAATCAGCACCAACATACTACAATCCTAGACATCGAAGGATGGAGAAACACTTTCTTTCCACATGGAATCATATCTACTAGACGTGATCTACGCAAGGAACATCTTTGCAGGCATGAATCTGAGCTAACATGTTGTGGAGATACTCGTGCATGTCTATTTCAACATTTTGTTGGAGAATAGGTACAAGAGATATTATGCTCTTATATGTGATGAATTTATAGCTAGAATTTATTTTATCCTTTTTAAGAAATAATTCCCAACGATTACGGCCGCAGCCAAGAAGATGATTTCCAAAGTAGGTCATTGGTACCTGGAAGAAACCACCACTTATATCTGAGTGTTTGGGGCCACTAGCGCTCTAAATTTACTCCTCGTTTATGTCTCAGACAAGCTCATTGTGGGGGAAATTTGTTATAAAACCATTCTGCAAGGCTATAATGCAACTCTAGTGAAGGACACAAAGAGAGAATTCATACCCTATGGATTTCATGTAGGGTTTTACATGGTGAAAGAAACTGCACAAAAAAAAAGGGGGCTTGAGCCATTTGGAGTATATATTTCCCACAGTACAATTTCGCAAGAACGACCCAAAGGGCCTAGCACCTCATCATGTGTCACAAGTGTCTTCCTACTGGTCATATTCCCATGATAATTTTGAGGATGAAATATTTATAGAAGGTGCCCAGGATTGGGAGGAGGTGCTCCAGAGAAAATCTAACCCCAATATGATAAGATTTAAATCCATGACAATGGATGAGCAGGTTGAAATGATAGAACATACAGCTCAAGAAGCCCTCAAGGTTATGGAAGAGAACAGAGAAGTAGAGGCCATAGAGTCACATAGGAGAGGGATGATGTTGTTAGAAGAAGACCAAAGAGTCATCCAAAGGTTAGAAAACAATCCCAAACTGTTAGAACCCATAAGGGTCACCCTGGCAGACACAATCAACATCGGAGAGGAGCTAAATGGATCAGAGTCAACTCCACTGGAGGAGACCACTCATCTAGAAAAATGAGGCACTATCTCACAACAGTCAAGGTCGTTGATCGTTGCTACAACATAGTTCGGGGAAAAAAGAACATCAAGTGGGACATATGTGCTCGACGTCCTCATAGACCTAATTACCATATACGACGATGAAGAAATCTCAGGGGTTTCTCTCATAACCCCAGTACCAATCACGGAGGAGGGAGAACCAGAAGAAACATCTGCTCTAACTCCTGAAGCTCTGACTTCAATCCCCCAAGAAGGTGAAAACCAACCCAGAATCATGTTGGACACTAAGTTTCTCGACCAATCAGGAATTTAGAATAATATGGACAGTTCCAAGGAGGAGTTTGGCTCTGGTGAACAGGAAGAAGAAACACAACAATCATAAATCGACACCTCGATAGTCAATCCTCCAGTAAATGTTGATCATTTTCCCCTCTCGCCATCTAAATATGAAACTCCACCAACCGACGAACCCTAGTAGGAGGTCAAGTTACCAAGACATACAGAAGTTCCCCATGCTAAAGAACTACAAGAGCTAGTCATAGAACACATATATACGGTAGGAAGCATAGGAAACACTCTGACTTGGGGATACCAACAGATTCTTGAGCCAGTGGTCGAGGTCACCGACATACAAGCGATCACTTATGACAAAAAGAGGAAATTTGTGATGAGAAGGACAACCAAGAAAAGGAGGCTCACACTTGATAACACACTCCCTGTTACCACAGAAGAAACACTTCTCAACACATAAAATGCTAAGACAACCGAGCTTATGTTAATCCCTAAATATTGTCTCACTGCCTCTTAATTGGGGTATAGTACATTAGTAATGTTATTTTATTTATGTCAGATTTATTCCATTAGTTGTAATTATACCTCCTAGTCTCCTATATATACCAAGGAGACATTTTCATTTGGAATCATCTTGTACTTGAACATTTATGTGGGGTAAAAGGAGGTTGCCCCCTCGAAGAGGCTTATTATATGAAATTATCTCTTTTTCAAGGCATTGAGTACTTATTCTGAGGTTTTTCTATTGTATATTGATATTTGGTTCTTAACATATGGTATCATAGCTCAAGGTCTTGGGGTTTTGCTGCTACATTTGAGACACCTTGGAATTTTTTCTATAACTTTTTTTCTACAAAAATTAAGAAGGAACGACTTGGAATTTATTTAGTATACATATCAAGGTACATTGGGTTAAAATTTTAGCTCCTAAGGCCTTACACTTTCGGAAATAAAGCCTTTGTAAGATAGGGTTCTGGAGTCATCCTGAATTGAGTCATTGCAGAATTTTTGCTATAAAAAAATTTCTGTAAGATTTCAGACCCTGAACTCCAGATTTTATTCACAGAAATTAGTAATGTATCTATGCTAGCAATTTAGGCTTCCGGGTCATCTTAAATTTGTTGATACACCCTGTGGAAGATAGGGTATATGACTAGTCTCAAGCAGGTGTTCCGGGTAAAACAATCATAACTTATTCCTAGAGTATCCAAATTGAGTGAGACCAGTTTCATTAGATAGTGGATAGACCATATTAGTTCTGGTACAAGTTTCATAATTTTATATCAATTATTTTGTGTGGGGCACATTATACAAGTGATATCTCCTGGAAAGGCCAAAAATCAGCAAGTTGTGGGGAAGTTACCGTAAATTCCACTTGGCACATCCAATTTTTATCAGATCTGTGGCATTGAAGAGAAGAAATATCAAATACCTACAAAAAATAAAAGTTCATACTGAGAAGGGCCAAAATTTTGGAGATACAATAAAAGGAATATTGTCTAGCAAAACCACCTCAAAATCAAGGTTTAAAGTGATACTTGGCCAACATGCCACCAAAAA
>SNQJ01S0004392.1:38818-90041 GCA_010110895.2 Picea sitchensis
AACTTACATATGATCTTACATGAAGTTATGAATCTTTTGTTATGTTTTATGAATGATATGTTTTTTTATTATGGATAATATAATAAAATTTCTTAGCTCATATGTTTTGAATATGGTCAATATAGCAATACTTTTAAGAAATTGTTTATGTTTCATTCAATGTAACTTGTATTTATTTTTTTATTATTAAAAGTAAAAAATTATTAAAAAGTGATGTTGAATTTTTAAAGTATATTGTGATATTTTCATGGCATTATGTATTGCCTTGTGCTTTGCGTGATAATAACATTTAAACCGTAAACATTTAAGGGTCGATTTTATGATTTTGTTTACAATAATGGTGAGTTATTTTACCACATTATAAAAATGTGTCATTTTCATAGCCCAATTTTAGAATGGGTGCTACCGGTAGCAGTGCTTTTTAATTTGATGGTTGATTTTGAGGTTTTGGTTTTAATGGTACCAAGTGATAAAAATACGATTTCAAATGATCTCAAAATTTAACGTTTTGAAAAGAAAAAAAAAATCAAAAACATCTTAATTTTTTTTAGGTGTTGATTTTAAGGTTTTCCTGAGCTATTGTCTAAGTTTTGAAGGCCATGTTTGAAAAATGTTGTAATTTTGACCCCGTTTTAAAAAATGGTGCTACCGGTAGCACCACTTTCTGATTTGGGGGTTGATTTTGATGTTTTTTATGCAAAAATATGGGTTTTTTGGGCCAGAGTTCTCATTTTGAGGTCACAGTTCTCATTAAGTTGGTAACTATGTTATCACTGAAAAGCCTTTGTATTCGAATATGTTTATTTGTGTATTGATTACCTCTGTGAGGAAAAAGGGAAAGTCTGTGCATATAGTTGAGACTGTGTAATTGCAGGTATAGGGTTTGTGTTGCGGGGACGAGAAGAAGAACTATGGAAAGGAGACCTGGTGCAATCCCGTACCCTATGTGAGGTCGAGAATGGTTATTCTCGTGATCATTGATCATGAGAGGGATCGATGATCCTACAGAACGGTGGAGATGAAAGGTTTTGTGATCACAGAGGAAGGCACAACAATCGTTAGATCACCCCACCATTTCTTGATAACCATTCGATCGAGAGAAAGGATTAAATTGATAATAAATGAGCAGTAGTCATTAGATCTGAGAGTTGGAGAGAAGGACCATCGGTTCAATGACTGATTAAGTCGTGACCGTCAGATCATGTTGAAGACAGATCAACAGACGGGAACGATTGCGGAAGTCCAAGGGAAAGTTAACGAGGGGGATATTTCACATCCCGCAATCCAACAGGATTGTTGATCTTAATCGATCAGCAGATCAGCGATGGACATTGATCCCTCAACGGACAAGCATCTTTGCATTGCAGAATTCGGGATTGAGTTTAAACAGTGTGTTAGTTGTGTCTCCATAATCCATTGTATCCGTCGGATCTTGGGAAGACATATCTATGTCATAGATTAAAGGAGGACAAGGTTTAGCACTCTATGTTAATCTATGGTCACAAGGAATGGTCCTATGGGAAAAAGGGTCGACAGATGAGTGAAGAGCATTCGATCATGGGCACCATTTTAAGGGTTTAGAGCACCCTAATATAAATTGGGTCACGTAATTGTGGGTTAAGGAGCAGCAAATTTGGATCTTTAGAGGGATTCATATCTGACTTGCATCAGTTGGTATCAGAGTAAGCAATTCTCTTTGACGGGAAATTGCAGAATTACAGAGTTACAGAGACATAATGTGAAGGTGGAGTTGAGATTGGAAATCTGACAAGAAGACAGTATGCATAGGAGAATGAATAAGGAGGTCAAGGATATTCTACACAGAGTAATTCGGATTTAGGGAAATCTGATAGAACAAGGCAAAGGAAAAGAATAGTCCTTTCAAATGCGGATGAATGGTGGGACAAGATCATGCAGATATCTTGAACTCTGATATGCTATGTTTTTATTCTAACTCTAGTTTTGAGTTTGTTGCAAGTTAAAACAAACTGAAGGTTGATAGCATCAGACAACTAGAAGGTTGTGACAGAAGAAAAATTGTGCTCTTGAAGGATGAGAGTACGTGAGGATTCTTAAAGCAGTGGCAAAGAACCTTTAAGATTCCAATTGAGGGTTGGAAAAGGAGGACAAAGTTGAATGTTCTCAAAAAATTGGAGTACTGCAAAAGCCCAAGAGGAGTAAAGGAGTTTCTCAGAAGGTGGTTCCAGAGACAGAGAACCAATTAGGTACCAAGAGGTCAGGCTGAGAGGTAAGCTTGAATTGGTATGAAGTGAGGTATGGAGACTTGTCAAGAGAAGGCTTAGAGGCAGTCCATAGGTGAACAGATGGACTTCACAAAGGAGGGGAAAACAATGATCACTGAAGGTCATTACAGTAGAAAGAAATATGTCAAGGTAAAAGGCATAGAGAATATTATTCAATAAGAGTTTGACAGAGAGATGGTGGAGATAAAAGGTAAACCCAATTACATGATGAAGCTGCTACAAGAGGAAGAGATGTAAGAGAACTAGAGAAGAGGATGGAGTATGAAGAAGCCAGTTTGGTGGCCAGTGGTATAGTTATTCATAAATAAACTGAGGAAAATCCTAAAGGAAATGAAGAATAGATTAAATACTTTAAAGAAGAAAGAGAAACTCAAAGGAGATGAGTTCGGATTGAAGCCATTGAATGAAGAAGAAGTTCATTATTGTGAACCAGAAAAAGATGACATCCTTGGAGAGGATGATGTTGAGAGAATCTATTCTGGATATTACAAATTTCTTGGAGAATGAAGAGGAAGAGAGACTTGCAAGAAGTCTCATGAGCTCTTTGAAGAGTTCATATCAAAATATGGATACGCTGACAAGTAAGGCTGAAAGGCCTAATGTTTTTATTTCTAACATATTGTGTGCGGTTACAGATTTAGCAGGTGAAGTTGTCAACATTCAAAAGGAAGAAAAATAAATGTATAAAAAGATCTCAAGCATGCATGATTAGAAACTCATTCTGATGGAGGATGAGGCCACAATGCCTCATGAATAAATCCAAGGTGGAACCCATGTGCATGTTTCCAAAGAAGCAAATGAAGGACAACTACAAAAATTTATTGTTGCAGAAAATGAGGTAAGATTGTCTCAAAAGGATAGTCAAGAGGAATACCATACCTACCAAACAAATGGATTGTTGGAAGACAGACAGAGGAGTTTATTGCTGCAGAAAATAAGGTAGATTTGGCTCATGAGGATGGCCAAAGATAAATTGAAGAAGAGGAGTGTTTTAATGCAGAGTTGTTGAAGAAATAGTTGGAGAAATTTGAGTCAGGAGGAGAATCAAATCAGAGAATTGATGTTGCATTTGAACAAAGAGGAATGGTGTTAGAAGCACCAGTAGAGACTTTAGAGTCTCATGGTTTTAAAAGTAATCATTGGTATGTTGTTCCAGGTATTGAAGGAAGAGAAGGCGGGAAGATACTAAATTATGTCATAAAAGAAGAAAGAGGGCAACACTCTGATATTGTGCTCACTGATTTGAGGATGAATTAAAAGTTTTAGAGAATTTGTTGAGTAATCAGGATTCCATAAGGAAATAAAATGCAGCCATAGATGAAGAATGTTCACACATGTTTAATCATGATAGAAGTTTTAATGTTCAATTTCATTCAAAGAATGTAATTGAAGGAATGAGGATGTTGATGGTGAAGATGTCTCAGAGAAGACATGCAAAGGAGAGGAAGATCTACATCAACAGAGAAAGTGAGGAGACAAGAAGCAGCAGAAGACAAGTAACAAGGGAAGATTGACAAAGAAAATCCAGTGGGGCATTGCAGCATAAGAAATGGAAGCCGGGAAAGTTGAAGTCAGTAGAAACAAGACAGCAGAATAACAATGAACCAAGTGGAGAATAATTTGGATAGCTAAATGAGACTGTCATGAAGGTTGAGGAAGGTGGACATATGCTTTTTGAAAGCATGAAAACAACACAGGATGTGGATGTTGTCGAGGAAATGAAGGAAGATAAGGTAGTTCACTGAGGTGACACTGAGCAGAGATTGATGCTTAATGATGGTATCGGTAACTCCATTTATTGGATGGATAACTGCAAGGAATTGCAAGAAAGTGTGTTTGCATATGGTCAAGCACTAAAGGATGATGTGATGGTAGCATTGTCTCAAGTAGACAGAGACAATAAAACTTTAGCAAAAAACCCAGAAGAAGAAAGAAGAGCCATGTTGAGGATGGCAACAACAAAATTTTATAATGTTAAATCCAATAATTGGTGTGTGAATGCAGGTTATGAAGATTGGAAATCTTCCAAGGATAGGGTGAAGGAATTTCCTTGTCAATGGCATATTCAAAATTTTGTTATGAAGGTAGCATTGTTTCATGAAACAATGAAAAGGATGTTGAAGGTATGAGAATTGTTGAAGACATAAGTGAGGCAGTGGATTGGCTTAAGGATATTTCTGTTGAGGAAATGTTGCATTGGGCTACAAAAGAGTACAAGGAAGCAATGATGAAATTGATTGATAAGAATTGTTTTGATATGGTAAGTGAAGGTATAAATCATTTGGCTTTAATTGGTTGTTTTAGTCAAATTCAAGAGAAGAGTTTACAGGAAAGATCCTATAAGTTAAATGTGGAATTGGAGGATGTGAAATATTGTGTATGTGAGTATTCTCAAAATCTTGAGAGTAGTCGAGGATATACAGGTGAATATGCAATGCGGCCAAAGGATAGTAGTAACAACAGACAAAATCAAGGATGCTTAGCCCAAGAATATGTTAATGAAAACAATCAAGGATTACAGAGGACAATAGAAATTGATTATGTGATTGAGGAATTGTGGAATTTGATGATGGGACAATCCAGATGGAGGAAGCTGACAGCAGAAGGGATAATCAATCAGAAATTGAAGTTGATTGAAGGAAGGAAGATGAACCAAAAGGTAGTTGATATGCAGCAACAACAAAGGTGCAGAGTAACTGGACAACTACAAACTAAAGTTTGGGACCTTGGAGGTTTTATCAGCATATGAAATCACATGATCAAGAGATCATGAATGTTTTCAACCTTGGGAGTCTGATGCAGGAGCATCCTGCTTCCAAATTATTGTAAAATTGACTAGACTATGAGATCTTATGTTTTCAAGGGGGTTGGTTTCCAAAGTCTTGATTATTTGTAATTTCCTATGTTTTGATGTGTGAGTGAGTGAGAGTTGGTTTGTGGAGAGACTTTAGAGTGAGTAGATCTCTTGGATATTTGTAGAATCCTAAGATTATGTTTAGTGAGAGATCTTAGTGATCTTTGGAGAGATTTAGGGATCTGAGGGGATCCTTAGGATATTGATTGAGTTATGTGTGGATCTGCACAGTTAACAATTCAGAATCCCTTTTGTATATTATTGTAAGACTTAGAGGCATTGAGTGTGGAAAATTGAATGCTAACCAGGCCAAGAGATTGAGGGATGGCCAACGAATGTTAATCATGCCAATAGAATAAGGATTGTCATCTGTTGATTTAATCCAAACAAGGGAGGGCCTGCGAACCTGTGTAATTGTGTGTAATCATATGTATATGAATGAAAGGAAAATACTATGTTTGAGTATCACTGAAAAGCCTCTGTATTTGAATCTATTTATCTGTGTATTGATTACCTCTACGAGGAAAAAGGGTAAGTTTGTGCATATAGTTGAGACTATGTAATTGCAGGTATAGGGTTTTTGTTGCAAGGACAAGAAATAGAACTCTGGAAAGGAGACATGGTGCAATCCCGTACCCTATGTGAGGTCGAGAATGGTTATTCCATTGATCACTGATCACGAGAGGGATCAATGATCCTACAGAATGGTGGAGATGAAAGGTTTTGTGATCATAGAGGAAGGCACAACAACCGTTATATCACCCCACTAGTGGTTGATAACCGTTTGATCAAGAGAAAGGAGTAAATCGATAATCAATGAGCAACAACCATCAGATCTGAGAGTTGCAGAGGAGGATTGTCGGGTCAACGACTGATTAAGTCGTGACCGTCGGATCAAGTTGAAGACAGGTCAATGGATGGGAACGATTGCGGAACTCCAAGGGCATTTTAATGAGGGGGATATTTCACATCCTGCTATCCAACAGGGTCATTGATCTCTATAGATCAGCAGATCAACGGTGGACGTCGATCCCGCAACGAACGAGCATCTTTGCATTGCAGAGATCGGGAGGAAAGTTAAAGCGTAAGCATGTTCGAGGTACGCAATCAACCAGGACCGTCGATCTTACGAGGTGAGATTACCGCCCAAAGGATTAAGCCAAGTTCATATCTCTCAATCGTATGAAGGGAGGACAGGGTCCTTCGGGCTAGTTAAGGAGGATTTTAGTGCCTTTGTAATAAAATTGTGGTCATATGGATTTGATATTTTTAGTGATCGAATAAGAAGACCTCAAACGATTCTTGGCACCTCTATTTCGGGGTTTGCAATGCAGTTTATAGTAGTAGAATATGATAAAGAATTTTTAGGACGGGAGGTCCTACACCATATAATTTTATTTGTGTGGTGATTTTATATAACTGAAATAATATTGATTTTGTTGAAATTATATGTAGTCTGCAAGCCATGTTGATCATGATTTCATCGATGAGGAGGGTTTGTATTCCTCCCCTGATCCGATGGTCTTGATAAAAAAAATATCATTAAAGCGAACAAGGAACTTGCTAGCTTATTAGACCGTCCAAATCAAACTCCTAACGTCCTAAAAAGCATCAATCTACTTATTTCACAACTTAACACATATAAGGTAATAACCATAATTTAAAGTATTTTTTTTAATGTATTCATATGTTCAATTATGAAAGTTTGTTTTTTAACTTTTACATTATCTCACGAAAAAACATTTTCTTTCTTATAAAGAGATTTTTGGAGCTTGTTCAGGCCGGTGTTGGTAGTAGTGGCGCTACAGAAATGCCACAGAGTCCTAACGTGGGTTGTCATATAGCTTCTAGAGTATTGTTTACTTATCCATATTCCACACCTAATTTAGATAGGAGCCATGACACACATCGTCGGGCATCCACACAGCGGTCAAGATCTAGACGTGGTGACAGAGATGAGGTTGATGATGTGGTTGATATGGTTGCATTTCTTGGAGCTAGACGTATGACTAGCACGGGGACCCTTACGTGCACATTTTTGGTCGATGATAACGGACTTCCATTAAAACAAATAAGACTCCCATGTATTTTTTCACATTTTAACTATTTCATGTTGTCCATCTGATCAAAATCTGGACCAGGGGTCAAATTTTAGCTCAAAAATAAACATTCTCGGAATTGCCTCAAAACGAACGAGAGCATAGCCCTTGTCGTCACGAACCCAACGCAACTCGTTTCGTCACAAACGGACGTCGGGAGCGAGAGATATCGCGATCTGTTCGAATCGTCAAACAGGTAAAAAAAAGGGGCGTTGACTGTGCAGTGCGTATAGTCCGTACGGATGCTGACGTGGCATGACCGTATGTTGATATGGCATGACCATACGCTGACGTGGCATAGGTGATGTGGCAAAGCTGAGTTGGCAGTTTCGGATTGGTTGACAGTTGGACGAATCGTGTTGTGACACGTGGCATGGTTTTGGCAAATTATGAGGTGCCACGTGGCCCAGTCATGGGTTGCCACGTGGCACCATGGCATTGGTTGATTGTTCAAAATTTTATGGAGTCCACCGGACTCAAACCCTGGACCTCCACCATCGAGTGCTTTGGCAACGACCGCCCGACCGACACGCCATTCTATGTTCCTTGCTATATGAGTGGGTTATTATTTATTTAAATTTGCATGTATTAATGTTTGGGTGCGGACAGGGTTGGGGCTAAGCCCCAGCCCCCGTTCACATGCATATTACCATATAACCGCTCGCGCGCATGTTCAAAGCCCTGCGCGTTTAAATCCCGCGGTTTTGTGTTGTTGCATATGACCCTTGTCCTTCGAATGCGCGGGGGTTATTCCACCATGCAAACGGTTAAACCAAAACACGCCGACACTTGTCACATGTTTATACGCATGGAAAATGAACATTTTTTTATGCGCGGGACGAGGTCACATGGACCCATATGCCCAACGGCTTGGTGGTTGGGGGTTTTAGTTCCGTTAACAGTTCGACAGTTTGCACAGCTTTTCGGTTATGTGTGTGTGTTGGGTTTAAACACGCGTTTTGGAACGTGTTCTTGGTTCAAGCACACAGAGGTGCATTCTGGCGAACCAAAGACAGCAAGCTTGAAGGAAGAGAATGGCAGGAGGCTTATCTTCTTCATTTTTTGGCCGATTGAGGTGCCGTAAAAGCCCAGCTAGGGGTTTTTGGACGTCCTGAATCCATTGGCACTATTATCAAGGCCATTTGAAGACTTTTTTTGCAGGTTTTTAGTCATTGAAGTTTCAGAAAGCTCTAGGGAGCTTGAATCCCTCATTGATTGAGGTCATGTTTTGGTGAGTCCAAATTTGTTTTATGTGACTGAATAGTCATTTTTGGCTAATTGATATGCTCTTAACACATTGAGACAGGTTTCAGAGGATTTTGAGGACTTTTACAAGTGTTTTTGCCACAGATAAGCTCAGGGAAGCTTATGGCCACATGTAGAAGAGGTCATGCCCGAATGAGCCATGATCCGTTTTCAGAGTTTTATTAGTCATTTTTGGGGTTTTTATGTATTTTGATCCAAATGGTAAAGTCTGTTTTTCCATTGGAGTTGAGAAGCAGCTTGTAAAAGAACTTTTGACAAATTAATCCCAGAGAGCCAAGTCCATTGATGGAGGCTCAAGGAGATGTAGCCCGGAGAGGGGTGAACTCCTTTATCATGTTGATCTTGTTGTGAGTGTTTGTTGGTTATTATTTGATGCAAGTTATTATTTTCTGTTGTATTGATGAAAACAACATATTTAATCTTGCAAAGACCTCGCACATAACCATTTAAAAGAAGCATGAACTTAACACATAATTTTATCTTGCATATTTTAACACATGAAGCAAGGTCTTGTAAAGTTTATTTTAATGAAGCAGAGGGTGCTTGCATAGCATAACAAGTCAACCTTCTATTTTCAGATCAGGTGGTATCAGAGCATAGTTTGTTTTGCTCATGTGTTTGCCATTGATAGCTTGAGATTTAGCTGTTGGTATTTGTGCAAGTTTTGTGTTGAAGTTTGATATCTTGCAAGGATGGAGGAAGCTTCAAGCATTTATAGTTCTCATACATCTTCAAAATCCAAGTTCTTTGACAAAGAGATGTTGAAGGAAATTTTAACCATGAGAGATGTGATGAAAGAGATGTGTGAAGAAAGAAAAGAGAGCATTGCCCTTAAAGAGTAGTTGATGGCCATGAAGGAGGAGAAAGATCAGCTTCTTGAAAAGTTGCATGAGATGGAGATTCAACTCCTTGAGGCAAGGGAAACCCTTACCAAGTACATGCATGAACATGAGGTATGCAATGTTAGTTTATCTTCTAATTCCTCTAAAGATGAATGTTTTGGTGTTTTTGAAAATCACACAAGAGGAATAGGGTCCAAGTTATTGTTAAAAATGGGCTATGAAGGTAAAGGGTTGGGAAAGCATGCACAAGGCATTGTTGAGCCTATTGTTGTTGAAGAAAGACCCAAGTATTGTGGTCTTGGATATGAACGAAGAGATGGAGCAAATTCCAAAGTCGAGGAGACAAGGGAAAAAGTTCCAAGAACAAATTTTGTTTCAAGTTCACCTTCTCAAGAAGGCTATAAAGGTGAAAGTTCAAGAACTTTTGTTGAAAGTTCAATCCCTCCAGCATGCAAGGCTTGTGTTCAAGATGAATGTGAATGTGTGAAACGAAAGAGTTGTGACAGTGATGAGGACAAGAACATTGTTTATGGTCTTCAAAGGAGAGCTTGTAACTCTTCAGATTCACCTCCTCAAAGAGGCGATAAAGGTGAATGTTCAAGGTATAATTCTGCTTATCATTCAATTGCTTTTGATTATGTTAAGCATGATAAATTTGTATGTAAAAATGGCAGAAAGAATCCATGTACATATTGTGGTTTATATAACCATCATATTTCAAAATGTTGGAAAAGATTGACCACTTTCAGGAAATTTTATAAGCAAAGACAACGTGAAAAGAGGATGCAAAAGATTTGCACTCATTGTGTGCTAAGTTTCATGAACTCCTTTATCATCTTGTTATTGTTGTGAGTTTGATGGTTTATTTGCTGCAAGTTATGTTGTTGTGTTTTTATTTAAAGCACATATTTAACCATTTAAAGAACATTTCCTCACACATGAACATTTAAAAGAAGAAGCATAAAACTTAGCACATAATTTATTTGGCATATTTTAACACATGAAGCAAGGTCCTGTAAAGTTTATTTTTAATGAAGTAGAGGGTGCTTGCATAGCATAACAAGTCAACCTTCTATTTTCAGATCACCATCTCATACACAAATCATCTAGATTATTATTTTTAAATTAATGATCATATATTTTTGTGTATAGGAAACAACCAATTTTATAGGCACCTGGAGAGAAAGGCCTTGTTTATTTTTGTGGCAACCTTACGCATGAGGTGGAATTGCCAGAATTCCAACCTCAGAAAAGAATTTATGGATCATCTCGAAGACCACTTCGGAGTAGACATGTTTAATAAAAAAGCGGTCACCTCTACAGCGGACGAATATTTAAAATATACGTGGGATGTTTATAGACGAATCTTGGCAGGCAACCCTAGGTATGAGTATCCTCCCTCAATTCCAGAGAGAGAGTGGAAGGCGATCATTGATGATGCAAAATAAAAGATATTGAAAAAATCAAGAGAAAAAATAACTGGTACCCCAAGGTAAATTACAATATTTTGATTTCAATACCTTTAATTTTCTTTAGATCTAAATAAAAGTGTGGTATATAACATACTTGAAAATTTTGATGATAGGTTCCCTGACACTTCGAAGGCAACCAAAGAAAGTATTTCCAAACATGGCCAACACAGGCTATGCTGGGGCGTCTAATCGAGGTTACAGTCACGAATCGTAAGTACCCAAACATCGTAAGAATATTATTTGTATCACCTTACAACTTTCAAGTAATTGCAGCCAAAAACATTAAAAAAAGTACTCTTATGCAATGCAAGGAAATGACTTCGGAACTGAAACCACGGAGGAAGACCTCCAACTTGGTTACAAGTACAGCTATAAAGTCGTGGCTGATCATAGGAAAAGCATGGGGTAGACCCCAAGATCCATTTTGTGGGATAAGGTAAATAAAAATTAGTCCACATTAACCTTTCATTACTTATAAAATACACAAATGTTTGATATCGTCCATAACTTTAATGTCTTACTTTGTTTTAATCAGGGGAGAAACACTATCAACGAAACCATTAGTACTGGACAACAGAGAGTTGATAGCGCAGCGCAGCCAGAAGATCATGGTGCTCCCCAGTAGTCCCATCCCAGTGGGTTGCATCCCCAAGATGTTCATGTGATTGAGGCCCACGACGATAAAATGGTTGTATATTAATCATATACTTAATAATTTCATACTTATAAATTATGTAGTTCTAATTTTTATTACTTATACATTTATGGTTTTGTCCATGTAAATTTTGTCGTTTCAATGGCAAAGAATGGCGTAGTTGAGCCTCCTCGATCTGAAGATCAGGGGAACAGGGCAGTCATTCCAACGGTGCCGACTAGTGGACCAGGTAAATAATTACATTGCAGAGGTTTTTTTTTAATATTAATGAACTACTTCAATGATATTTAAAAATTGGCCATATAAATTTAATATTTTTTTATTTTTGTAGGTGATGGCCCCTCATAATGGCCTCCACACCATGGGTACAAGACCAGGATTGCTCGGTGTGAAAGGACTGAAGCAACATCAGTTGTTGAAGAGCACCTAGTAAACAAAGACATGAAGATGGATGAATTACTTAAGAACTGGAAAACACAAAAGAAGACTAAAAGAAATTGATGATGTATAATAATTTTATAAGACATATAGATGTACACTATATAGCTAGAATATTTGGAACATATTTTGAATGATAAATCTCATTTATAAAAACATGTTTTATGACATATTCATTTGAATGATAAACCTCATTTATAGCTTTACAATCACTTTTTATCAATTTTGAATATTCGTCATGCACATTTTTTAGTAGAATATAAATTGGGTATTGGGGAATTGAGAGTGATGTGAGGGGGGAGGAGGGGCCATAGGAGCTTCCACCTTCATGTGGTTGGCCCTATTCAATAGAGAAAAAATTGTTGGAGTCATTTATTCTTGGAGAAAACCTCTCTCTATCCAACGGAGCAACAACATAGTCAATGTTGACTTCGTTGTTGCTCCTTCAAATCAAGGGAGGTTTGTTCCAAGATCAGACGGCTCCAATAAATTATTCTCGAAACCAAGAGGTGCGTATTTAGGCCGTCACATATGAGATGTGTGTGTGTGTGTGTGTGTGTGTGTCACTATTTAATCTCCTCTCATATGGATTTTACAAAAAAGAATATCAATGGTGTTTACCATTTGCAATCTTGTCAGTTTTAATTTCTATTAGGATTTATTGACATGTCTTAAAAGTATTTTTTGGTTTTTACTAAAAACTAAATATAATTCTGTTTTTATTTATTACAGTATGTAGTTCGCGCATTTGCAGATGTTGTAGATGTTGTATCAATGCAAGGCTACACATTAGAATATCAAAGATTAGGTATGTCTTGTCTTTTTTATTATTTTTATGACTTCTTAAGGTTCCTTTTATTTATTTATTTTTACATTACCATCATTTGTGGGCCACTATGGGGCCAGTCATTCTATCTAATGAACCACACCCAAATATGTATCATATACAATTCCCTTTAGTTCATCATATCATATGATTTACACAGCTAATCTAATACTTCAACTTGGTTTTTTGTGGTTGTGTATAAGTAATCCCCTGGATATCATGGTATACTTTGATGCTTGATATCAACTTTTGTTAACTAGTTGTGATAGTACTATTCCACTTACTTGTAAACAGTCTTAGTAAAGATTATGTGAATAGCTTACGTGATTGGAACTATCATGTGGATTGGGCCTATATCATACATGCTTGCCTCGTTAGTAAATCTCAGCATGTCGAGTAACAAGTAAAGTTATTCCCATATAAGCTCTAGTTTAAGCATGTGGCATAATCAGTGCCATTAGAAACCTTCTAGCTTAATTACCTCATGTCCATAAGTAATACGGTCTCATATATTATGCATAATAAGTAGTGGGTTCACTATAGCATACAAGCTTAGAGATATGAGTACTAAAGCTTCTGTAATCAATGGGCACTCTTTTGAAATTATAATAAGCTTATTTACATTATGAAACCTTGAGTCAATATACCAAATATATCTGACTCGATAGTCCATACAATTGAAAACCTCCAAATACTAATAGAAATTTGACTATATCTCAAACCAGTAGCATTGATATCATGTTGGAGAACTAGGGAAATATGCAGATCGTAGATCTAGGTATTCCAATAAGAGGAGGCATTTAAATACATTGTTACAACACTTGATCCTAATTGAACATAGTTCAACATACATATAAGTATAATAAACCAAATGATTTCCATACAAAACACATATCACATTCTTATTTATAGATCAATGGTTAAGGTCATCTTATACAACACCAAGATGTACCCAACTCCCTTCAAGTGAAGAAGACAAGGTCCACTTAGATTGGTGAGAAAATATAATGAAGTCCTTGAATTCTACCTTGTTCTATGCACTAGTCACTTGCTTTGGTTTAACTACCCAACCAATTGAATTCCATGTCAACCACTATGTCAACTCTCCTAGTTGATTTTCAACTTTTCACTGACTATCTCTAGAAGATCTAGAGGCGTGATAAACCTACATATGATGTTGTTCCAACATATATGAAAACAATACATTAGAAGTAATTTAGAATGACCTGTTGTTTGGGAGTGGGAGTTAGTTATACCTTAGATATCAAAACCTACTCTACAATCAATTCTTCCTTCATAGTAGTAGAGGAAACATCAATTACAGCAATCTTAGTTGCATCAATGGCGGATGATACCATAATTGATGAAATGGTAGATCATTTTTGTGGATGTGCAAGAGTCAATAAAATAACTTAAATACTTAAAAATCAAAATGTGAATAATGATGCAATAAAACATATGAAACAAATATTTCTTGTTAGTCATGTTAGGGATCCAAAATGACCAGATTGATAGATGTTGGTATGTAATCGACATCAATCTTATTTCGTCTCTCTTGCGATAAATAAGATCGTCGATAGTATTGATAGTTTGTCGCAACTATCGAGGCTTCGTCGATGAATAGTTCGTCGCAAGAACCACTTTGGTCATCTCTCTTGTGATAGATAAGATCGTCAATATATTGATATTTCATCACAAGAACTACTCTGGTTGTCGCTCTTGCAACAAATAATATTGTCAATAGTATTGATAGTTTGTCACAAGAACTACTCTGATCGTCTCTCTTGCGACAAACTATCGTTATCGTCGACGATACCTTATCCTTGAATAGTTTGTCGCGAGAACTACTTTGGTCATCTCTCTTGTGACAAGCGCCCTAGGTCGTCCCTCTAGTGATGAGCTCCCTAGGTCATCCCTCTAGCGACGAGCTCCCTAGGTCGTCGTTCTTGCGACGACCTCCTCCGGTCGTCACTCTTGCGACGACCTCCTTCGGTCGTCATTCTTGTGACAACCTCCTTCGGTCGTTACTCTTGTGACGATATCCCAGGTTCGTCGCATGTGAAGCAACATTTGGGGGGCCCAAGATTTGTTACAATCTCCACGACATAACGTCGCAAGAGCGTCGAAATGGTCGTCACAAAATGACCCAAATTTACTAGTGCTTATAGATAAAATCCATTTTTGTGGATTGATCATGTCGGGTCTTGTATAAAACCAAATCCCCTCTTGTGGATTGGTCAAACCATATTTATATGGTGGTATTTGTAAATTCAGCCCCTAGGGACCACTCTTGGAAGAAGTCGGCCCTACTAAGTGAAGAGACATAACCGTAGCACCTCCTCAGCTAGTATTTATAAGTGAGGATGGTGCCTCACTTGTTCATTCACTCACTCGCACTTCTAGTGCACATCTTTTGAAGGAAGTTGTAGTTGCAAGAAGGAGAAGAGATTCGCATGCTCAGTCCTAGTTTATTCTTGGTGGTTTTGTCTTAGTCTTGGCATTGTATTGGCAATCTATTATTGAGAAAGTTTTGATGGGTTTTCTCCCCCATGAGGGTTTCCTAGGATAAAATGTTGTGTACCTTGTGATTGTGTTTCTTTCAGTGATCCTATTTATGTTGTTGGTTTCGAAATGCATTGAATGATTTAGTAAACTGAAAATAACCTAATAACAACATTAAACTTAACATGGTATCAGAGATTGAATGAATAGAGCACCTTTCACTAAGTATCTAAAAACGTCACTATTGTCGTATAAGGAAATTAGGGATTTTTATTGGAGAGGAATTTCTAACCAAAAACTATCTAGGGAGGTGAACCCTACCCTAGAGCATCCTTTGGTAGCTTGAGTGCACCTTTTCAGTGGCCAGACTCTCCAGAAAGTCAAACCCTAGTTTTGACTAGCACCAGAAAACCAGGAAACTAGAACTAGTACCAGAAGTACCAGTCCAGATTTGCGCAAATCAACTTTCAAGGGGTAAAACTTAGAATTATTGGAAACACTTAGCTCCAACCAAATCGCCTCAGCCCAGCACATCTCCTGGTAAGTTCAAATTCATTTTCTAAGCACTTTCATCTTCTGGTCATTTTCCTAACTCCGGGTCAAGATGTTTGTAAGCACCAAGCTTGTTTACAAGTTAGAAGGTGTGGAAAATTTATGTGCCTGGAAGTACAGAATTGGACTCATTCTTGAAGAGAATGACCTTGCAAAAATAATAAAATAAAATGTACTGGAACCCGAAGAAGAAGCAACCAAAGAAAATTACAAGAAGGATATGATTAGGGCCAAAAGAATAATTGCAAATTCCATTAAAAACCACTTGATGCCTCAAGTATATTCTAAGAATACTCAAAAAGAGATGTTTGATGCCCTAACTATAATTCATGAAGGAAAGAACATCAACTGGAAGATGAACTTGAGAACCCAACTCAAGAATACAAAGATGCAGAAAGGAGAAACAATTCAAGACTATTTCTCTAGGGTTACTCAATTCAAAGAATAGTTAGAAGCAATTGGAGACAACTTGGATTAAGATGAACTCATCATGACAACTCTTAATGGTCTCACAAGACCTTGGAATGCCTTCATCCAAACTATCCATGCAAGAAAAGAGAAACTCCATTTTGACAGTCTATGGGAAGAATGTGTTCAAGAAGAAGCAAGAGTAGCCAATCGAGAAGCCGTACTATTAAGGGATGAAGATAAAGACCTATATGCTCATGCTAAAGGAGGAAATAAAAGGTCTCATTTCCAAAAGGATACCCACCTTCATAAATAATCTCACTCCCCAAATATATTCACTCACTTCCATAAAGAATCTCACCCTCCAAATAGATTCCAGAAATATCATAAGGGTCAAAAAAAGGAAATATATTTCTCCTCTTATCAATTTTATCATTGTGATAATATGGGACGCATTGCTAAGAATTTTCGTTCCAGAAGGGAAGAATACAATAAGAGAAATAAAAAAAGACACCATGCCCATGCAGCTGAAGATGATGAGCCACCCAAGAAGTTGACTAAAGAAGAGATTGAAGATTATGTTTTATTTTCCGCTCTCTCATGATCTGTGACACCTAGAGAGGATATTTGGCTCATAGATAGAGGTGCCTCAAAGCACATGACGGGATAGATAGACATTCTCTCTATCCTTACAAAAAAGGACTTACCCCGGAAAGTTTCACTTGGAGATGATTATCAGTACCCTATCAAAGGAATAAGAGAATCCACCTACAAACTTGATTCAGGGACTCTAATGAGAATGAAGGATGTACTTTGTTAGAGTTTAAGTTATTATTAGGTTTCTTTTCAATTCACTAGATAACCATAGCATAGATAGGATCACTGAGAAATACACAATCACAAGAGACACATCATTTATCCTGGGAAATCCTCATGGGGGAGAAAACCCAGCAAAAACTTCCTTAATATAGATAGCCAATACAATGCCAAGAGAATAAACCAAACAATACAGAAAGTCCTCTCCTAAGTATGCGCCTCTCTCTCTCTTCCTTCTTCTCCAACTGCAGCTCCAAACTTGCACTCTGATGAACAAGTGAGTGAGTGAACAAATGAGGCACTGGCTTCCTTTATCTATACAAACTAGCAAGTGTTGAAAGGAGATGGCTCTTCACTAACAGGGTCGACTTATCTTTCTGGGTGGTTAGAACCACTTTAATTTGGGTCGACTTCTTAATTTTCATATTACAATTAGGGTTTGACCAATCCACAAAAGGGGATTTGGTCAATTACAATGCCTGACATGATCAATCCACAAAAGGGGATTGATATAATGAATAATAAAACAATAATAAATAGAATACTCTTTGCAGTTACAATATTTCAACACTCCCCCTTTAACAAGAAGGGTATTCTACAACAACATCAGGCGAGAGACAGGGCAACATCATCAACAACATCTTGGAACACTGACTGGCATATCTATAAATCATCGGAAGTTTTTCTCATCATCAATATCATCATTCACAACAGGGAGTTGGAATGGCATCATCATCATCAACTTCAGCAAGAAGTTGAAGTGGCATCATCATCATCAACTTTAGCAAGAAGTTGAAGTGGCATCATCATCATCAACTGCATCAACAGGGATTAATATAACACTAATACATCATCATCGTCAATAACAACACAAGGTTTATACAACATCAAAAACATCAATATCACAGCATAAAGGATGGAGCATCATCAACAACAACAACATCACAGCACGAAGGTTGAAGCATCATCAACATCAACACTAGGCTCAGAGTCTTCAGCACGAGGTTGGCATCACAGCACAAAGTTGGCATCACAGCACGAGGTTGGCACATCATCACAGCACGAGGTTGGCATGTCATCGCACGAGGCTGGCATCACAACACTTAAGTTAGCACATCATCATAGCACAAGGATAGCACGTCATCACAGCACAAGGCTGGCACATCATCATAGCGCAAGGCTGGCATATCATCAGCATGAAGCTGGCATCACAGCACTAGGCTGGCACATCATCACAACACATGGCTAGCACATCATCACAACAATTAAGTTGGCACATCATCAAAGCAATTAAGTTGTCACATCAACACAGTAATTAAGTTGGCACATCAACATTACTCCCCCTTTCGAGGGATGTCCTTTCGGACTATACCAAGCTTATCTCAAAAGTGCTCAAAATTTACACGAGATAGAGGCTTGGTCAACACATCAACAACTTGTTCATTCGTGA
This sequence comes from Picea sitchensis, assembly GCA_010110895.2. Taxonomy (NCBI): domain Eukaryota; kingdom Viridiplantae; phylum Streptophyta; class Pinopsida; order Pinales; family Pinaceae; genus Picea; species Picea sitchensis. The sequence goes on from SNQJ01S0004392.1 coordinate 57,263, forward strand.
TAACATATTGGAGTTTTATGGCTCCTCTCTGCAACATATCACGAATGAAGAGATATCGGATCTCTATGTACTTTGACTCATCATGGAACGCAAGGTTCTCAATCATCTTTATAAAACTTTGGTTATCACATAGGATCATGGTGGCTTCCATCTCCAAATCAAATAGGTATGTCAACAACATCCGAAACCATATGGATTCACAACTGGCGGAACATGCAACAATGTATTATGCTTCTGTCGTGCTCAGAGCAATGTTGAATTGCTCCCTACTATGCCATGAAGTCGTGGCTGGCCTCAGACTGAAACAACATATTGAAGTGATCTTTCTATCAGAAACACTTCCAACTCAATATGAATCGATGTAACCACTCAGTATGAAGTCATCATCTTTAGTATAATAGAGACCAAAATCCAACATACCCTTAAGGTATCTCATCATATGTTTTGTAGCAACAATGTGAAAATGTTCGGGTTCTACCAGATACTGACTCAAGGAAAAACATGTATCTATTCTGGTATTCGTCAGATACATCACTGAACCAATAATCTGTTTGTTCAGGGTAGCATCAACCAATTTTGACGAGGTATCTACCAGGAGCTTCAACTTCGTTTCCATGGGTGTGTTCATGGATTTACATTTCAACATGTCAAACCTCTTCATTTTAACTACATACTTCCCTTGGTAAAGTAATATCTTTTATGTGCTCTGCCAAAGTTCAAGACCTAAGAGATAATGCATTTATATCTTCTATCAAACTCTGTAGCGAGCTTCCTCTGCAATCTGTGATGATATTTTCTTTATATTGTCAAGAATAAATCACCTACATATAGTAGTAACATCATTGGCTCATCATTTATAACCTTGAGATAAAGGTTAGAATCAACTTTACTCTTTGGTAACTCCCAAGCTCTTCGGGAAACTGTAAATCAAGCTCTAGAAGCTTACTTCAATACGCACAGAGCTTCCTTCAACCTGCATACCTGAGTCTTTCTATCTTCAATCTTCAAACCAAATTTTCACGTTACATTGTACCAATCTGGTACACTTGCTCAGCTGCAACTCAATCTGCACAAACATGTGCTAGCTCTATGTGCTTTCTGCAAGGCACTATCTGTCTCACTGTCTGGGAGTATGTCCTCTAGTCTCTCTGCAATTGTTCCTTCTGGAATTTGGGACTCTGCACCTGCAGCTGCTCTGAGGTTGAGAATAACTGCTTCATTCTCACTGTGGCTGCTAAAATCTGAGAGTAACTCCTCTTATTCTATCACGACAATAGTTTCATCTGAAACTGAGAGTGGCTCAATAACTGATACTGAAGATAGATCTTCTTCTTTCATGTAGGTAACTTTATATTTCATTGTAGTCATGTCTCCATGACCCAACTAATGTAATGCAACAACTGCCACTTGATTTTAAATATGAGGATTGCTCCCCCTGCATCTCATACTATATATGAATCATGGTTGTTCTGGTTGTCTTCATAAATATTGGAACTGTTTCTTCAATAACTTGAGTAAGTGTCTCGTCATAGTCTTCTCCCTCTTGCTGGGATAATCCTCTTAGACACACACTAAGATTTGTACATCTACAACATGCTTGATCTGTATAGATCAATATTGGAAGTCAATACCAACTTCTCTTCTAGTCTCACGGAAGAATCCATATCCTAGTTTTTCCAACTAGCTTCCTTCTTTGTTATTGAAACAAGGGAATCTTCCAGGAGATTTAATATCTTCTAGGAGTCTCTGAAGTTACGATCTAGTATTCTCATGTCATCTGTCTCCCAATCCTAGAAGTTGTCTCTCCATCTGATCCTTTCTGAGATCAGGCTTATCCTTGATTTCTTCTGAGTCTATAAGGACTTCATCATCTCTTTACAGGGTATACTTGGTGTTGAATACCAAGTCTAAATGTGAAAGACTGAGTCTGATTCAGGCTTCAAACGATTTTTGCTTTTGGTCAAGGTGGCTTCATTAACCTTTGAACAATTCTGCTATTAGTTCTTGTTCTAATGTTCGGTCATCTTTGGAGCCTTCTGCTCCTTACAATCAATCTTCATATGAGATACTCTGAATCTCAAAAGATAGCTTCTTCTTCATCTTCTTTGGTACATGAATGTATATGGGCATGTACATAGTCTGCTTCATATCTCATCTAATATGTTGCCTTCTACAACCTTCACTATAACTTCCTCAAGGTTATCACCTGTGACCTGAACAAGGTCAACAAAACAACAAGCAAAAAAAATACTCTTTTGATAATAGTAGATAAAACAAAGACACGAATAATCATCATAGTAGCTCTTTTAGAGCTATCACTTGTGACCTGTTTGAAGCAAAGATTAAAAGTAAGAAATACAATATGAAATGAGTTCAACACTCTTCTAGTGTTGTGATCAAACATTCATCCATGGTAACCTGGAATCAACACAAGAAGTTTCTCCTAGAGGAGATGTTAGTTGTATCTATTACATTAATCATTTATCTCAATATGCCCACATGCTACCAAGTATAATATTCTTCAAAGACTGTTACCTCAACTATAGTGTTTTCTTAACACTTGCATGTTTTGAATCTTATCAACTTAATCAATCAAACCTGGAACGTGGAGTTTTGTTCTCAAGAATGAGTGTGTTGCTTTTCTTCCAAGTCTCCTTCACTCAAGATGACAGGTGCTTTCTTCAACCTGACTTCTGTACTAGGATAATATATTATCTTGACAGAAGTTTGGGTTAGAGAATAAACTCTATGATCTCAACTTTAATCCATCTAATACCTTGACTTTAATTTTGACCAAAGGCTAGTATGATAGTCATAGCTTCAACATGCAATCTAGATCAAAATAATGCCATAACAAATAGATGCATATCAGAATAATCAAACCTGGGTTGCATTATTCCTATGAATGTGTTGGATCTTGAGATCCTTCTGGATCTATGGCAAGAGATCCCTTCTCCTGCAAATACCCTTTAAAGCTTAACAATCTAAACATGTGTGGGTACATACCTCAGATAACATTTGCAGGTAGTGGCATAATCTGGTAGCAGTGGTAATAATTACCAACTCTTAAAAAACTTCAAGGGTGACTGCAACTGGTACTACGACTGATACTTCAACTAATACTGCAACTGCAATTGATACTACAAATAATTTTGAGACTGCAACTGCAACTTAGGGTTTTATGAGGAATCCCTAATTTTTCAAACTTCAAATTTTGAAATTCTGATCCTGGGGATAGATGCGCTGAGCTGAGGCGGGTAAGCTGGTGCAGTCAGATTTCTGAAAATCCAAATTTTACCCCCTCAAACTTGACTAGGGATTTCTAGACTGGTGCTTTTGGTTTTCTGGTACTTCTGGTACTCCTGGTACTTCTTTTTTTCTGGTAATTCTTGTACTTCTGGTTTTTTAGTACCGGTGAAAACTTGGGTTTCACTTTCCGGGAGATCTACCCACTGTAAAGGTGTGTTGAAGGTGCCAAAGAACTCCTTGGGTTAGGGAGCACTTTTCTAGATGGTTTTGAGGCTGAAAATCTTCTTCAATAAAAAGCCCTAATTTTCATGTATGATAATAGTGACGTTTTTATTCTTCTTGTGAAAGATGCTCTATTCATCTTAACTCTAATACCATGTTAGAGTTTAAGATATTATTAGGTTTCTTTTCAATTCACTAAATAACCATAGCATAGATAGGATCACTGAGAAATACACAATCACAAGAGACACATCATTTATCCTGGGAAACTCTCATGGGGGAGAAAACCCAACAAAAACTTCCTTAATATAGATAGCCAATACAGTGCCAAGAGAATAAACCAAACAATACAGAAATTCCTCTCCCAAGTATGCGCCTCTCTCTCTCTTCCTTCTTCTCCAACTGCAACTCCAAACTTGTGCTCTGATGAACAAGTGAGTGAGTGAACAAATGAGGCCTTGGCTTCCTTTATTTATACAAACTGGCAAGCGCTGAAAGGAAGTGTCTCTTCACTGGCAGGGCCGACTTGTCTTTCTGGGTGGGTAGAACCACTTTAATTTTCACGGGGGGCGACTTCTTAATTTTCATATTACAATAAGGGTTTGACCAATCTGCAAAAGGGGATTTGGTCAGTTACAATGCCCGACATGATCAATCCATAAAAGGGGATTGGTCTAATGAATAATAAATCAATAATAAATAGAATACTCTTTGCAGTTACAATATTTCAACATACTTTATGTACCAAGTTTGACAAAGAACTTACTTTATATCTCAGCTCTAGATAAGAAAGGATTCGTGGTTGCATTCATAGATGGTGAAGTTCTTATGTGGCCTAAAGGAAAAACCATAGAAGACACAGTTGTTATTGGAACAAAAGAAGGTGGTTTGTACAAGTTAAAAGGTCACTCAGATGTAGCCTTGACTCACTCCACTGAGAGTCCTTGTGAACTTTGGCATAGAAGACTAGCTCACATCAACTACAAATCTTTACCATATGTAAGCAAGGTAGTTACAGTTTTACCATAATTTAAGGTTGATCATGAAGGTGTATGCAAGGGATGTGCACAAGGAAAGAAAATAAAGAATCATTTCCCAAAGAATGACAATAAAGCAGAAGGAATCGTGGAGCTCATCCACTCACATGTATGTGGTCCAATGCCATCAACCTCTCTAAGCGGGTATGTATAATATGTATCATTTATTGATGATTACTCTCATAAGACTTGGGTTTATTTCTTAAAATAAAAAGACGAAGTACTCAGAAAGTTCAAGAATTTCAAAGCCTTGGTAGAAAACCTCTCCGAAAGAAAAATCAAGATACTCGGGTAATATAATGGAGGAGAGTACACCTCAAATGAATTTGTAAGTTTTTGCAGAGATTTCGAGATTAAGAGGGATCTCACCACTCCCTATAATCCTCAACAAAATGGTGTAGCAGAAAGAAAGAATAGAACAATTATGGAAGCAATAAAGACTATGATTCATGATCAAGATCTTCCAATGCACTTATGGGTTGAAGTAGCAAGAACAATATTTTATGTCCAAAACAGATTATCCCATAGTGCACTTGGATTCAAAACCCCCGAAGAAATTTTCACTAGAAAGAAGCTAGAAGTAAGCCATCTCAAAATATTGGGTTGTCATGTGTTTGTACACATTCCGAAAGAAAGGAGAACTAAGCTAGATCCTTCAAGAAAGAAGGGAATATTTGTTGGATATTGTGAGGTCTTTAAGGCCTTCAGAATTTACATACTAGGTTACCATCATATTGAGATCAGCGGAGATGTAACCTTTGATGAATATGCAACACTCAAAATATCAAGGAAATGTCAGCTTGAAGAAGAACCTGTAGCTCTCAGAGTTGCATAACCAATGAAGGAAGTTACAGTTACCCCTGACGATGAGATTCCAGAAGATCATGATATGATAGAATCTCAATAACCTCCCCGAATAAAGATATATCACAAGAGAAAGCCAGCTTGGGCAAGGGAACTTATTCAAGATGCAGAGAAGTACGGTGCCCCAGAAGGAACCACGAGACAAAGCAAGAAACCTAAGCCATTCTCCAGCTATATGGCCTTGATGTGTGATCTCATAGAAAAGGAACCTAATTGCTTTGAAGAATCATTCAGAAGAAAGAATGGGTGGATTCTATGACAAAAGAATACCAGTCCATTATAAAGAATGGTGTATGGGAAGTAGTTCCCAGACCAAAGAAAAAATATGTGGTATCTTTGAAGTGGATATACAAGATAAAACATGCAGCAAATGGAAGTATTGAAAAACATAAAGCAAGATTTATGGCTCGTGATTTTTCTCAAAGGAAGGTATATATTATGAAGAAGCATTTGTTCTTGTAGCCAGATACACTTCTATCTGAACCATCATAGCTCTTACAGTCAAAATGAAGTGGAAGTTACACCAGATGGATGTGAAAACAACCTTCTTAAATGGTGTTATTGAAGAAGAAGTGTATATAGAACAACCACAAGGGTTTGAAGTTGAATATAGAAAGACTCGTGTATGTAGTTTGAAGAAATCTCTGTACGGGTTGAAGAAAGATCTGTACGGGTTGAAGCAAGCTCCTAAAGCTTGGTATGGCAGAATTGATATTTTCCTGGTGAGCTTGGGCTTTACCAAGAGTAGAGATTATTCTAACCTTTACTTCAAGGTTATGAATGATGAGCCAATTATATTGCTATTGTATCATTCAATTTTTCACTAAAATAAGAAACTGGACTATTATTTTGACTCAAAACTGCTCCAATGGCTATTACACTTACATCACACCTCACCTGAAATGTTTTTCCAAAATCTGGTAAAACCAAAATTGGTTGTTTTGTTATCTTCTTTTTCAACACTCTGAAGATTTTCTCAGTCTCCTCTGTCCAATTAAAAGACTTATGTTTCTTTTTCACAATGTCCATTATGGGTGCACATATACCACTAAAATTTCCGATAAACTTTCTATAAAAGCTTGCTAACCCATGGAAACTTCGCACCTCAAATATGCTCCTTGGTAACGACCATTCTTTGATTTCTCTCACCTTCTCTAGATCCATCTTCAATTCATTTGAAGAAATCACAAAACCCAAATATATGAGTTTTGTCTTCAGAAAAGAACTTTTCTTCAAGTTTATTAACAACTTTTCTTGTTGCAATCTCCTCATCATTAATGTCAAGTTATTTAAATGTTATTCCTTTGTTTTGCTAAAAACCCCAATACATCATCGAAATATACAATGAAAAAATTTACCTATGAAGTTTTCCAGTACTTCATTCATGACCTCATAAATGTACTTGGGCATTTGTCAATCCAAATGGAATGACTAGTCATTCAAACAAGCCTTGTTTGTCTTGAATGTTGTCTTCCAAATTCATCTCTCTCTCATTTCTTATATGATGATATCCACTCTTCAAATTAATCTTTGAAAAGCATGACTAGTCATTCAAACAAACCTTCATTTGTCTTGAATGTTGTCTTCCATTCATCTCCCTCTCTCATTCTTATATGATGATATCCACTCTTCAAGTATATTTTTGAAAAATAGCTTGCTCCACTCAAACAATCCATCAAATCATCCATCCTAGGTAAAGGGAACCTATACTTGATGGTAATCTTATTGATGGCTCTAGAATCTATACACATTCTACATCCTCCATCCTTCTTTGGACTTAATACAGTTGGAACTTCACATGGGCTTAGACTTTCCCTGACTAAACCTTTATCCAACAACTCCTGAACTTGATTCTTAACCTCGTCATTCTCTCGAGATGTCAACCTATACGCTGCTTTGTTTGGTAAACTGGCTCCTGGAATCAAGTCGATATGGTGGTTGATACTCCTAATGGGTGGTAATGAGTGAGGCAACTCATCCACTACTATGTCAGCAAAATTCTCTAACAATTCTTGGATTTCTTCAGGTAAATCATTCATGGAAGTATTGGTAAGAATAACTCTCCGCTTCCTCACTACAACAAATTGCATTTCTTGATCTTTCTTGATTTCCTTCAAGAGTTCATTCCCACTCATGAGAAGTATTCTTGTGTTGGCTTCTTCCTTTTCTTTCTTCTCTTCTATTGGCAGTAACATGTGGGTTCTACCATTTTTTTCCAAATTATAAGTATTCTTCCTCCCATCATGAATGACATTCCTATCAAACTGCCATGGTCTCCCCAACAAAATATGGCAAACATCCATGGGAATTACATCACACAGAATCTCATCTTTATAGCCTCCTATTTTAAATTCAACTTTGCATTGTTGACTTACCATTACTTGATGTCCTTTCTACAACCACGATACTTTATATGGACTTGGATGTGCAGTTGTCTCCAACTCCAGCTTCTCCACCATTTCTGTAGATACTAAATTATCAGTGCTCCCACAGTCTATAATCATTTTGCAAACTTTGTCCTTTGTTTTACAAGTAGTCCTGAACAACCTCGTTCGTTGAATTGAGCCTTCTATTTCCTTCTCTAGCCTTAGAAGAACTTTCCTCATCATAAGGTTATGTCCTCCTTCTGCTACTTTTGCTTCCACATTCCTCTAGGCTTCAGAAATGTGTGATTCTCCTCCTCCTTCTTTCTTCCTCTCGGGGAATTCCCAAGACATGTGTCATGTCTTTAACTCCACCTCCTCTACCTCTTCCTTTTCCTCGAGGAAAAGAATTTCTCCCACCAAATGGTCTTCTTCGAGAACTTCCACCTCTTTCAAAGTGACCATATGATTTCTCGGTCTCATCCTTGGTTTTCGGTGCCTTATCATAGATAATTTCCTTACCTCTATTTGAGCCTCTGCTTCTATTTCACTGACTCTGGTTTCTGGCTAACTTTTCTTCTGCCTACAGTGCAATCTGATAAGCATCTTCCATTGTCCTCACAGTCATCATGCTGATCTCATCCTGAATTTCATACCTTAAGCCATTTATATACCTAGCAACTTTTTCATCATCCTTCTCTCTTTGTCTAGTCCTAATATTTATCCTATAGAATTATTTTGTATACTCTTTCACTATCATACCCCTCTGTCTTAGGTTCTACAACTTTCTGAACATATTTATCTAGTAATCCTTAGGTATGAATTTAGCCTTTAGTTTGGCTACCATCCTATCCCAATTCTTTATCTTTTGTTTGCCTTTGCTCCTTCTCTCTGCCTACAGTTCATCCCACCACAGTGTTTCATGTCCTTTTAATCTGGTGACAGCATGTCTCACCTTCCTTCCTTGATATCTTCATAGTCGAAATAATGGTCCATGGACCCTATCCAGTCCAATAGCTCTTCGACATCCAAGTTACATTCATACATTGGGACGTCCATCTTTGCTCTAGCTCCCAACTTCACAACAGCTTTCAAGAAGCGTTCATCGCCTGCATCTTCCCTGGTAGCTTCTTCAACTTCTTTTTCTTCACTCTCTGCATCACTGACGTCTCTAGTGGCAGATGTTCTCCTTTGAATTGCTTCCATCATTTCCAACCTTGCACAAAGTTCTCTCACTTCCCTTCCTATAGCACGCTTTACTATAGGTGGATCTACACGTATCCTTGGCAGTATTATTTCAACTGCTCGTAACACATAGAATACAATTTCAAGTTTTTTTTTCCAGGCTTCGATACCACTTGGTGCAGACCCCCCTTCTCTCCAAGGGGTGTGTGACCTCCCGATCTAGGATCGTTCACAATACTGAGCTGAAACAACTCTTCGATACCCTGCTGGAACCTCCGAGAAACAATCCACGGGCCTTTATAAAACTCCTCCTGCGCGACTTAACACTGGGTGCAAGCCTTCTCCACGTGTCCACTAACTATGACCACAAGCCTAACCAAAATTTGCTTTGTGGCTTCGTATGTTCAAGATTTGTATGTGAGCCATCCTTGACTCTCCTAACTCCCGAACTCCAAACTAGGAGTCTAGCAAGTACTAACTTCGTTCTCGTCAGGGATGATTTTAAGAATGGAAATTTATTTTAAAATGTAGAAACCTTGGTGACTCTTACAAATCCTTCATATGCCAACTATAAATGTTTGGTGATAATTTCTAAAAATATTCAAATTTATAAGGATTTTATATAGTTTTTATAAAATTTTGGCGATTTTTAAGGTAAAATAATTTTATCCTATAGAATTTGTGCGAATCAATTTTAAAATAGTGAATCTCGTTTTTGGAAAAACCATGGAAAATTAGCCCATGAGCAAAATTTAGCCCCTAAAATCATCCATGGTTCCCGTGGACCCCTCCGATATGACCTCGGGCTATGACCTTGGGCTTAACTCCTTTAAGCGCTTTGGGTTTTCGCACTTCGCAACTTCGGGTATTCAAATGTGAGCTATCCAACCCTTCCGACTTCACGAGTTCTGAAATAGGGCTTCATAATACTAGCTCATTTTCTTAACCTCCATTAACGTGACCCTTCGCTATGACCTGGGGCCCAGCTTCCAAGCGCTACGAGACTTCACATTTCGCAAACTCGCGAAATAACTCTCCTCCCTTTCCTCGAAGTCCGAATTTCTGATGAAAAGAACCAACGATTCGATCTTCCCTTAGATCGACAACTCCTATCTCTCCTGAACTTTTGAGTGTTGAATAACTCTCGCCCTTATCCTCCTCACAACTTTTCTGGATCTAACGATGCACGACTATCGACGCTTATCCCTCTAAGAGTCTCTACCGTCTGTCCAAGTTCTCAATAGCTCCTTTCCAAATAACTTGGTGTCAACCCTTCTAAGCATGAATTCTTTCCTGACTTGAAAGATTTCAATTGTTTCAAAGGTCTCAGCGGTGTTTTCCCTCTTGAGATTTTGTCAATGAAATTTTGACTTCACCCTGGCGCACACTCGCGCTCAACCTCCTGAGCTTTCGAACTTAGAACAAGTTATCTTCTATGTGCACTCCTTGCACTTAATATGCACACTCTGCATACAAAAGTTCCACGCTATCTCTTCTGAGCTCCGAGTCAAAAAAGACTCTCTCATACGCACTCCTTGTGTTCGGTATGCACTCCTTGCATGACTTATAGAAGAGAAACACTTGAAACTTATTTAATTCTTCATAAATTCATTTATTCACCATGAACATCACACATCCATAAAACACGTAATAGTAGTAAAACTCTGAAGCAATATCAACACTGTACAACTGGATCAATTTCCTATGTTTTATTCATTTAAAAAAAACACATGATTACACTGCTATCTCTTACAGTCATTACAATGAAAACTTGCCTGAGGACCCAGAGCTTCCTCGCTCTTCTTCCTCCTATCTAAAATCTATCACTTATCACTCTAACGGTTACCTACTCAGCTTAATTAATACAACCTAATGACTAATATGGGCTAATATCCTACACCTGTAATATATTACAGTCGTGTAAGGATTTACAATGATCCGTCAGTTCAAAACGGTGGCCCGACTTTACATATAGCTAATTAATTAACGAGAGATTCAAAAAGATCTCCACACCACCACCAAGCTGGTTAAGAGACGGTTTGGCTCTTTCAATACGTTGAAGTGTCGACTTCGCTTCCACGTCTTCTTTTCTTTGATTTGATAGCGATGCTCCTGCATCAATATTCCACCTTGTGAAATGATCAACCAACACTCTAAGGTTAAGCTAGCGTGAAACACATAACACACACTAAAAATTTCCTAATGGAAAATCAAGCAAACAACTGAATAGCAGGAAGAAGAGTTACGCCAATCAACACTAGAGCAACTTACCGATGCAAGTGTAACTCAAACACAAAAACACCCTCTGGGTATACTATGTGTTATCCCCGGTTTAGGGATAACTAAGGAGATTATGTCTTGAGGCCCATAGGTCCTAGACATGGAGTACCGAGAGCTAGATCGACTTGAGCATGGCCCTGGAGGGCCCATATTTTCATTCTTTAGTGCCTCCAATTTGTCAGCAACAGTAGTATCTGTCACCTCGGCCTAGTCCTGTAGCAGAAATGGATCTTGCTCCATGAGGTAATGAGTCTGAGTATCATGGTATGTGTCACTCTGATCCTCAAAACCTTTGAATATCTACATTCAATTATTTTTTCTTCTAACGGGTGCTTGGATCTTATACCTCTCCACTTGACCATATCTGGGGGAAATGACAGGATAACTTAGTAAGTTGGTACCCTTAGGGTTTGAGTTTCCACTGGGGAGATTCATGACAAGCCATCATCCGCTCCCACCATACTTACCATTTTCCATATTTCTCCTGCTCATCCATCCCATTACACTGGTTCGGGCATTGGGTTGGCCAAATATTTAAGGGTTGTACCTTACCTTGTGGGAAGAAGGGGCTAAAGGCCCAGAGAGTAAAAGTAGCTAGAAAAAGATAGAAGCCAAAGAATGAAACCTTGAGATGCTTTTCCTAGGGATCCCCGAGAAAGCAGTAAAAATATTCTCAACAAGAAACCGAGGGACCCATAAAAATAATAAAACAAGGCCTAGTTAGAGGATAGGGGGTCTCATCACGAGCCAGCCTATTATGTCCATGGGCATGTAGCAGTATGACACTACCAGCAGTTGGTCACCACGCTAGGGTAGTGGCTCTTGGTGGCATAGCCAAGAGAAAGGAGGTCTCATCACGAGCCATCCTTCTCATTTCCATGAAATGCTTGTGTGTAACATTGCCACCACTGGTCACCACACCATGGCAGTGTCCCCTAACTAGCTTCTTGAATGAAAAAGCAATTAAAATAAAGACAAAAGGCATGAATGGGCTTGGAAACATTTGCATCCATGATAGGTGCAACTCACCCTCTACAAAGGCACCCACAAGTAAGCCATACATTTCCCTGCTATCACTACACCCCTTGCCCAAACATCCTTTACCGCCTCATCAACTCACATGGCTTAGATTTGATTTCTCCCGGAAACATCCCACATCTAGTGAGCATTATCCCAATAGGACGTCCTAGCGTTTCCTCCAAACTTGGCTTGCAGATTAGTATAATGTCTTTGAGCACTTGTCCGGGTAAAGGGAGTTTTATGCACATGTTTAATAAAATTGATAACTAGATGTGATTGACATTACTATGATACATGTGACTTATGAGCCCATGGAGGGCGTATATGTTGATGTTTCAGGACCATGCCCGATGGACAGGTACACTTATGGATAGGTACACATGGGGATATTATCAGTTCAGACCTCCATGGGGCTAGGAGCCCACCAGATGGATGTTGAGACCCCAGCAGGGGGAATAGACAAATCAAAGGATTGGACTGGAGAAAGAGGAGGACGTTCCACCAGAAGCAGCTTAGCAAACTTGTACCCAGGGGGGTTGTGCCCTTTCCACTAGGACATAGGCCTTGGAAGGCCCATGACTTCACCTAGGACACCCATGATGTCATCCAATGATTATGGAGGTTTTGGGAGGCAGTTATGTGCCAAGTGGCACATGTGGTAGGTTCCTAAGGCCCAAGAAGGCCTAACGTTTTTCTCCAGGAAGCCATCGTTGTCCTTAAAGGGCCTAACGTCACCCTAAAAGGGCATGGCGTCATCATTTATGCTTGATTTAGGGTTTTAATTATGATATTTAATGTAAAACAGTATTTTGATGTAAATTTGGCCATGTTGGCCTTTTTGACCTAAAGTAAAATTAAAGGTCATTGGTATGGTATAAGTAGAGAGCTAAAACTCTCATTTTCTGATGATCTTTCACTCACACTTGTGTGAGGTCTGAAATTTGCGGCCCTCATTAGGGTTTTGGACTAAAAATTTTGTGTGCACTTGTTGAAGGAATGCTTTTTTTGGTGAAATTGGCATTTTTCTTGGTGGAAAGTCTACAACTAGGGTTTGCTTTGATGATACTTGGTGAATGTGAGTAAAATTCTGGAATTCTTCTCTTACTTGAATGGTTATGGTTTTTTACTTTAGATTTTGTTAATTTATGAAATTGCTAGCTCAAACCCTAGGGATCAAGCACATTTTATTGTCCTTGTTCCAATTGTTATCTACCTACTAGATTGTGCCAGGGAGTTGTTTCTCTTGAAGCCATTGTTAGGGCCTTGCCATTGCAACACCCTAGTATTTGTCCTTCATCCTAGTTGATTTTATCTTATCTTTGAGTTAAAGAATTAGGAAAACCTACTAAGGCCTAGGGTTAACTACACCTTAGTAGTTGTTTTCCCCTAGGGTTTGGTGGTTGAAGCCTTGGCTTACCAACACTTCATCCATCAAATTCCTCTTGTCTTTGGCTCTATTACCATCATCTTTCTCCTTCAATACTCGCAACCACCTTTTGACTCCATTTTCCCTATGAAAGCACTAGTCTAAGACCTCTTGCTTGAATGTTTTGATCATAACCTTCAAACATCCAAATCTTTGAACAACCTATTAACCCCTTCTAACCCTAGATTAGATTGATCCATTAACCTGCTTCTTGTTGTTACTAAAGTAAGATATAGAGATTTAATGCAGCATTAAAATCTCATAAAGCAATTGAAAAGGTTGAATTATAGTTTGTCTTATATGCTTCTGCCAAATGCTAATGATATGATTTCAATGGTGAATGGTTTTAGGTCATTTTGAAGCAGTTTTAAGACATTTTGTGTGAAATATTGCTCTATAATCACTGTTCTTATAAGATTTATGTTTACTTCATCATATTCAGTAAATTGTTTTATTTAAGAAAGTCAATGGTTTTATGAAGTGTTAACCAGCAAGTACTCTTGCAAATCTATAGTTTTCCTGTTGCTTTGTTCCGGGAAAGTACACTTCTGGTTTATCATTTCTTTATTGTTTGTTTAACCAGAGTTTCTGATTAGTGGTGACTTGTGAGAGAGAACCTTTTACTTGGCCTTTATCCTTTGCCTTCTCAAAACCCGAGGTCACCGGGGACGTCTCCCCTGGGCCTACCACCCTAAATAAAAAGAGACATCATGTTGAGGTGACAGTGATAGGATAGTCTCTCGTTACGCCAGTTTGTCTTCCTTTGCTTTTTCCCTTCTATCAAAGTACAAATTGCGCAATAACACTCTGTAAAGTGCGAACTGAATTCTGCCCTAGGTACCGCGGTATACCCCTGCAATCACCCGTGTAAGTCCCTAAAAAACAAACAAATAGGTTGTCAGCTCGTAGTTAGTCACCAAGCGGGTACAATCGACAATCAGGTTGAATGTAATGAGCATGATAACAAAATTTGAATACTTCCAAGGGTACCGTAGGAAAATGGTTTGGAAGACAACTGAGGATATTGAATGGATTCGAGATCCACGAGGCTCCGTAGTCAAATGCGATCAACGTAAATCCCAAGAATGACCCTCAATATACGATCCCCACTATGCTCAGTCCGACTTTGGAGGAGTTATCTCCTCTACCTTTTCTCACGCGACCTCGTTAGCCCATGTGTTAGAGGGGGGTCCCAGATGACTCATACGAAACTAGACTCTGAATCACCCTATCACATAGTATGAAGCGGCCTTGAAGAGTTTCCTCTCCACACCTATTTCAAGGCCCTAAAGCCTAGACTACTTAGTGAACCCTACAAACAATAGTCTGGTTTAATTTTATGTGTTAATCGTTGATTTTAAGTGTTAATCGTTGATTTTAAGTGTTAATCATTGATTTTAAGTGTTAATCGTTGATTTTAAGTAGCTTGATTTACTCAAAAGGGTACGGATGTGCAACTTATGGTGTTTCCAAGAGACGAAAGAAAAGAGATAAAATCTTTAGATCATTCATGCAAAAGCAAACTAGGTTCTAAACTGAAAAAAGGCTTTTAATCTTTGTAAATGCAAACTTTTCGAAGTACAACCCAAGATCCTAAAATGCAAAAAGTTTCCTAGAATGTGCTTTTCGTTTTACAATGTAAATGCAAACTACTAAACTTTCAAGGAAATAGCAAAGAAGGAACTTTGGAAATGGAACTCTTTTCTTTTGTAATAAACATTGTATGCTACAATTACCAAATGAAAATGCATAACTAAATGCAACTAAAAAAAATGATCTTTTGAATGCTTAGAAAAAAAAATCCCAAGTAAATGATATTTTTTCGTTTTTCAAAGCACAAACAAGTTAAAGAGAAAATAAACTCATGACTAACACAAACCCTAAACCACTACTTGAATGTAGGGATTCAATGGAGTCCACGGGAGGATCTAACGCTTGCAAGTTTATCCTAAACCTTCAAAACAAACAAAAGAGAATAAAGAAACAACAAGGGTTCTTTACAAACTGCGAGATAAACGGAATCTTTAACCCAACCAAACACAATAAGCAGGGACCCTGAAGAGTTAGGAAGGCCTGAGAAGCAAAGAGCTTCTTTCCAAGAAAGAAAAAGTTTTTTTTTTTTTAAGCCCTTCCAAAACACAGAGACGTGTGTTGTGCATGAGCATCCTACGTATGTACACGGGTATACAGAGGACAGGGTGGGTACACCTCTACAAATTTTCAAAAAAGAAAAAGGTTTGGAAAACCAACTTGGCAGGGAAGGCTAGTAGGCACCTGGAAGGTGACCAGAGACCCTAACTGACTCAGTAAACTTAGAAAACTAAAAAATAAACTGATATAAAAAACAAAAAAAATCAAATCAAACCAAAATCTCTCAATAAGACCCTAGAGAGACTCCCCAATGGAGTCGTCAATTCTGCTACGAGGAAAATCCCCCTAAACTATGTCTAAGGAATAGACAAACTGGTAACTCCCTTGAAAGATTGATCTACCTTTAATCTACCTCAAAACCATATAAACTAAGAGATGAGAGAAACAAGAAAGAGAGGGTTAATGAGTGCACCTTCAATCCTTACAGTTGGTGTAGATCTCTTTTGCTTTTTGTTGCCTCCTAGATCACAGATCTCCTCCCAAAGCTAACCTGCAAGGGGTTAGGAATATAATGCAACAACATATACAATCTCTAATAATCACTTTAAAAATCTAAACATAGATATAAATGATCAAATTAACAAGAACATGTAAATATAGGGTTTTGGGACAAAGATAATCTCTTTTATTCAAATTCAAAATAAAAAAGGTTATAACCTTTTGTTGGCGACCACTCTACGAACCAAGTTTGGGCTCCTTTGTTGTGACTCTAAGTGCATCAATCCCACATTATCTTCTCACAACCAACATACCATCAAGGGAAAGAGGAAGGGTTGCATAGGGAGAATGCTTGGAGGGGAAAGCTGAGACTAAAACTCAGAATGAGATGCAAATCTTGGGCAAAGAAAGGGAAGGGATTTTGGCAGAGTTTTCTTAATCTCTTATTCATGTCTCTAAATGACTCCCCAAGACCTCTTTTTATATGAGAAAAATATTGTTATTCGGTTTGGGGATGGACTACAAGGCGTAAAATGGTTAGGAAACCCTCCATAGCCCATAAACTCCGTCGAATTCTGCACAATTTTATATTTTTTGCAACTTTTGAAGGTAAAAGCGGGCTAGCTAGCATGCAATACGCGTGTGTATGCAGGCTAACTATCATGTAGCACACGTGTGTATGCAAGCTATTAGTGCAGCAGGGCGCGTACACTATCCAAAAAAGGTTTTTTAGAAGGAAGCCTCAACAGTATTTTCACAAAGTATGCAAATGGATGGGCCAATATCTTGGATGCATAGATATAGGAATTTTGGAACATAACATAGAGCGCTCCAGATCTCCAAATAAAAGTGGCACTTTTTAAACAATTGATTTATCGTCTCCCCCACTTCTTCGTATAAGGGACATTTGCGTTATCCTTTCCAAGTTATTCTGTAAATATTATCCTACATGAGAATGCTATTCCTTAGTGCCAACCAGGTGAAGAGTATGGATTTGGGGGGATCCTTTACCTTCGAGATAATGCTTCACCCCCAAGGGAGGATCTCAGATCTGCTAGTGGTCAAAAATTGTTTCATATCCCAATTTTACCAAGTAGGTTCCCAACGTTGGGTTTGCACTCTAACAACACTAGAGTATGTTGATCGAAATACAACTATCTTAAGGCTTCATTTAAATATCAACCTGGAGGTCTTTTTGAAACTTGTGAGACACTGATGCTATTTGCACATAACTAAGAACCTATAGAATGACTGACTTGTTGATGAGTGCTTCTTAAAACTAAGACATTTAAATCAAAACCAAACAAGAAATAAAAGAACTACTTTGATTATTTCAGTCTCACTATTGGCTTCCCTATTCATGGGTTTTAATGGTTACCAATAATTCTTTGGGAGTGAGACTTGAAAATATAATTGTTTCGTTCAACTTCTAACTCTAAATTTGTAGTAATGAATATAAAACCAAGCATAAAATACAATATGGTAGCTACCAAGAAACAAAATCTGCAATTGAAAGTAAAACAAAGTTTATATGATGAAGAAAAAAATACAAAACTAAATAGTTGAATTGGAAATCTGACTATGCTAAAAAAAAAAAAGTGCCTCTTTGAATTGGGCCCTCCTTCAACTAGGTACAATAGAGAACAATTCCTACAACACTACACTATATGCATTGTTGACACGAAGTTTAATTTTTTACTCTTTAAACTTGAAACTTCATTATTTCCTAGTCATGGAGCCATCCTTAGTTTTAAAAAGGAGTCAAAAGTCTTTCGATTTTTTTCGGGTTTCGGTATTCGGTTTTTCACGAGGTATGATTTTGAGTTAACAACTCCAGAGTCGTAGTGCCGAAATCCTGAAAAGGCTTTATATTAAAAGAAATAAAAAAGAAAAAAGGAATGTTATAAGTCCCGACGTGCTTTTCACAAAATACCCTTTAATCGTGATTAATTAAACTCTTAAACACAATCAACAATTCATTAATCTTTCACAATTCGGGTTTCCTTGTATCAAGTGCTATCAAAATATCGATCCTCAAACTCCCGATTCCTGATTTTCCGAAAAGTATAAATTAATTACTAATCTCGATCAATTAAAGCATTAATACAAGTGATTAGCACCTAAGTTAATCCCATCGCATTTTCACGATTCGGGGTTTGCTTATGACATACCTCTTGGAGACAAGATCCCCGAAACTCCGAAATGCGAAATCGTGAATTTTTAACAAAGTCTAAAACTAAATTAAGTTAGTTTAAAATGGGATTAATGATGACTAAACTAATTTTCGCATTTCGCATTTAGAGATTTGTTGAAAGCAGTCCTTTTGAAACTCCAGTTTGAAATTGTCGATATGCAGCAATATTAATAACGGACAAATGGAGATATTTTTGACACGAAGGCGTATCTCCATGCGTATCTTCCTCATTAAAACATTGATTCCTTATCGCCTGTGTTAAAGGTTAATAAAGGTTCTGTATTTCGAATTTCATTCTTATTTTTTACAATCAGGAGTGAGTTGCATTTATCCAGGCTTATATATTTTTCCTTTGCAAACAGGTTTTCAGTCTAGCGCGAACATTATGGCACCTAGGAGGGCACTTAATAAAAGCGAAGAAGTAGTTGAAAGCTCAAGTCCGGAAGGACATGTCATATCTAATACAACACTGCATGCCATTGATTCCATCAAATCCTGGAGACAAATTTTCGAAACTTTGGATTACAAAATCAAGAATTTCCCTAATGATTTTAATAACAAGCTTTGAGACACAGCAGAGCCCGAGCTTCACAAAGTAGCTACACACCCACGACTCATGTCTTACAATGATATGATCAGTTGGGCCTTAGAGAGAATGGGCGTGCAGAAGAGGAACATTTTAGATAGCCAAGGGGTCGTCGTCGGCTCTTTCAAACCGGAGCATGCATAAGTAATGTATAAACTGTCTCCCAATTCTAAATATATTTATAATAAATAATTTGTAAGCGAATTTCAAAGGAAAGAATGCATAGAGGTAAACCAAACATACCCCGGCATAATCAAAGACTGGTGGAGAGACCCAGCAAAATTCAGGACCGATACCAATGGCGTTTATGCCACAGCCTCATTGAATGAGTACATGGTCTATGTGGCTATGATGCTATGTAGACTTTTCAGGAAGAAAAGTCCTACCCATTTCCCTACAAAATGGGTGCCCCTTTTACATGAAGCATCCGAAGGTTATAGTTTCAATTGGAACAAGATTCTAACAGATAACCTAGCTAAGGAGGTTACAAAGTATCAAACTACGAGATCCAAAGGTCGACCAGTAGCCTTTTACATGTCTGCATACATTATGGATGTTATATGTTTCATGACTCCATTCCCCTTGATGAATTGGAGTTGGAACCCAACCTGCACTGAGCCCATTCATGAATATCATTCTAAGCTATGGGAAGAAAATGCTAAGGATGCTTTTTACAAAATTTGTCATTTTGTGGTGATACCAATACATCAGATGTTGTATGGTTCTGCACCCCCCTGTATTTCAGAGTCGGTCATAGGAAACCTCAAGGCGGTTGCTGATTGGTTTATCAAGGAGAATTTATCCTATATCAGGGTTTTCGGATGTTCAATCCCTCCTCATGCACTTCCGAGATTCCTCCCTAACAGACTGGTGTGCAGGGAAGTAACTCATCAGACAATAACAGGCGGCATTGGGATAGAACTGAAGACAGCTCAGAAATTTTTTTGGCCAGTCTTTCTCATACAGATTGGGAAGTTTTCGCTACTCAACTTGGGTCATTCCAAGGTTGAAGTTGCAACACTATAAGAGGTCAAGTTGGTAGATCTCGAACACAGGAAACACGACCCCTACCAAGTAGTGGGAACTCACATGGCTTATTGTAGCACGAAAGCGTATGAACATGAGAAGTCCCCTTGCGATGACATATTCAAAGGGGCCAAAACCTATGAGGAGGTGTTAGACAGGATACAGACTTTACCATCTAACTTGCAAACCAGTCTTCTAACCTTCCTGAGACACCGACGAAATGGTTTGCCCAAGGTACTGCAGGGATAGTCAACAACCCCTCCTCTAGCACAAGAAAATACTCCCCCGAGTTTTGGACAAGAAGTGCAGGGTAAAGCAGACACCCAGGAAAATCCACAGGGGACCAAAAGGTCTTCAAAAAATGAAGAAGTCCCACAGACAGAGAATCAAGGAGAAGAAACAGAAAGAAGGTCTGGGACACCTCCCAAGTCTGATAAACCAATTCCCCCTTTGTCATCTACTCTCCCTTCATCATCTAATGTTCATGTTGATACCCACAAGACAACAGGGGAAACAAAATCCACAGAGCTGGGGAGTCCCATTACTTCCTAGACCCCTTTACAGTCTACTTTTGGGCTCCCTCGGATTTGAGTCATATATGCTAGTGACCTTACCCCTCTCCCTAGAGAAGAGATACCTCCCTCTGATTACTTTTTCAGTAAAAAGAGGAAGGTTGTGTTAAAGCAGAAGATGTATATGAGATAAGGTGGTATGGTAAGGAAGCACAGGGTGTTGGTAGATGGTCAGAACTTGGAAGAAGAAGATTTTGCTACAGAGGTAGCAAGCTCCATGGGAGCTTTGGCAACAACAAATCTATTCAATGTTGACATCATGAGAACTAGGCTAAAACAGAGTAATCACAAGATAGGCCAGTTGCAAAACCAAATTAAAAATACTGAGAAAAACATTAGAGAAGAAATAAATAAAGGTCTAGACCAGGCGAGAGTTGTTGATAAACAAGAAATTCAATTGCTTAAGTCAAGTCTAGACGAAATGAACCAAAAGGTGCAAACGAGTCAAATGCAGGTTATTCAGGAAGAAGGACTTGTAAAGAAACTACAGACCAAGTTGGATTTGACAGAAGGCCAGGTTATAGACTTGAAAGTTTTTTAGGTCCACTCACTCGAGGTGCATACAAAGATAGAAGCCAAGCAGCAGAAATTGATCTCTAAGGTAGAGATTATTCAGAATTATTTTCAAGACGTAAGTACATCCCTTGATAATATTATTTTGCAGGAAAAGGAGGCTAAAGAAGCAAGGACTACTTTTCAGAAAGCGATTGTATGTTCAGGGAATGAAGAGGTATCGAAAATTCCGAAGCTATCTGTCACAGAGCAGATCAGAGGCGATATCATGCTCAAAGTATGGGAAAACAACATAGCTCAAAACAAGAGAATAGCCAAAGAAATCAAAGATGATTGCGAAGAAATCTTTGATTTGTTGGACAAGGGATCATTAAGTATTGGAAGAGATAACTGCACTGGGCTACTAGGACAGATAAACATTGTATGACATCAATTGAACTTCAAAGAGATCTTGAACGAAATTCAGATGGAAATTTCACAACTAAAGGAAATTGATGTTACCCTAATAGACAGGTGGCTAGTACAGTCAAACTTAAAATTGCAATCGATTAAGTTTGTTGATAAAGGGTTTGAAGACCGGTTCCCGAAGGTTCAGAGAAATTTTTATCTATTCGAAGCGAAGGATCTTCCAGTGCCTCCTAGAAACTTTGTGCACTTTCTCAAAAAGTGTGTTGAATGTATTGGATCGAAACAAGGAGATACTTCAACAAAACAATGAAGTATCATTTTGAAAACTTATATTTTCGAGATGATAGAAAAATAAAAGTTAATCATGCGAACGGTTGAGGTTTGTGTTTTTGTAATTGTTCACTCCTAGGAGTTAGGAAATCACGAACCATCAAGTATGGGTGACCTTGTATAAGTATAATTTGAGAAGACTGAAAGAGGGATTTTTTTGAGCACATGGTAAGGAAGTAATTATTAATATTTTCTGAATTAATACGAATGCAAATTGAAGATTCTAGATCTTGTCAAGCCTGAGTTATGTGCTCCTTCGTTGTTTCATTTACTTTTCATATATCTTATTGATGAATGCTTAGCTGCAATTTAGTACAACCTCTACTGTGGTGATTATTTATTCTTGTCATTTAACCATTTAAAGTTTTTCCTCTGTATCGTCTATCAGCAGGTACAAGACCTGTGAATGTTTTAGATTTCAATATCATATACTTCATTAAATCTTTTTCTGTCTCTTTTCTTTTTCTATCACAAAGTGAGATTCCTCTTTAATTGATGCCTCACCTCGTTCAACAGCTTTATGTTTTCTTTTCACTTCATGCATATTCCCTCTTTAAAATTTAACTCAGATATAGGAAACGACCTTTAATTTTGTCATGCGATTAATTCATATTTTGAAGTTCTTCTTATATATTTCGAACCTGAAATAGAAAACCCTAAAAGAAAACACAGGAATTTATCTCTCAAATCTTTATCCCTCATGACTGTACCAGTTACAAGACGGCCCAATATCGAACCCGGCCTATCCGACCAAACAAGTTTCGCTTTAAATTTATTCAACACCATCTTACAAACAGCTAGCAACCGGGTTGAGTTAGAACGTTCATGGGCAGCAATTGAAAGGGATATTAGCATCCAGGAAAACTGGGAAGCTAGACAGAGACAGTTAAGAAACATGCCCTAGCTTGTCCTTGTATAACTAACTATTTATC
The DNA here is from genome assembly GCA_010110895.2 of Picea sitchensis. NCBI lineage: Eukaryota > Viridiplantae > Streptophyta > Pinopsida > Pinales > Pinaceae > Picea > Picea sitchensis. Next base: position 80,059 of record SNQJ01S0004392.1, read on the forward strand.
TCTTAGCTGTCTCTCTGCCTTTTTCGAATGCCTTAACAGTATACTTTAGAGCCTTAAAGTATAAACTCAGGAACAACATGCACAATTTTGAATTGGCACTAGAAAATCATGTTTATATATTTCAGAACTCTTAAATCTGATCACAAAATGTTCACAACAGTACCCACAATTCGAAATATAGTTTTTTCCTTTCTATCTTCTGGTTAACTAAGATCCGAACGCATCTGGGTTTTTATAGATGCAAGTGAGAATTAAAACCTAACTATTTTCATTTACAAAAATCTACAAACTAGGGACGCAAAGTTGTTATCCATAAATCTTAAAATGTGTTTTTAAATGATATATACAATCTGAAATGTAAAAGATTCCCATGAATTTCAAGGGAGAAATTCGTGGGCATCCATAAGTAAGCTCAAATTGTCTTCTATATTCCCTTTGCACCCTTATCCAACTATTCCATGCTGAAGTCGACTTGATTTCTTTAAATATGGCTGACATTAAACTCTCAAAAACCCTCATCCAATGTTCCATTTGAAATATATGACATGTAATCTGTTTGAACCATTTCTTTGAAGTTCATGGTTAGCACGCTTTATTTTTATTAAAAGCAAAAACTCATAAATCTATTCTAATTTTATTATATAAACAAGAAAAATACAAGAAACTTAATCTATATTACTTTTGTATGTTAAATGGCTAGGATGGGCAATAAATGGCACGTATGGGGATTAATTAGGCTTTTCAGAGGTCCAAGACAATATAAAAATGAAGTCAAAAGGGTATCAATTCATGGTCCTGACACTCCCCCTTCCAAGTCATTTGCATGGCCTCATGCAACCTCATGCAACCTCATGCTCATCCTCAGGAACCCAAAGGTGTAATGTTTTCTAGTTGTAAGTTGGATGCCCAAAAATTGTCTTAGGATAGAAACCCAAGTTTCTGTCAACCTCCCTGCACAGAGTTATCTCCTCCATGTATTTCCATTGAAATTTGGCTCTGTATTGATGAGTTGGACACCATATTAATGAGAAGTTAAATCTAAGTCCCAATCATTAGTTTCCATGCCTCTTCATGGAATTAATATACAAAGCAACTCTAGACAAAGCAAGCTCAAAATGTGGATAACCTTTTGGGCTTTTATTCCTTAGTGGATTTGGAAGTGTATGCCAAATGTCACGAGAAGACAACAGTGCATGCAATGAATTAGCTTGTGCATCTTCTTGGTGATTGGTGATGACATATTGTCTGTGCACTTTGTCTCTTTAAGAGTCTCCTAGATCTTGTAGCAATTCCTTATGATTGTCCTCAATGATTAGACTAGGCATGGGGTATTCTCCCATTACTATTACACTTGAATTGAATTCTTATTGGGTATAAGAGTCATGTGCAACCCTCCACTGTACCAAACCATAAATGAAAGAAGTAAAAGCCCCAAGTTGGACATCCCCCACAAAAGGGTTGCGATTCCAAAGGGTATGGTTTGGTATGACAAAATTAAACAAGTATAATTCACAAAGCAATTTATTGTCATGATCTTCCACTTGAAGAAAGATTGTTATAAAATCTTTGGGAGTGATAATATTATGAATTCTACCATTTGTTAATTGTTTAATCATGGATTGTGTCCATCTATCATGCAGGTAGATAGGATGGAATAGAGAAGGAGCCCTACAAAGCAGTCCCTCCAATCCCAGAGAACAAACATCTTGAGCTTACTTTATAGCTCTTGCAGTCTATTCTTGTACAGACCAAAATTTCTCTTCCATCTATTCTCTTGGGTGAGATAAAGTGCAAACCACTTGTGCTTGAGTTTCTTGATAATTTGTTTGCGAATTTATTTTTTTATGACACCTAGATCAAATAACTCATCCTGATTTCCCCGTCTACATAAATCAGGCTTGAGTTGAATAAATGCATAGGTGTTTTTCAATATGTCATCCAAGATGGTGCTTTTGAATTTTTCAGCATTTTCCATGTCCTCCTCATCAACCTTTTTTAATGGTTTTTCATTAGTTTCAATTTCTTGTAACAAAGTGTCCATCCTATTATCTCTTTCCTATTTCAACTTCTTTACCTTACTCTTCAATTTCCTATTTTCCATTTTTAGCTTCATATTTTCCCTTAAAATCTTCAAATACCCAGGATTGTGTGTTTTAAAAATAGGAAACATATAATTCTTACCTCTACATTTCTCTGTTTGTGCTTTGGTCGCTCTCGGTTGATGAACTATATCTCCTCTTTCTTCATCTGGATTTCCTTTTGAATTATGGGTAAGTGTGTTTAAAAACATCCCCTTCATGGTCTCATTGTCACAGGTTTCCTTTGTTGTCAAACCCTATGTTTCCATATGTTGTCCCCTGTTTTAAGTTGCTTCAAAATTGTCCTCTGTTGGTGTATATTTTTCTTCGTCCATGAAATTTTCCCCAGGTGTATAACCATCATTTAAATCTAAAATTTAGACCAGCTATCTTCCAGTAGCTTGGAATGTTTTTTTTCTAGCATTCTCCTTTTATCTTTAACCCTGAAGCATGACTAATAGTCTCATTAACTTTAAATGTCAATTTTTGAATGGTAGCGGATTCTTAGACCTTGACTTATAAGTGGTTTGAATGCCCAACTAATCGTTGTATAACTAGAGAAAGTTTTTGGGAGGAAATTCAACATAAACCATAAATTTTCATCTCATTATGCACTAAATTCAAGGTTGCTACAAGTCTGATATATTGTTAATTTATAGCAAACTACAATTTGGTTTTTTGAGAAATATTGTAGGCATGCCTCTTATACTTTCTTGCTTCTCCTCACCAAAAATAAAGACTACCTAGTTCACGTATTCCAAGATATGAGCAAATCATCATTAAAACTTGTTTTGAATAATATTCTCCTAATTCATCTTTTTCAATGACTTTTCTTCCTTTGTATTCCTTCAAAATGTTTGGTGAAATTACATCTTGCTACAAATTCATTTTTTTCTACACACTTGGTTTTAGTCCCCTCTATTTTGTGTTCCTCTCATCTTGTATACAGAGTATTTCACTCGAATTGTATGCAATACTAATGTATGAAATATGATCCACGTTTACTTAGTAATACACACCAAAGATTTGGTTTGATGATTACAACTACAACTCGATAGCTTGACACTCACATACCCTTCATCAATAATTACCCATGTACATGCTACTAAGTGTCACTTTGTAGCAATTATGTTTTGTAGTGCAGGGGTGTATGAGAATTGGAAGGATAATTCGAGCTAGCCATTAATCATGAGCCAATTTAAATGATATAACAGGTGTCATACTATTCAAAGTTGACGCAAGTTCATAAAAACTTTGCCCGCATTAGAATTTAGATAGAGTTTCTAACATATTTTGCAAATTTTTAATCAAAGAACTGAATTGTGTAGCTTAAAAACCTTTGTTTGTATAATGTTTCTTGTCTTAACAACCTTTAGTAATCCTCGTATGTTTGTTATAGAGTGGTGTAAGGGGATCTTATCAATTTTTTTATCGGAATCAATGAGGTAAGTGGGGTTTTATGAATAGAGTGATTATGAACAAAGTGACAAAATTTTATGGATATAATTCTAATATAGACCAAGGATAGAGAAAAATAAGGTTTATGGACAAAGTAAAGTAGGATTTATGGTTTATGAACATAATTTTGTCAAAAGTTTTATAGACAAGGTTAAGCAGGGTTTATGAACATAGTCAAAATGAAACTAAGTGAAGGATTGGACAAGTAAAAAGTGGATGGGGTGATAATGATAAGCTAGATGAAGTTGCTTATGGATAAAGGTAGACTAGTGAAATTTGATAATGATAAAGTGGATGGTATAGGAGTAAAGGTAAGTTGAATATATGGATTATTTTTCCTATTTTTCAAGTTTATAAAACAAAATTAAGAATAGAGATAAGAGTTATCATTTAGTCTTCAAGCAAACCCAAAACCTTTGATCAATTTGAACTTTGTCTTCACCAATACCTGTAAAATAAGTGGTTGTCAATGAATGCTCCGTTAATGACAATGTTGATCCAATCATGGAATTATGTGAACTTTAAAACAAAAAATTGAATTTTGGAGTTCTGAAACAACTAATCATGTAGAGTCTTTGCATCAATTTTGTATATATGAGTCTGGAATCTTCTAGACAATTTTGGCAAGGATTTGAAGCTCTTCAAGTAAAGGCTCGTAACAAGATGTTGCAAGATCCAAGCGATCAAGTTGTTGAAAATCTTAAGTGTATTGAGAGTAAGATTGTCAATAGGACAAGCATCCTTAGAACTTCATCAGAGGGGTAATGCTTCATGTGGCTTCCCAATTCTTTCTCAAACCTGGACTATTTCCACCATTGAGCTTGAAATTAAAATACTGAAACATCTTCCTTTTGTTGATTTTAATAACCAGGTAAATCCAATGTGTTGGCATTTCCTTGATCCCGGCTGGCCAATTTTTGGTGTTGCATTATATTCAACTCCAATTTTTTGAGATGTAACCTATACTTTGATGCTAGTAAAAACATGGTTGCTATGTCAGGTTCTTATGCATCATGGAGAACCGTCAAAACATCATGTCTTAAAGTTGTGATCAGACTTCTTGATAACAACCAACAACATAGATTAAGTGTGTTTCTTGACAAGGACTTGTTAATTCCCACCAAGTTGGTTGGAACTATCTTTATAGTAAGCTCGTGCAAAGCAGAAGAGACAACATATGAAAGGGGCAACAACATAGAAATTAATAATGTCCCAACATCTTCAAATTCTCCTATAGCTACAAGCTCGTGAACTTATTATTTTCAATGCATCTTCTCCACATAACTTGTTATGCCGTGATATCCTCTCTAGGGTATTTATACGCAATGACATCAGACCCTCCATATGACAATTGCAATGTCGACTAGCTACAATATTGCAAGCCTAATGATGAAAACTTTGACTTCTCATGTTTAGTTCCCTTCAAAGATGTCACATTCTCCACTAACTTCCTTATGTGCAATGCATTTGATGTGCTTTATTCAGTATAGACTTTAATAGAGATTTTATATTGAAGGGATTTGTCATGTAACTGCTCAGTTAGACAAGAAAGGACATAGGGAAGTTGTAACCAGAAAAGATCTTCTGTGAACTTCAAACTCTAAGTCATTGCAAGGTGAATACATTCTGGAATAACAGTCAACTGCAAAATGAGTGTTGTCAATGGAGGCTAACCTAGTGCAAAGTTTGAAAGAAGTATTAGAGCATTGTAAACCACCAAGAGAATTATCAAATATATTCTATTGATTCCATAGCAAAAGAGTAAGCTTCGTGAGACTACGAAATTGATAGTATGCATGGTGAAGAAATTGTAGTAAACCAGTAAATACTCCGGAAAAATAACCACTCCGAAAATCTTGTCATGTACATATTCCTTTTTTTTCGTTTTTTTCTTCTTATTTTTTCTTTCAAACCTTACCCGCTAGCAAGCTAGTTTTTAGAAAAGGTTTGTCCAACTACACCTGAAAGAGGTTTTCATAGTTCAAAATATTTAAGCCAAGCGATGCCAACCAGAGACTAGTTTTCTAAATGTTATCCCCTAGCCTAGGGATAACGAAGGAGATTATGTCTCGAGGCCCACAGGTCCTAGACATGGAGTACCGAGAGCCAGATCAAGTTGAGTATGGCCCTGGAGAGCCCATCCTTTCATTCTTCAGCACCTCCACTTTGTCAGCAGCAACAACATCCATCACATCAGCATGGTCCTGAAGCAGAAATGGATCTTGCTCCGCGAGGTAATGAGTCTGGGTATCATGGTATGTGTCACTATGATCCTAAAAAACTTTGAATATGTGCATTTAATTATTTTTGCTTCTAATGTGTGCTTGTACCTTATGGTTTTTCACTTGACCACACTTGGGGGGAATGACAGGATGCCCTAGTAAGATGGTACCCATAGGGTTTGAGTTGCCACTGGGGGGATTCATGAAAGGCCATCATCCGCTCCCACCATACTTACCACTTTTCATCTTTCTCCCGTTCATCCATCCCATGGTCTGGGCATTGGGTTAGCCAAATATTTAAGGGTTGTACCTTACCTTGTGGGAAGAAGGGGCTAAAGGACCAGAGGGTAAAAGTAGTTGGCAAAAGATAAAAGCCAAAACAATGAAACCTTGAGATGTTTCGCCCAGGGATCCCCAAGAAAGCAATAAAAATCTTCTCAGCAAGAAACATAGGGACCCATAAAAAAATAATAAATCAAGACTTAGTTGGAGGATAGGGGGTCTCATCACGAGCCAACCTATTAGGTCCATGGGCATGTAGTGGTATGACACTACAGATAGTTGGTCACCACGCCAGGGTAGTGGCTCTTGGTGGCATAGCCAAGAGAAAGGGGGTCTCATCACGAGCCAACCTTCTCATTGTCGTGAAATGCTTGTGGGTAACATTGCCACCATTGGTCACCATGTCAGGGCATTGTCCCCTAACTAGCCTCTTGAAAGAAAAAGAAATAAGAATAAAAGATAAAAGGCATGAATGGGCTTGGAAACAATTGCATCCATAACAAGGTGCAACTCACCCTCTTCAGAGGCACCCACAAGTAAGCTATACATTTCCCTGCTATCACTACACCCCTTGCCCAAACATCCCTTACCACCTCATCCACTCACGTGGCCTAGATTTGACTTCTCCCGGGAACATCCCACATCCAATGAGAATTAGCCCAATAAAACGTCCTAGCGTCCCCTCCAAAATTGGCTTGCAGTTTAGCATAATGTCTTTGAGCACTTGTCTGGGTAAAAGGGTTTTCATGCACATGTTTAATAACTTGATGATTAGATGTGATTGACATTGTTATGATCCCTATGACTTGTGAGCCCATGGAGGGAAAATCTGTTGATGTTGCAGGGCCACACCCAATGGACATGTACCCGATGGACAGGTACACATGGGGAGATGATTAGTTTGAACCTCCATGGGGCTAAAATCCCACCAGATGGATGTTGAGACCCCAACCAAGAGCAGAGACAGATCAGAGGATTGCACCAAAGAGAGAGGAGGATGTTTAACCAGGGACAGCCTGGCAGGCCTGGACCCAGGGGGGTTGTGCCCTTTCCACCATGATGTAGGCCTTGGAAGGCCCATGACATCATCTAGGTCACCCATGATGTCACCCAGTGTTTTGTGATGTTTTGGAAGCAGTTGTGTGCCAAGTGACACGTGTGGCAGGTTCTTGAGGCCCAAGGGGGCCTAGCGTTTTCCTCCAGGAGGCCAACGTTGCCCAAAAAGGGCCTAACGTCACCCTAAAAGGGCATGACGTCACATTAGAAGCTTATTTTAGGTTTAATTATGACATTTAATGTAAAAAACTGGATATTATTTGTAACTGGCCATGTCGGCCTTTTTGACCTAATTTTGGTCATTAGTATTGTATAAATAAGGGGGAAATCCCTCTTATTTTTCATCATCTTTCACTCACACTTGTGAGGACTGAAATCTGTGCCCTCCTTACGGTTTCTTGGCTGAAATGTTTGGCGCACTTGTTGAAGGAGGCTAAATTTGGTGTATTCTCACAAGCTTCTTGGTGGATGTCTTCAACTAGGGATTTTCTTGATTATTCTTGATGTATGTAAGTGAATTTTCTACAATTCTTCTTAATTGAATGGTTATGGTTTTATTTATCTTGCATTTACATTCAAGATTATGAAATTGCTTGATTAAACCCTAGGAATACTAGCACATGTTATTGTCTTAGCTTCAAAAGCTTTCACCTACTAGATATTGTCAAAAGGCCAATTTTCTTGAAGCATGAGCTAAGGCCTTGCCATTGCAACACCTTAGTATCCATTGCTTCACCCTAGCCGTTTTTGCTTCTTCATTGAGTTGGAGAGGGAGGAAATCTACTAAGGCCTAGGGTTACCTACACCTTAGTAGCTAGTTTCCCCTTAGGGTTTTGATAATTGGAGCCTTGGGTTACCAACACTCCAATTCATCAATATCTCTCGTCTTTAACTCTTCTATTATCATTTTTTTTCAACATTTGTTGCTGCATTATTGACTCCATTTACCCTAAAAGCATTATTCGAAGTCTTCTCTTGAGTAATTAATCAACGCATCCTTCAAAACCTACTCTTTGAACAACCTACTAACACCTTCTAACCCTAGAAAAGCCTAACCTACTAACAACATTGTCGTTGTTACTAAAGTAAGCTACAACCATTAGATGCAGCATTAAAAGCTCATAAAAGCAATTGAAAAGGTTGATTTATACCTTGTCTTATTTGCTTCTATCAAATGCTAGTATTATGATTTCAATGGTTAATGATTCTTAGTCATTTTGAAGTTATTTTCAAGACATTTAATGTGAAGTATTGCTCTACAAATATTGTTGTTATAAAATTTATGTTTACTTCATCATATTCAACAAATTGTTTTTCTCAATAAATTCCACGGTTTTATGAAGTGTTAACCAGCAAGTGTACTTGCAAACATATATAGTTTCTTGTTGCTTTGTTCCGGGCAAGTACACATATTATCTTTTTCATTGGTTATAAAACCAGACTTTCTGATCGATGGTGACTTGTGAGAGGGGATATTTATCTAGCCACTTTGACTTTGCCTTCTCAAACCACCAGGTCACTGGGGACGTCTCCCCTGGGCCTACCACCCTAAATAGAAAGAGACATCCTATTGAGGTGACAGTGATAGGATAGTCTGTCATTACACCAATTTTCTCTCCTTTAACCTTTTCTTCTATAAAAGTACAAATTGTGCGATAACATTTTGGCGCCGTTGTCGGGGAACACTGAGTCAATATTCCTCAAATGACACTTTTTCGGTAAGCCTTTATCCAAAGGATTTACTTCACAAAGCTTACCTGGAAACTCCACTGAGGGTGATTCCCTCTTTTCTCTTTGATGATCCCTAGAAGGATTATCTGGCGACTTCACTGATGATAAAGCCAACTGCGGATTCTCAATGAGACCCAAGAAATTTCAAACCCTTGGACATGAGTAAAATCCTGGGAGACCCTCGACAAATGCCCCTGAGGTACGAAAAATGGCTCCCTGGAGTCACTAGTAGTGATGGGGTTAGAGCCGACAATCACATGGATGATTTTTGGAATTTCTTTCAACTCCACCCTATCAGTGATGATGCTGAAGATTTGGCAATGAAACTTTTCTCTGCCACTCTTCATGGCAATGCTAGGAAATGGTATGATGATCTCCCTGATGCTAGCATCACATCTATGGACCAGTTAGAAGAAACCTTTATTAAGAAATGGGGTACTAAATTACGAGACATACAAATGCTAATATAAAGATTTGAGTATGTGAAGCAAACTAAGAACGAGAGTATCAGGGAATTCCATACCTAGGTTTGAAAATTTGCTATTGTAAATTCCTAGAAGCCATCATCCTGAAGACAGATACCTCGTTTACCTCTATATCAATGCACTCCTAGTGCTTTTAGGGTTTCTCCTAAGTAAAAAGAGGCCAAAAAAAATCCATGAAGCTTATCACATGGCTATAGAAATCGAGGCAAATATCTCCTTGTTCAAGGAAGGACACCACTTTACCCCAGATACTCTTAGTTTGGAGAGATTAGTTTCCCTTGAGACCTTTACTAGTAATTTCCAATAAATAAGGGGGAAATACATTGATCAAGGGGTTCAGGAGAAAGGTCTTGACAAGGGTTTCCAATCCCATGAGGAAGAGAAAAAAATTACTCATGCTTCTACCGAGGATAATGGAGACATGGTTGAAGAGCAAGAGCCTGAAGATATCAGACATGTTGATAAAGTATTGATGTGTGATCCTCCCTCTGATGAAGTTATCCGAGACCCTATTCCTCCTACACAAGAAGAAGAGGATGAGGTTAGTCTGGGTATCATGGTATCTGTTAAGGTACTAACCCACACATAGGTAGATCAATGTATTCAGATGTAATAAAGGTCAATATTAATAAGGCCTTTCAATAAAATAGAATAAGGCGGATGTAAGAAGA
>SNQJ01S0004392.1:90051-124375 GCA_010110895.2 Picea sitchensis
TATGCAGCCTGCGTACTATCTTCAAAAGTGTGATTGTGAGAAGCTGATAAGTGTAACTTTCTTCATGAAAATGATCTTAAAGAAGAGTTAGATCTTCCATCACCATGTCATCATCTCGATAACCAAAAATGTGGATAACAGAAAGAACTACTTCTTTTGCCACTTTGATGTCTTTCAATTCCCTAGCATGGATCTTAGATTTGATGAGTAAACCGAGACCTTCTTCTATTATCAAGATTAGTTGATGCAAGAGTGGGCATCCTTGGTAGAGTCCCCTCAAAGGGTGGATGAAATTTGTGGGAGTTCCATTGGCGAGGATTGCATAGACAATTGTGTTGAAGCAAGATTTTAACCATTGGATCATCGAGGGAGCATAACCCACTTGCATTAGGATGCAATGGATATACAACCAACTAATGCAAGCAAACGTGTTTGATGGGTTAACTTTTTTATGAACACTTTCTTATGTACCACTTTTACTGAGAGTAGTACTTCATGTGTAAATATGATTGTGTCTTGTATGTCTCAACCTTCCAGGAATGCCATCTGTTTAAAGGAAATTATCTTGGATATGATAGGATTTAATTTGGAGGTCATAATTTTGGAGATTAGCTTATAGATGCAATTGCATAATGATATAGGTCTAGATTATCCAAATTTATTTGGGTTGCTCTCCTTCAGGATTGTCACTATGAAGGTTGAATTGAATGCTTGTAAGACCTTCCTGTTGCTTCTTGATTCCTCCATAGCTCCTATGATCTCTAACCCTTGTAGATTCCAAAATCCCTAGAATAATTTCACAGGAAATCCATCCAAGGTTGGGATTTTTCATTTTGTAGCTCCTTCACTATTTGAGATACCTCTATCAATTCAATGGGTTTGTACAGATCTGCATTGTCATTGTTAAGAACCAAATACTTGCATACAGAAACAACACAAAGATTCAGAGAAAAATATAGAAGAACCACACTTTTATTTAAGAAAACCCTCGAGGTAGGGAAACACCATACAATGGATCCTATTATGGAAGGGATCCTCTCTTATTCTCTTGCCTCTTTGAGGGGGCATCCTCTTATTGAGCTACCACTCCAAATACAATACTTCTCTTCATATCTCATTACATTGCTTGAACCCCTTTATATAGTGCTACCAACCACCTAAGAACATTCTAGAGGGGGAACCTTCTAGAAGAAAAACCTTCTAAGAAGTCCCCTTATATTTATTATATCTAACTACCATAATGGGCCTTATTTAATACTATAGTGGACCTAGTCCACCTTACATTGAATGACCTCTACTGTTATCACTATGGGCCCTCCGGGCCCACCACTACCTCTCTAACTACCTAACATTTCATCCCTCTTATGAAAGCATTGTCTTCAACGCTTGGTGTACAACCATATACTAGGGTCCCATGGATAAGTATGGACCATAGTGTTGAAATAGACTAGAGAACCAGGGTCCCATGGAGAAATGAAAGCCACCATGTTGAAGTAATCCAACCGCCATTGTAAATCGGGGTCCCATGTCCAAGTGTTCATGTGAATTCCACATGAAAGATATTGGAACCCAATAACCAATTGAAAATGATGCTCCAAAGATTGACACGTGTCATGTGGATCCAAATAAGAAGATCCATCCACATAGTGGGAAAGGGTCGTAGTTGAATCTTGAAGGCATAATACCACTATAGAATATGCAGGATGAAAAATGGTAATCATAAATGGCTCCTGATTTGTTACATTGATGTTCTCTACAGAAGGTGGAGTAGAGTCATAAAAAAAAATATGAAAGTGGTTGTCATAAAAAAAATGACAACTATCCATATACTAATCATCACAATCGACCTCAAAATCATACCAAGCATATACTTCTTGATTATATTCATCTCTAATATCTGACATAATATATCTCTCATGCATGCTAGCCAAGGTCCTTTGAATATCGTGACAATTATCCCTAATATCTTGTAGACCCTCTTGCAAATGGTGCTCAAGGGCTTTAAACTTCCGTAGAACGCCCATGAGGATTTGAGAGCCAATATCCATTGGAAACACAACATATAATATACCAAAAGAAATCTCTTGAAATGATTTATCCAATGGCACTGATCTGATAGCAATCTAATCACCCTATGAAATGTTATGAACTCTGTAGTCCCACCGCCGTCACGAAAACCCCCCAAAAATGCCTGATTTCAAATCAACCATATCTTCACTTCCAGAGCTCCGATTTGGATGATTTTTTTTGAAATCGACTATTTTTTAAAGAGGAACTCAGATCTGTAATTGTTTTTGGAAGATTCGTCCCCATATGCTACATAAATAAAAAACAAAATCGTGTGGTCATCCGCGGAAAAAACCTGAAAATAACAGATTTTAAAATGTCGATAACTTTACTTCCCGGACTCCATTTCGGACGATTGTTTTTTTTTCAAATTGGTTGTTTTTCTGAGAGGAACTTAGATATACAACCTGTTGTTGCAAATTTTACACAAAAATATACATAGATTTTCTGTAATGTCGCGACCCTCTTTTTCTTCTCTGAAAAAAATCTGCAAAAAAAAATTAAAAAATCCCACACTTCCTACCAAGGAAAGTGCTTTGATACGACTTGTTAAGAACCAAATACTTGCATACAAAAACAACACAAAGATTTAGAGAACAATATATAAGAACCACCCTTTTATTATAAGAAAACCTTTGAGGTAGGGCAATACCATACAATGGATCCTATCATGGAAGGGATCCTCTCATGTTCACTTGCCTCTTCGAGGAGGCATCCTCCTATTGAGCTACCACTCCAAATACAATACTTATCTTCATATCTCATTACATTGCTTGAACCCCTTTATATAATGCTACCAACCACCTAAGAACATTCTAGAGGAGGAACCTTCTAAGAAGTCTTCTTACATTTATTATATCTAACTACCATAGTGGGTCTTATTTAATATTATAGTGGACCTAGTCCACCTTACATTGAATGGTCTCTATTATTATCACTATGGGCCCTTCGGGCCCACCACTACCTCTCTAGTTACCTAACAATCATGATCTTCAACCCAACATGGAAATATCATAGCAATTGAGAGTGCACTTGGAATTGTTTTCTCGTTGGCTTTGGAATAAGTTTGTTGAAAATATGATATAGCTACTTTACTAATATCTTCGAAAGATACATAATATTCTCCCCTTTCATTTTGTATTCTTTAGATGTAGTTTTGGGCATTTCTGGCTTTTTCTTGATTTTGAATGTATGTTGTGTTCATGTCCCTTGCCTCAAGTCATATTGCTCGACTCTACATGCAACATCTTGCCTCTTCCCATGTTAGCAGGCTATTTCTATTTTTCTCTAGCGCTTCTAGTTCGATGAGTTGGTTTAGGAGGAAACCCATGGATGATGTCTGTCCCTGGAGATTTTCAATCTTTCCCTACAATAATCTTAGGTTATCATCTTCCTTCCTAAAATTCTTGAGTGCCCGGTCCTTTGATATCCTTTTTTCCATTATTAAGTTCTTTCGAAGGTGTTCCATATCATAGGTTCCTTCCCTTTGCATACAAGGGCTCCAATGTTTGGTGACAAGCTCCCTATAGTCCTAGAACTCCAACCAATATGGATTGAATTTAAATGGAATGGGACTTGTTCTGATTTCATTTCTTCGTTCCAAAATTCCAATATCATGATATGAACCTCCATAAGCCAGAGTAGAAGATCTATGTTCCTTCATTAAAGTGAGTAGATCCTCTTTTACAAGAAAATGATCCAACCTTTTTCCTATGTAGTCTTGACCTACCCTTTTGTTTGTACATGTGAGGATTAGATTGATAGGTACAATGTTAATGAGCCCTGCATCTTCCATCCAATCCTCAAAGAATTTCGAGAGGGGGTCAGGTTTGGCCCTGGGCCCCCATCTCTCTCTATTACTCAAGGTTGTGTTTAGGTCTTCCTATATAATCATGAAGGGGGATGGTAGCATGCCCCTCTCCCTTATATCCTCCCCAAAACCCTGTCTTTGCTCTAAAGGTCCATATATATTTAAAAAATCTAGGTGCTTGTTCAATTCTCTAGAAAAAATCTAAAGCTAACATTGCATGATTATATTTTAGAACACTTACCTTATCAAAATCTTGCTTCCATCCAGTTGCTAGTCCACCTGAGTGTCCTCGAGCACTAGAGACCTCAAAGTACTAATATGGAAGTGCTTCCTCAGTATAAACGTTTATTCCTTTTCCAGAGTCATTATTTCTTGGATAAAAAATATCGAAGGCTTGTGGATGGTGAGTAGCCTTATGAGGGAACGTAGCTTTTAGGTGATTCACAAGCCCCTGTGATTGATTATGAGTAGGATCATTTGGGGGGTGCCAATAGGGATGGGTTTGCACTAAGAACCTCATCAATGGTCATATGTCTCCCTTCCTATATTTCCCTCTTCACTAGTTGCCTCATTGAGGATTTTGGGATTTGGAAGGGGTTGTATCTTTTGCTCTAGTTTTCCAGTTCCTCCTGAGCATATTCCTCTCCCCTCTTCCCCTGTACTAGTCTAGAGGGGCATATGTATTGAAGGTGGACATGCTCCCAACATATGTGACATTTGAAGGGTATGTTTGTATAGCTAATTCTCTGCCAATGTGGATGTCGGGATCCAACATTAAGAATGATGTCAATGAACGTTTGTTTTGAGTATTTAATGATTATTTTTTCCACTAACCCTTCTTCTAGTTCTAGTTGTATTTTTCCTACCTTTTTCCTGATGCATCTAGCTACTTGTCTCCTCCTTTTTCTCATTGCTTCTCTCCTATAACTCTAACCATTCTTCACTTTGTTCCTCCAAGATTTTTCTAGCCTGATCAATGGGTCATGTAGGTTAACCGTCAACTATTTCAACCTCCTTTGACGTCGATGGGGATCTCATGAAGATCTGCAGGTAAAAGAGAGGTTGGGTTTGGGTCCTACTTTCCTTATCCCCTACATATTTCTTGTTGGGAATCATGGGCTTTGGGTATGGGTCAAGGTGGTGCTACCATTGAGATTCACGATGCCTCATGATTACAAACTTCTTTCCCCATCTGCCTCTTGTCAAGTAGCAAATGTCCTTGGGATTTTCTTTCATGATTTCCTTGTAGTGTGCTTGGGGTTGGTGTTCCATTCCCCTTGCCCCTCCTTTTCCCTTCCTCCCATGGTAGAACTTGCTTTTGGTTTGTAAACCCTAGGGTTTTTGGTCCCTTCCTTTTTTCCTCATCTCACACTCCTACCATGGTCATGGTGATATTGTCAACCTTGGTCATTAATATATTCTCTACCCAAATTAAACATTAAGGGGATGTTGATATATAGCATTTACTTGGTTAAATATCCCTTTTCCAACTTTCTTAATTTCTATCCCCAAGTCAATATTAAGAGGAATGTTGTGTTAGAATAAAAGAGATGTGCTTGTTTTTCCATAAACAATATAACAATATTGTCACCCAACCATAGACACGCAACCACCCCCAAGCACCTTTAACCTTGACAGATAGAATAATTATGGAAGTTGATCTCAAAACCAATAGCCAACCAAGGTAGCGTATCTCTCTCCAAGGATAGCATACCAAACAAAAAGTCCAAACCATAACCAAATTAGAAAGTCCAAACCATAACCAAATACCAAAATCCCAGTTGCAGTAGTTGCAGGTGCACTCCCTCTCCAAACTTGCGCACTACTAGTCTTTATGCAGTTGTGAGAGTGTGAATGACAAATGAGCTCTAGCGCCCTCTTATTTATAGTGCTCTTTGTCACTTGTCCAAGTTGACTTCTTCTTTTATAAGTTAACACAAATATCAATTCTTTTATTGAGCTGACATGTCTTCTAGGGTTTCTACACATCTGTTTAGGGTTTCTCTTGCTTCCCAGAATATTCTAGTCTCGTCAAAGGTTACACGTAGAGGTTAATACCTCCCACAACTACCATAATATCAACACTCCCTCCTAGCTAGAGAGGTATTAAAGGCAATAGTATTGAGCACAAACAGACCATTCAATAGGTAGCATCATCATAGCCACACATGTTATCTCATGATCCCGTAGATCAATACACAAACAACATCATCACTATCAGTATCATTTGATAACATCAAATGCATCATCTCTCAAAGACATACTCCATCTGAGTAATCGGGCATGATGTTGAATAAGTCACTCACTCCACAGAGTGATACAAGAACCATTCTTCTAATATGGACATATGTCCTAGAAGAATAATTGCTCCAACAGATGCTGGAAGCCACACCATGGGCTACAAGGACTATTCTTCTAATCTGGACATACATCCTAGAAGAATGAATGCCCTGAACCATTTTCCCTCTGGCCACTACTGTGAACTCAGGGAAAATGTATGTCATGTACCAATCTATCCACTCTAGTCACTACTGTGAACTCAGGGAAAATGTATGTCATGTACCAATCTATCCACTCTGGTCACTACTGTGAACTCAGGGAGACATACCATTCTTCTAGTCCAGACATACGTCCTATAAGAATAGTTTTCCATGGTACATCAACAATCTGTCAACCTGGACCATTCTCCACAGGGAGAATGTCTGTCCACCAACAATATTTCAACTTGGACCATCCTCCACAGGAAGGATGTCTATCCACCGACAATATGTGCTACCTGGACCATTCTTCGCCTGGAGAATGTCTGTCCATAAACACACTGACTATCCATCTAGCTGGCAATCATCCCCAAAACTAGTGGTAGTCTCCATGGCAATCAGAACAATGTCATCCAATAGAACACAACTATGTCTATCCATGATAGTACACAACTACTACCCAGTGGTACACCACCACTCCCAGTAGCACACGACTACTAACCAATGACACATAGTCACTATCAATGGATAACATCCACCACAATAGCATACAACTATTGTCCAGAGACATACAATCTCCACAAAAATCATATCATCTGATATCAACTTGCATAAACAATATCATGATACAAACTAAGTTATTTGGGTCATTCTTCCACTCACATTTGTGAGATCTGGAAGAGCATCTGCCCCCAGAAAGTAAAAACATCAGCCATGGGATATCTGGACTATTCTTCCCAAGCATAGAAGAATACTTGTCCCTGATTTCTGAGCTTGGACCATTCACCTAACTGGGCCATTCCTCTGGCACTAATCACAGTACAACCTAGAGAGAATGAGTCTGCCCTAGGGAATGCCTGTCCCTGATTGTTGAACCTGGACCATTCACCTAACTAGGCCATTCTTCCGACACTAATCACAATGCAACCTGGAGAGAATGAGTTTGCCCTGGGGAATGACTGTTCAGACCATTTCCTAATGGAAATAATTGTCCTGCACCAACCTCCTATAATGGACCATTCTTTGAAACTGCTCACAACTATGAGCTTCGAAGGAATGACTGCCCTCAGAGGCAGACCATTATGCTTTACCACTAATTAGAGTGACTGCCAAGAAGAATGACTGTCCTAGATCATTTCCCCACATTGGCCACAAGGGGAATCACTGCTTATCGTACATCAACAATCTATCGGACTATTTTCATTACGAAAATGACTGTCCGATATGGACCATTTTCCAAACTGAAAAATGCATGTCCGTAAAAAATCTTGGGCCACTTTTTGGACTGGAAGGTGATTGCCCAACCTGGACCATTTTCCAAACTGGAAGATGGTTGCCCATAAATCAATAACATATCAATGCTCCCTCCCAACCTAGGAGTAATCTCTTCCTTTTCCAATAAGGAAGTCATCTCCGCGAGTACCGACTTGTCCCTTAAGTACATAAACGTTTCATCTTGGACAAATGCTTTTCCAAAATATCTGTTATCTACTCATCTGTGAAGATATATTGAAGAACCACTTCTCTCCTCTGGACTCTATCATGGAGAAAATAATACTCGATCTCAATGTGCTTCGACTTGTCATGGAGCACCAGGTTCTCTGAAAGCTTCACACAACTTTGATTATCACAATATATCACGGTCGAATCCAACACCTGATCAAACAGTCTAGAAACCAGCTTACAGAGCCACACTGTTTCCATACAAGCATCATAAGCTACAATATACTTTGCTTATGCAGTGCTGAGTGCAACAAAATTATGTTTCCTTCTATCCCATGACATCATGGAAAAGCTCAAACTGAAACATATCCAAGTAGCACTTCTTATGTCATTTGCACTCCCTACCCAATCTGAATCTATAAATCCATGCAATTGTATATCATAACTCAAATGTCCCACAAAGAAAATATCCAGCTGAGTATTCTCCAAATACATTAATGATCCAATCAATTGTCGATATAGAGACATGTCTACTGGATCAAAGTCTCTCAACTTCTTCAGATCTGTCATCATGGGAGCTTGCCATAGATTTGCAATCCATCATCCCGGAATTCTGAAGAATCATTTCAATACACTTCCTCTGTCATAGAAAGTTTTCACCATGCTTCTGTTGTACATGCGAGGCCCTGCACCAGGTTGCTTGAATCCATACAAGGTCTTCTTCTATCTTCATACATGGGTCTCTTTCTGGTATACCTCAAAACCTTGAGGTTGTTCTATATGCTTCTCCTTCAATTACTCTGTTGAGAAGAACAATCTTTACATTCATCTGATGCAAACTCCAACCCATGGATACTGTAGGAGATATAATGGCTCAGGTATAAGTATGTATGGTTACTAGAACAAGTTGTTATCATAGTCTTTTCCCTCCTTCTAGGAGAACCCTCTAGCCCTGAGTCTAGCCTTGTATTTATCAATGCTTAAGTATTTTTCACAATTTCTTACATACATTGTTCTTCATCACAACTTCCTTCCATTCCTTCTGCTTTACTGCTTCTAGTGGGTTCAAACTAGTTCAATTGGTTGTTCTGACTTTTCTTTCTTTCTTGGAATCTTCCTATTCTTCCTCATGTTTCTCTTCAATGTTGGAGTCCATGAAAGCTTCTATAGATTACTTACCCTTCTTTCCCGAAGGCTCCAACTTTTTCCTTCCGCCATAGGAATGCAAATGTAGATGGAAAACCAATGATATTCAAGGCTTCTTTTCAAAGAAGACTCCTTCTAGAGTCAAGTTGAACATGTGTTGCTTATCATGGATGCTAATTCCAATGAAGAACATGGATAAATACTTCATGGTATTCATGGATACTTCAATGGATCGTATCATTGGGGACTAACTCCCTCCTAATCCCAGCTTCATGCCTGAATGAGAAATACACATGCTCTTCTTTTGGAATTATGTCATCAGATCTCTCCATCTGAGAGAGTCCATTCTTTCATCTGCTGCATCTCTCTTTGCTTTTTGCAAAGTGTCACAAGCTTGTTTTGGTTTCCTTTTGATTCCTGGCTTCCTTCGAGTCTGACTCGTCCAAGTCTCTTTAAGTTTGTTTCTATTTGTTTTGATTGTTGCCCATCTGGTAGTTGTGTCATCCTTATATAATTCTTCTATAACAGCTTTTTCAAGGATTGTTCATCAAACATATTTCACAAGGGTACCTGCCCGGAACAAGAATAATAAGAGAAAACAAGAAATATTTATCTAGAGGAGACGTTAGTTCATCTTGTGAACAAGTATAATAAGCATCTATATCAATAGTATTCATATCCAGTCAAGTATTCATTGCACCTAGCAATAATAGAACCTTTCAAATACTGCTTTCACAATTTGTAATGTAGCAACTATCACCCTTGATATATACAAATTTGAAGCTTAACAATTTAATCAAACTTGGAACCTGAAGCCTCAACTGCTATGGAGGGTGCTCCTGTTCCTCTGAATGCATTGAATCCAAGATTATAGCTTTGACAAGGTCTCTAGTACTTTCCCTGCAAACACACTCATGTTTTGCTAAATGATATAACTTGGATAACATATACAAGTGCATACCTTTGAAACCTTGTAGCTTCCTGCAACTTGTCTTCCAATCTGAAACTAGATATCATCTTGACAAGAGATTAGATTCAATGATTTGAACAAGCTAGAAACTATAAAAATTTCAACTTTGATCACAAAATCAATTTTGATCAAAAGTCAACCTTTGAATTTGACTTTGACCAGTCAACCTTTGACTTTGACTTTGACCAAAAATTCAAACCTGACATTTTTGCTAGCTGAGAGTACTAAGAGGTGCGTTAGGCTAGGGTGCATTAGGATGTCAAGGAATTAGGTCAAACGTTTCATCATAAGTGCTCTAACACAAGGGTTAGGGTTTGTTGCAACTGCATAATAAAAAAAAACCTAACTGCAACTGTAACCAGTGCCATAACGAGCTTAACAAATAACTTCCCAATCTATCTTCCAGTGGTTAGACTGTCCGAAGATAGTGTGGGCCCATAACCTGTTAGAATAAACGAGATGTGCTCGTTTTTCCATAGACAATATAACAGTATTGTCACCCAACCATAGGCACACAACCACCCTGAGCACCTTTAACTTTGACATACAAAATAATTTCGAAAGCTGATCTCAAAACTAATAGCCACCCAAGGTAGCATATCTCTCTCCAAGGCTAGCATACCAAACAGAAAGTCCAAACCATAACCAAAGACCAAAATCCCAGTTGCAGTAGTTGCAACTGCACTCCCTCTCCAAACTTGCGCACCACTAGTCTTTATGCAGTTGTGAGAGTGTGAATGACAAATGAGCTCTAACGCCCTCTTATTTACAGTGCTCTTTGTCACCTGTCCAGGCTGACTTCTTCTTTTATAAGTTAACACTTAAATATTAATTCTTTTATTGAGCCGACATGTCTTCTAAGGTTTCTACACATCTGTTTAGGGGTTCTCTTGCTTCCCATAATATTCTAGTCTCATCAAAGGTTACATGTAGAGGTTAATACCTCCCACAACTACCATAATATCAACATGTTGGTGATATGTTGGTTAATCTTGAATTAAAAGATATTAAGTGTCATTGATGTGAGCCCTTGAAGGTGTTTTATTGAGTATGTGGTGGTTAGAAGGTGGCTTTAGTCTCCCCTTGTTAATATGGCGATTAGAAGATGATATTAGTGGTTCCTTATCAATATGGTTCAACACAATCTTTTTGATCCAAAGGCCCCTTGGTGGCGAACATGGATGGAGGAGGCAACTAAAGAGTTAACGCAAAATCCTAGCTACTATAATTAACATATACTTTAAATTCATACTATTGTTACTTGCTAAGCAATGCTTGCGACCACATGCATATATAGCTGGATACAAAAATAGAAAAGTATTCACAATGAAATGTTATTTATTGACTATAAGGAACTTTTGGATAATCCATATTGAAATGCACGAGTGTATGCCCCTTGATTGCTTTCTTTGATACAACCACTCTTTGCTATGCTCCCCTTGGATATGTTACTAAGGCTATCAATGATAAAGTCTTAAATGATGTGAGTTTACCATGCTCCCCTTGGATATGCTACTAAGGCTATCAATGATAAGATCTTAAATGATGTGAGTTTACTTGTATACCCCTTGATTGCTTTCTATGAGAAAACTACTCCCTCCTCTACTTCTCCTTGATGTGTCATTGTGGCCATCAATAATAAAGTCTTGGTATGGGGTGATGTGAGTTTGATCATCCTCTCAACAAACAAGTGCAACGATTGTGTAATGCCTTTATCCATCCTTTTAAGCATAGAGAAATGTTTAAAGCTTAATTGATTTTTGTTTTCACATCAAAACAATATCTCCATACATCTTTTTATATTTAAAACTTTAATCCACATGGAGATATTGGTGTAATCTTGTTATCGAGTTCAACATTTTGGATATTGGTCCACCAAGTTTGCATGGGCTTAAGAAACCCAATAAGTTACGAGTGTTTAGTGTTTAATGGTTCGCCTTTTATTTACTCTCCAAAATGATAACATACAACCTTTTTAAACACTTTTAATGTTAAAACAAAACACTTTAAAAACGTATGCATGAAAACAAAATGTTTTTTTAAATTATTAATTACGGTGGATGACCACTTAATCTTAATTTTTCCACATAAATGACATGAATAAATATAGCAAAAAATTAATTTATTTGATCATTATCACGATTTCTCCACTGAGTTTAATCTAAACATCGAACCAAGCAGTGTTCCCATCCAGCAGAGGGAGAGGAAGGATCGCTCTAGAGATATAATTCTTTTTGTGTCTTAAAGGAATCAAATCCCCCAAGACAAGGAAGCAAAGCAAATCGAGTTTATAGAAATAGGGGTGTTCTAAAAAATCGCCTTGTTTCGGGAGATCTAGACAAACCAACACATAATGACGGGAAGATGAGGATAGATGGTGTCAAGAAGGGACCAATTCTCCATACAGTCATGTAAAGAAGTTCCTGTCCACCGCAAATTGAGATTTAGGGAAGAAAGGATAATAAACCAAAGCTGTTTTGTAATGGGACAGTCCCAGAAGAGGTGAAAAATCGATTCCAAATCCCTTCGGTAGATAAAGCACATGTTTGGTCCAGTCCATCCTCGTCGCAGAAGTAGATCCTAAGTAGAGAGTTTGTCGTTTAAAGCAAGCCAGAAGAAGAGTTTTTGTTTTAGAGTGATGGGCCAATGCCAAAGGTTCCTGCGCCAACCAATAGCTTGTCTAAATGCAATTACATTGGGCCTAATGGTTCAAAACATGTGTTTCCTCCTAAGAGCTCACTTGTTCAAATCCAGAGGGGGGTAGGGTATGTATACCTTTGTAGACTTTACCAGTGAAATCACTGGGTGGAGGGGGTCTCATACACCAATTTGGTGTCTGGCTTGGTCGTGACCTTAAAAATAATTTATTATTATTATTATATATTAACTAACATAACACGATATTTTTATAAGAAGATTAATAACATTAATGACTAATATTTTTTATTTTTATTTTTTAATTTAAAAAAAAGTAGAAAATGTTAGGGGATCGTGGATGACGACTGAAAAAATGTAAGATAAGAGACACTCAAAATTCCCCACCTTTAAACAAAATTATGTTGAATTTAATGAGTATTCCAACCTTGATCATAGTTTTGTTCTAGTTAGATGAATCATGTCTCGAGACTTTTGGCCATCTCGTATTGAAATATCAAATTGATTGGAACCCTATTAAACCATTCTTTTAGTAGGAGACACTACTCCTTGGCTACCTCAAGGCACAATGATCATGGTATATTGAAGCTTATATGTTGTTGTGAGCCACATCTCTGAACGAATGTGGGATTAATTTTTTGCAGAGAGAGGTATTTATGTTGTAGAAACAATTCCAAGATGCATAGATTTTAGGTGTATCCGACTTGGTAATGAGCAATTTTTAAGAAGGCATATGAAGGGGCTAATATGGAATATTGTTGGTGAGAATTTTATTTTATTTTCAGAGGGAGGGGGAAGGCCAAACAACAAGCATATTCACCCTTAAACCAATCAAATCAACCATTATGTCAGTGGGAGGCACCACTCCATTCTCGTTGTGCCCATTGACATAAGGATTATGGTATATTGAAGCTTATATATTGTCGTGGGTCACATCTCTTCATCAACGTGAGATTATTTTTTTAAGAAGATATGTGAAAGAGAAATTGTGTAGTAATGCTAGTGAACGTTTTTTTTTTTTTTTTCCAAACAATGAACATATTCACAATGCAACCAATCAATTCCACTTCCTTATCAATGCTTAACACAACAATCATGATATATTATTGAAAGATAAAACATTTTGAACTCTAGTTAGGTCAAATGGAAAATAATATGTTGGATCTACATATTTTAGTGATTAAATCTTGGATCTATATATTTGAGTGATTAAGTCTATATAATTCAAATGTCTCAATTTTTTTTAATAAACTAAAACTATTTATACATTCAAAAATACAATTTAAAAAACAGAAAAATTACAATTTCACCCAAAAACGAATTCCAAACACAAAAAAACAAAAAAAAAACACTCTTTTATACAACATCAACAGAAATGATATATCTCATTCATTGAAGCGTATTGTCGGCGTAACTAGCCGAGTGAAATTCCTTGAGGTCTATTCCATGAAAGGTTTACTTTATCCATAAAACAAAAAGAGAGATGTGGCAAAACTTAGCCTTGAAGATTGACTCTTGGCCAGAAGAAACTCAAATTTTGAATGTAATTTCTTTGATTCATGTCAGATCGCGCTGGTTTAGGGTCCACCATACCTTGTACCAGATCGCGCTGGTTTCGGGTCCACCATACCATATATCAGCAGTACGCAGATGAGTAAATTCATTACACCAACCCCCACTGTCATTCTTACAGGCCTTCTCAAATAATTCTGTGAGCGGAACAACAGAAATTGCAGTGGACCCCGTGAGGACAATTTTGGGCATTTGATTAAAAGAGTGCTGAGCTCCGGCAATGGCGGTACCCTCCAATCTCGGTGCCACTAAGCTTTGTTCTCACTGGTAAGTTTGTTCTATTGCGCCATTTTTTCTTCTATTGCGTATCAATCGATTGCCTATGGCAGTTCTCAGAATCTTATGGGTTTCAGCAATTCAATATTTGGGTGTTCGGGCAAATTTAAAATTTACACTGAAGGCCTCTGATTGGGAATTTTCAACCTCTGATTGGGAATTATCAATCTCTAATGTCTAGCAGAGCATAGTATATATATTGCATTTATTTTGACAATAAAATATTTAACTTCTCTAGGGTACAATATTTGGAACCCTTATTCAATAATGTAGAATTGCAGTGGGAGGGTTAGCAGATAGACCGTGATGATCAAGAACTCGTAAGTGGCCGGTGCCGGTGTGGATCCCCCAAAGCAAGCCACGGCTAGAACGTTGGTGCCCGATAAGCATTTATCAAGAACTCGTAAGTGGCCGGTGCTGACGTGGATCCCCCAAAGCAAGCCACGGCTAGAACGTTGGCGCCTAATAAGCATTGAGTTACATCGCCCTGACCTTTGACAACTCAATCTGTAAAAAATGTATATGGGTAGCAGAGGACAATTCAATCTATAAAAAATGTATATGGGCACCAGAGGAGCAGAATGAGCACCAGAAGAGCAGAATCTAAGTCAATGGGGAGTTTATAACTTGTTACCAATTCTCGAATCGAAGTAGTGAGTAGCTAAGGTTCATTACCAACTCCAACGAATTACTTCAAAAAGTGATTTGTTGGTGGCAGACTAAGTCCATCCGCACTATAGAGACACATACCGAGCTGGCTCATGGTGAAGCTCAAGAGGCCGAGGGTGTTAGGGGTACAGTCAAACCATCATCCCAGGTGAGGTTGGCATCGGGTGAAATCCATCAGGTTGATACAAAAGTGCGCTCATCGGAACTTTTCGATCTGAATTGTCAGACACATTTGATGTTCTGGCCTGGTTGAATGTTTGGATAATGGTTTGGAGCAGTAGCCTTACCAGACTCTTCCGATGCTGATTTGACTCCCAAGTCTGACTCTACTCTTTCAAGAAATCGAGTCAGAGTTAGCCTGGCTTGATCCTGAGTCATACTCGTGAGTCAAAATTTGCCAGTATTATCCGGACTTGCAAGTCAAACATGAATCGCATTGACTTGTGAGATTCGTGAGTCAGCCAGGGCCATCTGTCTATAATGATACAAATAAGTATCCATTTGATTGTTTTTCTACCCTGAAAATTATCAGACTTGACTCGATGCAAGACCCGTTTTGACCTGTGACGATGCAAGACCCGTTTTGACCTGTGACCTTGTGATTTGGCAAAGACGGCAAAAACTCTGCAAATAGAGTAGTATAAAAAATACACATACTTCCAGAAAAAAATATATTTTTTGCATTGAAATGTTACATGAATGTTTCCACTGTATATAATGCAAAATTAACACATTTGGATGTTTAAAATTGTATAACTAAGTACTCGATACATCAAAACGTCATGGACCATGGCATGAAGCAAATTGAACAAATTGATGAATCATATGACATATATCTGGATTGAAGGCCAGAAGAAGGCCTTTCCCCTGCCTCTGATCTGAAAATGAGCTGTTTTAGCTCAGAAACTCTGCAAAGAATGCTACCCCAGCTATGAATAATTCGGCTATAAAAGTGAGCTCTGATATTTGCCCTAGTTGTCTTAGCTGTGGGAAAAAATCAGCGTTGGAAATGACCTCTGAAAAGTGTTCCCTAGTTGCCCAGCTTGGTGAAAATATTAGGTTTGAAAATGAGCTCTGAAAGTGTGCCCTAGCTGCCTTGGCAGTGTAGAAATGATGTCTGATTCTCTGAAGATTTGTGCCACAATTGGTTTCGAGGGTGGATTGGGTCAAAATGCTAGTTATGGTTTGACCCGGCTGGTCCTAGCAACATGGACCCAATTTTAGTGAAGGAAAACAGCAAACTTGTCAATTGTCCATAATCCATGGCGTTTGTAGCATGTAGTATCATCTATGTACATTGAAACAAGCTATCATTGAATAATTCAGCTATACAAATGAGCTCTGATACGTGCCCTAGTTGTCTTAGGTGTGGGAAAAAATCAGCGTTGAAAATGACCTTTGAAAAGTGTTCCCTAGTCACCCTCGTTGGGGAAAACATCAGGTTTGAAAATGAGGTCTGAAAGTGTGCCCTAGCTGCTGCCTTAGCAGTGAAGAACTGATGTCCGATTCTCTGAAAATTTGTGCCACAACTGGTTTTGTGGCTGGATTGGGTCAAAATGCTAGTTATGGTTTGACTCCGCTGGTCCTAGCAATATGGACCCAATTTTACTGCAGACAAACAACAAACTTGTCAATTGTCCAGGATCCACGGCGTTTGTAGCATGTGGTATCATCTATGTACCATGAAACAAGTTATCATTGAATATTTGCAGCATATGGACACTGTCAACTTTCATATTAGTAAAAGAGGTCTTTTTTTCCTGAAATTTAGTGTATTTTTTATTTTTATTTTAAAATAATTCCTGAGCTAACTTCTAAATTTTTCCCAAGCATGATTCAAATCTTTACCTTCGGCCTTACTGAATTATTTTCTGAGTTCGAACTACTAACTTTGGAGCTTTGGACAATCTTCCATTTTCTGAGTTCTCATGTACATAGATATGCTCTATTCTGTTGGGTGCAACTCAATCATCATATAAGTAGTGCATTTTGAAAGGGTACTATCCAATTTGAAATTTGTATACAGCAAACACACAATCACACATCATGAATACAGAAGGGCTCTTGTCTGATACCAACGATAATCTCTAGAGTTCTAGATAGTTAAGAGATTGCTTTCCCCCCTGTTACCACTTGATTTGTCACACTGGGTGTGCAAGGTCTTCATTCAACACAAATCAATGGCAACTCAGAAGACAAACTACCGTTACCTCGGTTTGTCTTCTCACTCTTCAGGGTGAATCTAATCATCACTAGGGGGGATTTCCTAAGAAAGGTTTATTCTTTTATGACTTGTGGATACCCAAAGACAGAAGGATTTACAAACTCCCGGCTTATATGTATGTACTTTAAGGTAATACTCTGTTTTGGACAATGTACGAAAATACTCAATAAAGTGTGATCGATATATTTATGTGCCTTCTTCAAGGTGGACAATAAAATCACTTTCATAGACACATGGCTTGCTTGTCAAATCTAGTAAGTATTAAAGCAATTTTCAGATTGTAATTTCTTAAAAGATAGACAAGGTTTCCTACCGTATGATATAAGAGTATCAAAGCAAGGAAACAGAGTTTATGTTTCAGATTACGGTTTCCTTTTGACTTCTGGACCAACATGCAAAACAGGGATACTAGGACAGTTATACAAATCTGTAATCAAGTGAGAAGTATTTCATACATGGCGCATTAAGATAGCCCTGGTCACAATTGATTGAAAGCGCAGGTGTTTATGATTCTTTTGAAATAGTAATCTCAAACAAGTAAGATCGGATTTGCACACAATCGTTGAGGTATAATGTTGTAAAGTGTTGCTCAAACAGCGAGGCATGCAAATAGGAAACAAGAAAGGTTGTTAATCAGAGTTGAAGTGAAGCAAAGATAATGTTTTTATGAAAAGTTATAATGCAACCTTAATATCCAGGTTTGACAGTCATAAGAAAAGTGTGGAATGGCGTTACCAATTTGCTTTTACACTTGCAAGAACAACATGCAATGATTAGATTTGAAGATTGTTATGGAAACATGAAAGTATGCGTTCATACATTTTGTCAAACAGATGTCATGCAACCTTATGCTACTCTAGTTTAACAATATTAGATTAGTGTTGGTGTAAGTATGGAATTTCACGTTGAAGTTTTAGGATAAATATACATTTTCAGGCACAAATATAGTGTTTCACACTTGCAAATGTAACTCTAAATCAGCATGCAAATAGTAATATAGAAACTTTTATGCATATGTGAGAGAAAAACATTTTTACCTTTTGTCAAGCACTTATCATGCAACCTTGTATGCTTCCAAAATTCAATGATTTCTTTAAAAATGCAGCATCAAGTAACAAGGGTTCAATGCTGGTGTGTAAACAGTGGTCATAAAAGTATGTCCAGTTAAAGAATGTACATTCTAAATCTGTCTCTGCTGTAAAATATAACACTCAACATTCAAACAAATTTATGAACACAAAGTACCAATTCGCCTTCCAGAAGAACATGGTTGTAGGTGTAGGGCGAATGCTTCTAACACAAACCTACAATAAGTATTGTCACGAGGTTCTCAGATCAGTGTAAGGGTAAAAAATGCCAGTGCTTTAAGATATAAACTATGATAGCGTGCAGACTATGCTATGGGATAACAGATCCTTGAAGATGGAAAGCTAGGGCACACTCTAGATTTGTTATCCCCAAAAAAATTTGAGTGTAGGTTTTATGGTTGAAGAAGAAGATTCAAGTGCCTTTAATCAGATGGGCAAATGGGGTCAAGTGGATCCTAAAGAAGGGGGTCTCTCTACTGTAAAAAAGAGGGCGCTCCAACTGTAACATACAAGCAAACAACAAACCCAAAACTAATTTCTTGACAAGACAGAGAAATTCATCATGTATCTTTGCCAAAGTGGACAAGAAACAAAAGGCTACGCAAATTAAAAATTACCAGAAAATACTTTTATGTGGGTTTCACCATCTGTTGAGAGAAAAACTAGCATACAAAATACTTCAAATGATAGTCAGCCAATGAGATGAAACAATGTTACCAAGGCGAATTAGATGCATAGCCATTGATGAGGAATTTCCCAAAATTGATATGCACAAGCAGCAGGGCGAACTCCAGCCTTTAGGGCGCACACTGAACCAACCATAAGCTATTTGCCCAGAAAATGAAATGTGGAGCTCAAGTATGTATATCTTCGACAACCTTTACACAAGTGATGGGTCTGCATATATAGCCAAAAAGCCAAGCCCCAACAACTAATTTCCAACAGCTAGATTTCTCCAACAGCGAGCTCAATGAGGGGGGTGCATGGCTTCTAGAGAGGTCTTGGTCTCTCTTCTAGAAGCCTGGCCCACAAAATAATCCCTTTACAATTTTCTTTATGAGAAATAGTTGAGATATGAGAAAGAGGGGTGCGCCCCCCTTTTTTAGCTAGAAGAGCTAGAACATACATAATGTAGTAGACATATGGGCCCCAAGGTGGTGCGCCCTCCTTTTGCCATGGTCAACACTTCAAGTCACTTCAACAACTTAGGAAAAATAGTCAGTTAACCATAATTAGTCCAAAATACTTGCTTTTTTCACTAGGAAGTATGCAAGTACTTGTAGTATGTCTCCAATATGGATAAGATATATGATGAAACTGCTTGAGCTCACAATATGACCAAGATACTGAAAATGGGTGAAATGGTACGCCCTCCTAACGAAGTACATCACCAAGGAAATCATCCATGTGTTGGAAAAATGTTGTTCAATCTCTGATGATAACAGAGGTGTGATGAGTAATGAATATGCTCTGGAATAACCTCATGCATGCTTCTTCTGAAGCTGCTATAAGACCATCGTATCCTGCTGTATGGACCCCCATGCAATGTGTGTGGTAACAGTGGCTCCAACATGGAGATGTGTGCTCTGAAAGAGGATATGAGAACTCCAGAATCTCTGTTGATACCCGTATCTGCAATTACCTCCAACCAAGAAACGATCAAATAGACAACACAGGATGATATTGTCACCCAAGAGATCCATGTCAAAATACCATCAAAATATAAACGTAAATCAACAAGACAAGATGGTCAACATAAAAAATGGCTGTAAAATATGCAAGGAGCCCAAATGATAACAACCGCAAGAGATTAAAGCAATTATTCTAACCTACTGCTCCAAGGAGCTTATTTATTTATGCTACTACATTTTTTTAATATATATGTGTCAAGACACTAATCACCATTTGGATAATATAACTTCAAAATTTGCCCATTCATAGGCAAGGACAACTTCTCACCATTCAAATGTCTTTGATTGAAACAATTAGTTCCTACTTTTCCATGGATCTTGAAAGGACCAAGCCACAAGCTTTCAAATTTGCCATGCATCCTGAGTTTTTTCTTTCATTTGTTCTAGATTAAGACTAAGTCTCCCACTTCAAATAATCTTTCACGAGCTCTCTTATCGAAAGTACTCTTGGTCTCCTGTTGACGATCAATCAATTGATCAAAAGCTTTCCTACAATTTTCTTCCAGTTCTATCAATTGATTGACGTGCACTCGAACCACACTTTGGTTGGAAGTAAAATGCTGCAATAGATGGTATACGAGAATCTTTAAGTGGATAGACAACTTAACATCCATTCCATATACCAGTTGAAAATGAATCATCCCTGTGGCTTGCTTCTTGTTGATTTTGTCCGCTCATAATGCATACTTTATCTTACCATCCCAATTTCTCTTGTTAACCCATCACTTTCTTGATAATCGTCACAGGGTTCTTGTTACTTCATTCTGCTAATCCATAGCCCTGTCGGTAATGATTCGAAGAATGGGATAATACGATTCCATAATTAAAGCAAAACGTGGATAGCTCGGTGGAACTAAACGCCTTGGCATTATCGGTCATAATCTTTGCTGACACACCCAACCTTTTTATAATCTTTTCTTCAATGAAGTTCGTTACCACCTTTTCAGTTGGTCTCTTAGTTGGAATAACCTCAACCCGTCAGTAGTCGTCAAAATTCACTTGTGGCCATTGCTAGAGTTATCTTTAAATTCTTTGATGAAGTCTAAATTCCATTGCTGAAAAGGTTCTTCTACCATTACCGGTTGTAAAGGCAAGGCAGTTAAATGCTTCTTCCCAGTAAAGAACTGACATGACTTGCACACTTTAACAAAAGCGTGCACGTCAGTGAATAACGTGGGTGCTTTACTCACACATCTTAGGATGAGACCATTTGGATTCCTCCATCCTAGACTATTTTGAATGAAACAATACTTCATATCTCGTAGTCTAAGATCTCTTCTTTTGTGGCCTACTAAGCAGTGTTGCACGAAGCGGGAGCGTGGGAAGCGTCATTTTCCAAAAATCCTCGGAAGCGAAGCATCTCAGAAGCGTTTGTTATATATATATATATATATATATATTTATTATATATATTTATTATATATATTGCATTTATATTCAAAAAAACATGTAGAAAGACAAATTAGCTGCAAAATATATGAAAACATGCATATTTGTACATCAATATCGATAGAAATGGCATCCACACTACATAGTTCATCAACGATTAATCATTCGAGCATCATCAACCATCTAGATTCTAGATTCTAGCAATTACAAACTTACAAACCAACATACAAATTTTTAATCCATATTGATATAATAGAAAGTAGACCATAAACTTATGAAATGAAATCATATATCCAAAAGCTGTCAACAATAACATGAGTCATGACCAAATAGTTATGTTTACAAAATAGACCATCTACATTGAAATATGAAGACCGAAAGGTCCAAAATAATAAAGTTTAAAGTTTAAAGATTAAACTGAGCTAGTTGCCAAATACTATGAATCTATCATCTATATACTATGACATATAAAGTAATGAAAAAGGAGAATCATCAAATTGTAAACAACTATCCCATCCTCCTCCCACCACCACAGGTACTACGTGGGCCTCCACGTGGTGGTAGTGAAAAAGTAGATGCAAACGACTACGACGGAGCTGAAGATGAAGCCCCTACTGTTGTAGCTGGAATCCTGGACATGGGGACCCTGGCACTGGATGGGGGTGGCATCACATCATGATCATCATCGTCCAAAAGAACACTCTCCAATTGCTCTAAAAGCAATACTCCATCCTCCAAATTATCCTCCTCCGGATTGTTGTCCCAACGCCTCAAGTTTTGATCCATCTTTGCCACCTCACAGTAATGGGACAACAATCGCAAGTTGTAATGAACATAAACCAAGCTCTGTGCCTGAATTACATTCAACCTGTTCCTTTTAACGCTATGGATGAAACTGTAGGTGCTCCAACACCTCTCTGCAGAAGAAGTGTTAACCACTTGTGAAAGCACCCGTGTTGCCAAACGTTGTAGCTGTGGGGTAGTACCGCCATGCATGTTCCACCACTCAAGAGAACTTAGATTCCCTCGATCTCTAATTGCATGGTTGGTCCCAAAGGCACCATTGCTAAGGATGTAATGGCTCAATTGTCTCCTTGTGTTGTCACACTCCTCCTCGTCTGGGATGAGTTTATCTAATGCTTTCATATAACCTGCTTGAACCTCTGGATCTTGGTGTGGTCTTTTCTTGGTCCCACCACCAGGTGCTGGTGATGAAATCCATGATACATGATAGTATTTAGGTGTTAGCACATATGCTAAGGCATGTAGTGGAATATTTAACATTTCCCACCGTTTTTCCACCTCTACACGAATATGGTTATAGAGGTTGACATCTCTAGGCTCAACAATGTCTTTAATATGCCTTAGCATGCTATCCATTTGCTCATACACCTCCCCAATGATTGGCCGATCTGAATCTGCAAACTTGATCATGTGATAAATTGGCTTGGTGAATTGCAAAACAAACCAAACTTGTGACCAAAACTGACTGTCAAGGACTGTCTCCTTCACTGTTGTTGCACCTTCTCTATCATTGCTCAATTCATCCCATGCATCACTCATCACCATAGCACCCAAAGCTTGTCTCACCTTCAATAGGCACCTAAAGGTGAGGTAATAGCTAGCAAATCTAGTGTTTGCAATCTTAAGTAGCTGCAATCTAGAGTGAGTGCTGTAGAAGTAATTGACCCTTATATGCCGGGTGATAAATTTGATGAGTTGCTTCCCTCTCTTGTACAACTGATTGATCCATCCACATTCTCTATGCTTGACAATATCATGCATCAAAAGGTTCAAGGTGTGCACCAAACACCCAGACCAAAAGATGTGTGGATGAACTCGCTCAATGATTTTACTTGCTCCCTTACAATTTGCTGCATTATTAGTGATTACTTGAATCACATTAGAAGGACCAACATCATTAATTGTTTTCAAGAGGAGATTTGAAATGTTTTGGGAAGATGCAATAATTGAAGAGGAGTCATGTGCTGCAAGAAACATTGCACCGGTAGAAGAAACACCAAGAACATTGATCAAATGTTGGTTTTTAACATTTTCCAACCATCTGATACAATGGATACCCCAATGTCTGACCATTCATCTGTAAACCGTGTTAGAGCTCTTTGAATTTTTGCTTTTTCCCTGTCAAGTAACACAGTTCTAGCTTTCTCATAGTTGGGGCTCTTGTATCCTTTGGGGGCTTCGTTGATTGCCTTGACAAGATTCTGCCAATAAGGGGAGTGAAGCACATTGAATGGGATACCACAAGCATAGAGAAACCGGACCACTTTTGCATCCACCTCATCCCTACCTCCAATATCAAGGAAATCTGCTATTGTTCTTCTAGATCCAGAGGTTCCAGAACCACGATGAGATGGAGATGTGTTGCCACCAAATCTAGATGAGGCATCAGATTGAAGCTTTTGTTTTTTACCATACTTTTTTGTGCAACTTCCTCTCTTTATATATTTTTCTCTTTGCTCCTTGGATATATTAGGGCAAACTGTGATCCTAGTAGACCCCTTGTTGTCATCACTCTCCATTACACCACAAAGATGCCTCCTTAGACGGGTATATGAACCGATACAAGGTTTTCCATCATGACAGTTATGAGGACATAAAAATTTAATGCTTCCACCACCTTTACCCCCCTCAAATTTTGTTACAAATTGCCACAAGGGTCTCAATAAATCTTTGCATCCTACATGTCCCTCTTCATTTCCCTCTTCCTCTTCAAACCCTTCACCAACTTCATATTGTGGGTCATCATGAGAATCACCACTATCATCTTTTTCCCTTCGATGCCTTCTCCCCAACAGAACCATGAGAACCAAAAAAGGAATGATAAACCAAAAGAAAACCATTTTCTTCATGTTTTAGATGAACAACCTGCAATAAAATGAGAGAGAAGAAGGAATGGGAAAGAGTAGGAGAGGAGGAAAAAAACATTAACAAAGTTAACCCAAGGAAATGAGGGAGCTGGGGTTTGGGCTTACCTCTTTAGCTCTTGAAACTTGAAAGTTGAAACCTTTGGAAGATGGTTGCCTTTGTTCTCTCCTTCAAGCTCCTCTTTGCTCACTCTTCCAAGCTCTCCTTTGCTTTCTCCTCCAAATTCTCACAAATCTGCACTCTCAAGCTCTCCTTTTCTCTCTCCTCCAAGCTCAAGATGAAATAATGAGGAGAATGGAGGGGAAAAAGCTCCTTTATTCTCCTCCTTCTTTCCCCTCAACCCTAAGCCTAAGCTAGGCCCCACCCTAACTCTAAAAATAAAAAAAAAATGAGTTTTTTTGGTGAAGCTCGCGGGTCTCCCTTGGAAGCGTGCGGGCCTTCCTCAGAAGCGTACGTGAAGCGCCCTCCGAAGCGTGCTTCGGATTGGGCGCTTAAAAAATGGCAAGGAGTGTGCTAAAATCCCTCGAAGTGTGCTTCCTAAATTTTGAAGCATGCTTCAGCTCGAGCTTCCTGGACACAGCCGCTCAGATCGAGCTTCGGGGCTTCAAAGCGGGGGGGTGGAAGCTTCCTGCAACACTTCTACTAAGTGATCTGGGCATGAGAAATTCTTGAGAAAATATATGATGTCTACGTACCACTCATCCCTGTCAAGCTCCTCAATCATTACGGAAACCATATCAAAGGAATTAAAACCCAAAGATTTCTCATTACCTTTAGCTAACATCATCTCCAGGCCCTGCCCCTTCACTATATTTATGGGTTTTATTTGCAAATCATATTCGTGTATCTTGGAAAGCCATTCCCCTTTGACACCCAAACAATCTTGCTGCGTCAGAATATCTTTCACTGTCGAATGAGGGACATAGTCTATGATGCTGGAGTAACCTACATACGTTCTAAAGTGCTTGAGAGACTGAACCAAAGCATATGCTTGTTTCTCCATGGTAGAATACTCAAGTTCAAAGTCTCTAAGGTTCTTGCTCATAAAATCTATAGGCTGCTCCATATTATTATCGTTCTTTTGCAGGAGCACTCCAAAGATCGTATCCTCATAAGCAATTGAGAATAAGATGAAGTCTTTAGAGTAATCAGGACTTGCTAGAACATGGGAGGACATGATTGCTTCTTTAATCTTCCTGAATTTTTTTCTACTCTCATCATTGTTGAATTTTTAATGATTGCTCAAGCACATGTAGTTTCTTTTCAATTTAGCATGAACTTGAACCATAAGCAATGCAACAACACAATAGCTGCAGTAAACCAAGATCACAAGAAGAATAACCATGCACAAGACACAAGAAGTTATCCTGGGAAAACCCTTCTCAAGCAAGGGAAAAACCCAACAACCCTTTACTATATTGCCAAGAGAAGAACCTTCACACCATAAACCCTAGTGCACACAAGAGGGTGCTCTATGACCAAGAAAGCTAGCGCATAAGAAGTGCGCACCAAATTTCAGCTCACCAAGTTAAGCGTTGAGTGAATGAGATATGATCCATAATGGGGATGTATCTCTCTAATAAATACATGACCTAACTCATCAAATAGATGTGTCTATTGGCACAATAGGGCTGACTTGTACAACTCAAAAATATAATTAATCTTTTACACAATATTAATTATCTTTACACAGTAGGGCCGACTTGTACCCTTCACATTACAAATTAGGGTTTCACAATAGTCTTACACTTTGACAATATAGGAAGGGGTCTCACACACATCCTCTAGTGCTCTGCCAGTAGGGACAAGTCTACATGTGCCCAACCACAAGGGACGTCACTCTCAACAGATCAACTCAACTAAATCCATAGGATTACGAACTGGAGGGCCATCTCAATTCAACTCAACTAAGTCCATAGGAGTACGACAAGAGACCATATCAAGTCATCTCAACGCAGTCCAGAGGAGCATGACAAGAGATCAACACAAGTCATCTCAACTCTGTCTAGAGGAGTACGACTCACCTATCACATAGGCGTTCTCACAGATCATCTCAACTCAGTCTAGAGGAGTACGATCTGGATAATGTCTCATGAAGCTGCAATCATCAACAATCATCCCATTTCAATTGACAATCTTTCTTCAGTAAATTCAATAGTAGTTTTACAATTTCAATAAAATTCGAGATAAACTTCCCGATGAAGTTTATTTTACAAAAGAACAATTGCATGGCCTTTCTATTTTCAGGGAGAGGGATCTTTTTTATGGACTCTACTTTAGCAGGATCAACGCGAATTCCTTCCTTTGAAATGATATGGCGCAAAATCTTCCAATGATCGACCCCAAAAACTGACTTCTTAGGATTTAAGGAAATCCCATATTTAGTATTTATGACACCTCTTGAGAACTTGCCTTAGATGATCCACATGAGAACCTTCATCTTTCAAAAACACTGTAAGATCATCTTGATATTTATCAATCAATTTACTAATCAAATCTCTGAACACAAAATCTATTGCCCTTTGAAATGTAGATCCAACATTAAGTAAACCAAAGGGCATCATGAGGTACTTGAATGTTTCCCACGGTGTCATGAAAACTGTCTTATGCTGGTCTTCTTTCTTAACTAGGACCTGATTATCCCTAGAAAAACCATCCAGCATAGAAAGCATCTCTGCTTCCGTGACTTTGTAACAATTGCTCCATTTTTGAGAGGGGATAATTATCTTTAAGGGACAGTTGACTTAGATTTCTGAAATCCATGCACAATCTAATTTCCCCATTCTTCTTTCTCATTACCACTAAATTTGACACCCATGAAGAATGCCTGGTGGGTGCAATGATCTAGCTGTGAGCATCTTTTGCAGCTCTTTCTGGATAAGAGGCACAAGCTTATGATTGATATTTCTTAACTTTTGTCTGAAACTCTTTGCTCCCTCTTTAAGCGGAATCGTATGCTGAATGATATCTTCTTTATATGCTTTTAAATCATCATAGGACCAGGCAAAGATATCCCTGTATTCCCTTATTAAATTTTCAATCTTCTTCCTTTCTTCAAGGGAGGTATCTTTGTCAATTTTGATTATTCTTGGGATTTCCTCCAAACCAATATTTATCTCATAGACATCCTGGGGTTGATCCTTGGTGGCTTCTTATACATATCATGGCTGTTAAACATCCTCTCCAAAGGGACCACTGCTTGAGGAATTATGTTGTCTGGAAGGTCTTCTATCTCGAAATCACCAACATCATTCTCACCTTGCCAATTGATATTGTTGTTTTTGAATTCACGCAAGTTATTCAGGAACCTGTCAACTTGAGCATCATCGTGAAAAAATTGCCAGTGTTGCTGGTTACCCGAAACAGAGGCCCTAAAAATAACCTCCATTCTACAATCTCCAGAGATGAACTCATCACACGGCTCTAGAGTGGATGTTGCTAGTGCCAACAAATTAGCCTTGGTATTCTATTCTCTAGGCACCAGTTTGATGTAAAATGCTTCAAAATGCTCAATACTATCCCATACTCCATTTCTGTACTTCTTGAGCTTTTCATTATTCACAGAGAATCGTCTTTTAACCTACAGGACTATAAGATCCGAATCACCAATCACTTGCAAGCTTTTAATTCCCATGTTCAAATTCAATTCTAAACTAAGGCACAAAGTTTCGTACTCGACCACGTTATTTGTGCATTCAATCTCCAGCTAATACGAAAACAACCTCTCTTTTCCTCCAGGGGACATGAAAACAATCTCCACTCTAGCATCTAATTGAGACTGAGCTGCATCAAAATTCATTCTCCAAACCTTATTACACAGTTTGTCTCCATGAACTTCTTTATCAGGTGCTATCAAGTTTACTAAGATCGCATAATTTCCAATATATTCCTCATAGCAAACTCGCTCATTCATAAGGTCCTCTGGATCTTCTACATAATATCTATAAGCAGGCTCCCTA
Source organism: Picea sitchensis (assembly GCA_010110895.2). NCBI lineage: Eukaryota > Viridiplantae > Streptophyta > Pinopsida > Pinales > Pinaceae > Picea > Picea sitchensis. Next base: position 118,377 of record SNQJ01S0004392.1, read on the forward strand.
TGAAGAGTGACAAACGTTTCCTCACACATCGGGATGGTGGCGTAAGACAGATCCATTTGAAGAGTACCTCCCAAATTGGCTGCCCACCTCCTTGATAATAACATGCCCCAGGCATCAGGGACATCAATAACCACCACATCCATCAAAAAAGAAATATCTGGGTAAACCGCCAAGTTAACCTCCCAAATTGGCTGCCCACCTCCTTGATAATAACATGCCCCAGGCATCAGGGACATCCATAACCACCACATCCATCAAAAAAGAAATATCTGGGTAAACCGCCAAGTTAACCTTTAAATCTTTGAGCAGACCGACTTTAATTTGTCGAAAATCCAACGCACAAACATTTCTATACATTTTGGTGGTTGTCAAACTCAACTGATTCATAACCTTCAAAGACATCACATTCATAGAAGCTCTAGAATCTAGCATACAATTATGTAATAGGAGGCCATTAATGCTCAATGTGATATAAAAATGAGGATTGCCCCCATCTTTTGCTCCTCGATGCATAGACTGTAATATGATAGGGGCATCCTTGTTTTCCTCCTCATAACTTAGAAACTGTCTAACATTTTCCGTTTGAGAGGGGACTTTTATTAACTCAGATAAAGGGACTGGCACCATAACCTTGCTAAAACATTGGTCATGTCTATATTCAAATCCACATCTCTACTTGTTGGCTTTAATGGCAAGTGAGTTTGTGATGTATATAGAGGGTGACTCACTTGCTTATTCGTAGACTGACTTTGATCTTGGCGATTTCCAAACCCAACACCTTGTGAGATCCCAAGAATTTGATTTCTTCTTTGTTATTGAATTAGTTTCTTCTTCTTGAGATCATTCTTGGCTTTCTCATCCATAGAATTTAGCATGTTTTATCTGACAATACTTGTGGCATCTATACTTTTCTCTTTAGTCTCTTTGATATGCTCTTCAGTTAGGCAGGTTTATGTTGGAACATGCAGATATAATCACCTTCTCCAATCCAATTTAGAGGCCCTCTAATCCACCTTGTCTAAATTCCTTGGACAAGCTTGCTCATTATGTGGCTCATCGCAAGGCAACACCATGGGACTTCTTGGTTAACCATGTTTGTTGGGATCAAGGTGTTTGGGAATCTTTGTTCTTGGGGAGCCTTGTTCCTATTCCACCCTGCATTACTTTGGGGTTAAAATTGATTCTGCTGCTGTTTGGGTTGATAAACATTCTGTTGCCCCTTATCTCTCTCCAAATTAGTCATTCTATTTAATAAAGTCATCTGGGAGTGGATGAGATCAACATATGATTTCTCAAACTTTTCACTTAGCGCTTCAATAGGATCTTGGATTGGGTCCGCTGTGTGCATAGTTTTGGGCTTCATTTCAACTCGGGAAGAACCCATAGGGTCAACTTTAGACGAGAGCATATTCTCTTCTATCTTATTAACCTAGTCCTGTGTTGCTTCTAGAGTATTAGAGAATTTATTTCTTAACATAAGGCTGAAATGTCCTTCATAGAATAAGTGTAGGGAAGGAGGATTGCATCATCTTTTGGCCTGATTTTCTCTGGGATCATGTCAACCAACTTTCTGAACCTATCGTCAAATTCTTTAACTGTCTCGTTTTCTTTTTTCTTAATTTCATGGAGCTGGGCTAGAAGCATCCTACCATCCTTGCGCACAACACATCGCTTCATGAAGGTAGTATGAAACTCATCCCACGAGTGAATGCTATTATCGAGAGACCACGAAACCACACCTTTGCATCTTCTTCTAAAGATAAAACAAACAACTTCATAACTACATATTCGTGTCCCTCGGTGACACCTGCCTCCCCTACGAAATTGTAAAATTTGGCTAGGTGCTCTTCGACAGTGATTACGTGATTACCAACAAATTTTGGAAGCTACTTTTGGTATCTATTAGGCATGGCATGTGGGGCCCCTTGGATGTGTGGGACATCCAAAGCCTTGTAAACAGTTTTAACCCATAGCCCCTTGGATGTGTGGGACATCCAAAGCCTTGTAAACAGTTTTAACCCATAGAGGGGTTGCCATGATTCTTGGGTTAATTGGCTGCCCTGAAGTTTCAAATAAAAGTCTGATATCTTGTACGACTTCAAGGGTTCTATTTAAGGAAGCTTGAGATTCTCTTCTTAATCGCCTCCTATATACTTTTTCTGGATTGTCAATTCTCGAAACCAATTTCTGAGAGGAACTTCGTGTAGGGTATCCATGGGGTGACGTTTCTTCTTGAGGAGTAGCCAGATGAATGTTAGGGTCAGATTGGGAAGGACACTCATCAAATTTATGGGAAGCATGCTCTTCCAGATTTCCGGGAAACGGACCTTCCTCCCCGGTAACTGCACCAAAATGTTACCACTTGATTTGTCACACTGGATGTGCAATGTTTTTACTCAGGACAAGTCAATGGCAACTCAGAAGACAAACTATTGTAAGCTCAGTTTGTTTTCCCACTCTTCAAGGAGAATCTAATCACCACTAGGAGGGATTCCCTAAGATACCCAAAGACTTCTGGATACCCAAAGACACAAGGATTTACAAACTCTCTGCTTATATGTATGTACTTTAAGGTAATACTCTGTTTTGGACAATATACGAAAATACTCAATAAAGTATGACCAATATATTTATGTGCCTTCTTCAAGGTGGACAATAAAATCACTTTCATAGACACTTGGCTTGCTGGTCGAATCTAGTAAGTATTAAAACAATTTTCAGATTGTAATTTCTTAAAAGATAGACAAGGTTTCTTACCATGTGATATAAGAGATTCAAAGAGATGAAACAGAGTTTATGTTTTAGATTATGGTTTTCCTTTGATTTCTGAAGCAACATGCAAAACAACAATACTGGGACAGTTATACAAATCTATAATCAAGTGAAAAGTATTTCATACATGCTGCATTAAGTTTTCAGAATTATAGCTCGGACAGGAACTTCCGCATAGGTTCTGTGTGAATTTGCGAGAAGTAGTTTAAGATATTTTTGAAAAGTAGTTTTCAAAAAGTAGTTCTATTTTCGAAAAGTGATTCTATTTTCAAAAAGTAAATTCTATTTTCAAAAAGTAAATTCTATTTTGTAATTCACTTTAGTTAAAAAGTGAAAGTCTTATTTTTAGTAGTTGAGTCTAAAAAGTGTATTTCATGCGTGCATGACTTAGACTAGGAGTAATATCAGAAATAGATTAGGGTTTTGGTCTCAGCTAAAACAATAAAAACAAGTCAAGATAGAGAGTTCACACATACAAGAACACTTGAGCAGGTTGAGTGACAAAGACAGGGAAAGAGAGTAAACAACTAGGAAAGAGGCATTTCCAGGCTGCAAGTAGTCCCGCATAGTCGTACGGATAGTACCTTATGGATCCGTACAACCACATGGACATAACCATATCGACGTTCATACCAATCGTACAACTGTACAACAAATCATATTCTCCCAGCAGGTTGTTTCGCTTAGTTCGAGGTGTTTTTTGGTATTCGTGCATTGTTGTATTTTTGGGGGGTTTGTGGAGGTTTCCTTGTAAGTTTTTTGAAGGAATGAAAAGCTAGTTTCGAAGGAGTAATTCCCTGTGTTGTGTGAAATTAATTTTTATGCTTCTGTTATTTGATTTCCAGCTATTGCGTGACTAATGTTATGGTCTGAAATTTATTTCTACGTTAATTAAATTCTTCAAATCTACTTGATTGATTGAGATCAAAAGGACTTTAGTCACCTAGGGCTGGGAATTTTCACATGGTACTAGAGCTTATTTCTCTGATGGAGATTCTCTAGGATTTGCAACGGTAAATCAACTGCAGGGTAAAAGGACCAGCAGTGAGAGGGTTTCAAAGTTTTATTTTCAGATTTGGGAATTTGTGCAATAGATCTAAGAGATGGCAGCAATGTGCCTCAGGTTTGGATGGTACCTCAACTTTCTTATCATGGAAGGTGAGAGTTATGCTCTTACTCATGGAAGGTGAGAGTTATGCTCTTACTAGAAGAGAGTGATCTCTGGGATGTTATCAACAACGTTTGATGCCGCCTATAGATCGACAACAGTTGGTAGTTCACAACAAGAGGGAAGCAAAGGCCAAGTAGATGATCTTGGATGCCATAAAGGATCATCTGATCCCTCTTGTATCTGAGGAGAAGATAGCGAATGAGATGTTTGATGCCTTGGTTAGTCTCGACTAGAGTCAAAACATACTCATATCCATAGTGATGACCATATCAAACGTAGTCATTAGTTAATTTTTATATCGAGGCAAGTGGTGTTCCTTAGGCTTGGTCTCTTTGCCTAGGGAAATGTGACCACTTTAAATGTGAACCCCTTTTATTTCATAAAGTGAAAATTGACTTAGGAAATAAAAACTAAGTGGGTCTTTTATTTAAGTTGGGTGAATAAAATATTAAAAAGTGATTTTCATATGCACTTTATTTCCATCGTTGATCTAATTCATTATGAGCCATCGGATCATGTGGACACCCAAAAGTCACTTTGGGAATTTGGAAGGCCAAGAGGGGAAAGAGACCATTAAATGTCTCTCATGAGTCCATTGAGAGAAAAGAGAGAAGCATTCGCTGAAGAGAGAGAGAGATGATTGAAGAGCAGGAAGAAGATCATTTCCAGAAAATTAGTGGCACGATTATCCATGCAAAAGTGGGCATGAAAATCAAGGAAGATACCAGCATTAAAGACTGCCATAACCAGTTTGTACAGTACGGTTTTATGCACAAACATCGAGGTGAATTCTGCACAGAGTTCAAGGAAGCCGTACCACATTTATTGAATCCGTACGGTCGTACGAATATGTGATTCTGTACAGCTTGCACAAAAATCGAGGTCCGTACAATGTTGTCCGTACAACATACGGAAATTTTGAGTTTGTTTGGCTTGGAATTCGAGGAGGTTGGTGGCACAATTTCCAAGGAAGTTTTGTCTTGGGAGAAGAGAGATAAGTTGTCTTTGCTGTGTATTTAATTTTCTGTTGCAAATGTAATTTTTAGATGCTTGATATTTAATAAAAGAAGCTGCCCTCTCAGAAGAACAGGTTTCCCCCACCCTGGGGGTTTTTCCTTGGTCATTTTGGACCAAAATTTCATGTGTACTTTTTTCATTGAGTGCTTAGTTATTTCTGCATTTAATTTCCAGTCAAAGCAGTTGTCTCTTGTGTTTCAAATTCAACAATTTCATTTCTAGAATTTAATAAATGTTATAAGATGAATTTTATATCATGGGATGGGCATTAAACTATGGGAGTGATAAGGAGTGATTGAAACCTGATTGGGGACATCAAAATTCTTCATTAGTTACCTTATGAAGATCACACAAATTCATGATCAACTTGCAATAGTCGGGGATAAGGTTGAAGATGTAGAGTTAGTGAACATGGCACTGAATGGATTCCTAGCTTCATGGGAACCATTTGTCAAAGGTATCTGTGCTCGAGAAAACCTTCTTGACTTTGAGAGNCAAATTCATGATCAACTTGCAATAGTCGGGGATAAGGTTGAAGATGTAGAGTTAGTGAACATGGCACTGAATGGATTCCTAGCTTCATGGGAACCATTTGTCAAAGGTATCTGTGCTCGAGAAAACCTTCTTGACTTTGAGAGGCTTTGGGATGACTGTATCTAGGAGGAGACTCTGATGGAGTCAAAGGACGACAAGAAAGATGGTGAAGAGAACTCAACTCTATTTGGTTAGTCAAATAAGGGCAGAGGCAAAGGACCTAACAAGGGTAAGGGAAAGAGTGAGGAGTGAACCTCTTTACCAGAAAGGACTTGAGTAAAATCAAGTGCTTTAGTTATCATAAGCACAGTAATCATAAGCACAATAATTATGCATCATAATGTTGAGATAAGAAGGGTAAAGGTGAAATATCCCTGATCCGGCTGATCAAGATATTTGCTACGATCCTACTGCTCCTACGTGCAGATCTGATACTCTGGGGGTTTCTGGATGCGTTTTAGGGTTTGATGTAGATGATCTTTGTTTATAGTGTTTGCATGTCAGT
>SNQJ01S0004392.1:125245-147292 GCA_010110895.2 Picea sitchensis
TAATTCCTCCTTATTCCTCCATCTGGTTCCCTGTTTGTGCCTGACTATAGTCTACGGGAACATATAGACTACTAAGTCACTCCCTGCTGGCCTAATCTTGGGGAGGGGACATCACAAAAGGGAAGCAACAACAAAAACATGTAACAATCTCTGCATAAACTTAGATGAACGAGTTTGTTGCCAAGTTCGAGAAGGATTTCTCGTTGGTATCTTGCCTTTCTACAAACACGATTCCGAGGAATGCATGGTATGTGGACAGTGGGGCATCTTGAAATATGACATCAACCCGACAATGGTTTTCTAGTCTGAAGTAGGACTCTAGAGTACAAGTTGAGCTTGGTGATGATGCCAAGTACCCAGTAGCAGGAGTTGGTACTATTCCCTTCCAACTTGAGTTAGGTAATTCTTTAGATTTTGATGATGTCTTATTTGTTGCATGTCTCAGGAAGAATTTGCTTTCAGTTTTAGTCATGGAGGATAAGGGCTCTGTAGTTGAGTTCAAGAACCAACAAGTCCTCATCATGTCGAAGGATTCTAGTCTAGATATAGCTCAAGTAATAGGGGTTAGAGAAGTTAATTTGTACATGTTGGAGGGTGAACTTGTTCCAACTTTGGTGCATAATAGTGACAACTTGTGTGAGTTGTGGTACAAGAGGATGGAGCATTTGCATCACATGGCGTTGTCTATTCCGAGGGAGATAGCCACATGTCTTCTAGAGTTCAGTATTGAGCATCATGGTGTATGCAGAGGGTGCACGCTTGGCAAGCATGTCAAGGCTGCTTTCTCAAGCAACGAGCATAGGTCTAAGGGGATTTTAGACCTAGTACATTCAAATGTTTGTGGATCGATGTCAGTAGCGTCAATAACAAGAAGCATGTGTTATGTTTCCTTTATTGATGATTTATCTTGCAAGACTTGGATCTACTTCTTAAAGACCAAGGATGAGGTCTTTAATAGGTTTCAGGAGTTCAAAACTAGATAGGGAAGAAGATCAAAGACTTGAGATCCGACAATGGGGGAGAGTATACCTCCAAGGAGTTTGAGGGTTTTTGCAAGGAGGAAGGAATCAAGAGGGAGCTGATAGTTCCATACAACCCACAATAGAATGGGGTTGCAGAGAGGAAGAATTGATCCATCATAAGGGTTGCTAAAGCCATGATACATGACCATGACATGCCCATGTTTCTTTGGAGAGGCATGTAATACAATAGTCTACATCTAGAATTGGTATTCTCACAAGATCTTGGAGGACAAGACACCAGAGGAGGCATTCACTGGTGTGAAGCAAGAGGTGAGTCATTTTTGCATCTTTGGTTGTCTATTTTATATCCATGTATTGGTAGAGAAGAGGACCAAGTTGGAGCCCTCCAGCTGGAAGGGTTTGTTTGAGGGTTACAGTGAGACTTCAAAGGCTTATAGGGTCTTTATTCTAGAGCAGAGGAAGACAGTAGTGAGTTGGGATGTAAAGTTTGAGGAAGACTTTGCATCCAGGAAGTCCCATGAGCCTATTCTAGTGAGAGGATGAGGAGCTGGAAGCTCTGAAGGTTGAGTCGGGGTCACCAGTGATTTTTAGGGCAGTACAACAACCTTCAAGTGAACAGGGGGGACAGGAGCCTCTTCCACTTATGTCAGGAGACCTCGATGGTTTAGTTAGGCATTGAGGGATGCTCAGGAGCATGTTGGGACTCCTGGGAGCACATTCAGATAGAGCATACCTCTAAAGATGTTTCCAAACTATATGGCATTGATGAGCAACATTCTAGATTTTGAGCCTTCCAATTTTCAAGAGGCAGCAGACCAATAGGTATGGTGAGATGACATGGTAGAGGAGTACACTTCCATCACGAAGAATGATGTTTGGGACATAGTGCAAAGAACAGAGAGCAAGTCAGTTGTGAGTTCTAGATGGTTCTAAAAGATCAAGCAGTTGCAAATGGCATCATTGAGAAGTTCAAAGTGAGGTTTGTGGCGAGAGGGTTCTTTTAGAGGAAGTGGACTACGAAGAGACATTTTCTCTAGTCGCTAGGTACACTTCCATTTGAGTAGTTATGTCTTTGGTTTGATTTATGGGATGGAGGATACCTTAGATGAATGTGAAGACATTTTTCCTTAATGGGGTCACTGAGGAAGAAGTTTACATAGAGCAATCGTAGGGCTTTGAGGTAGCGGGAAGGAGTCCCATGTGTTTAGGCTTAAGAAGGCGTTGTATGGACTCAAGCATGCATCGAGAGCATGGTATTCTAGGATCAATGGATACCTGTAGAGTATGGGCTTCACCAAAAGCAAAACAAATCCTAACTTATATTATATTTTTGTTCAGATTGATTTGGTCATTTTGGTGTTGTATGTAGACAACTTGTTTCTGATAGATGTAGAGAAGTTCATTGTAGGGTGCAAAGCAGATATGGTAGCTGAGTTCAAGATGAAGGACATTGACATGATGCATTACTTCTTGGGTTTGGAGATTTGGTAGAAACTAGGGGAGATCTTCTTTGGGCAGGGTAAGTAAGCAATTCAGATCTTGAAGAGGTTTTGGATGGAGGACTACAAACCTATGGCCACACCCATGATCACTAATTTGAAGAAGGTGACAACTTCATATTTAGAGTTGGTGGATCCCACAAGGCCATATATATGTTTTGTAGTGAACACCTTGAGTTAGTTCATGGTCGAGTCAAGGCAGGAGCATTGGGTAGCAGCAAAACATGTGCTCAGGTATTTGAAGGCTATGTCACAGGGTTCGTCGAACCTAAACCTTGAGGTTCGAAATTCGGCGAACCTCAAGGTTCGCCGAACCTAATGTCGAACCTGAACGAACTTGAATGTGTGCCCAAATTCAAACCTTCGAACGAATTTGAAGGAGAATATTAATGAGGTTTGGGATGAGGTTTCATTAGGGTTCAATATATATAGTCGAACCTAAAGCCGAACCTCATCCGAACCTTATTGAAAAATTCGAACCCGAATTGAACCTAATCGTTGCCGAACCCGAACTCGAACCCGAACCATGTGACTTAGTTTGAAGGGCACAATGGAGTATGGTCCAAGATATCTTGGAGATGTTGAAGTGAAGTTGCAGGGGTATACAAACTCAGATTGGGCAGGCAATGCAATAGATAGGAAAAACACCTTAGGGTGTTGCTTTAGCATGGGATCAACGATGGTATCATGGTTCAGCAAAAAGCAGATTTCCGTGGCCCTTAGCACAAGAGAGAGTAGAGATCACTTCATACAAGACATGATTCAGGTGGGAGCAGTGAAGCTCTAGTATATTTTGATGAATCAATAGGTAGTTGATATTTTGACCAAGCCCTTGGCAAAAGGGAAGTTTGAGGCGTTCAAATACAAACTTGGATTGGTGCAAAATTCCTTCCTTGTTAAAAGGAAGTGTTGAGAATTATAGCTTGGACAAAAACTTCCGCACAGGTTCCGTGTGAACCCGCGAGAAGTAGTTTGAGATATTTTCGAAAAGTAATTATATTTTCGAAAATTAATTATATTTTCGAAAAGTGATTCTATTTTCGAAAAATAAATTCTATTTTGTAATTCACTTTAGTTAAAAAGTGAAAGTCTTATTTTGAGCAGTTGAGTCTAAAATGTGTATTTCATGCATGAATGACTTAGACTAGGAGAAATCTCACAAGTAGATTAGGGTTTTGGTCTCAACTAAAACTATAAAGATAGGTCAAGATAGAGAGTTCACACATACAAGAACACTTGAGTAGTTGAGCAAGTTGAGAGAGAGAGAGAGTAGGCAGCCAGGAAAGAGGCTTTTCCAGGCAACAAACAGTCCTACACAGTTTCGTACATTCGTATGAACAATACCACACGGATCTGTACAGTTGTACAGACAAAACCGTACCAACGTCCATACAATCATGCCGTACAACTCTATAGCAGGCCATACTCTCCCAACAGGTTGTTTTGCTTAGTTTGGGGTGTTTTTAGATATCCATGCAGTGTTGTATTTTTGGGCATCTTGTGGAGGTTTCCTTGTAAGTTTTTTGAAGGAATGAAAAACTAGTTTTGAAGGAGTAATTACTTGTGTTGTGTGAAATTAATTTTTATGCTTATGCTATTTGATTTCCAGCTATTGTTTGATTAATGCTATGGTTTGAAATTTATTTCCGTGTTAATTAAATTCAACTATGTACTTGTTTGGTTGAGATCATAAGGACTTTAGTCACCTAGGGTTGGGAATTTTCATATTAAGATAGCCTTGGTCACAATTGATTAACAATTCAGGACTTTATGATTCCTTTGAAATAGTAATCCCAAACAAGTAAGCTTAGATTTGCACACAATTGCTGAGGTATAATGCTGTAAAGTGTTACTCAAACAATGAGGCACGCAAACAAGAAACAAGAAAGACTGTTAATCAGAGTTGAAATAATGCAAAGAATATGTTTTTATGAAAAGTTATAATGTAGCCTTAATACCCAGGTTTGACAGTCATAAGAAAAGTGTGGAACGAGGTTAGCAATTTGCTATTACACTTGCAAGAACAACATGCAATCATTAGATTTGAAGACTGTTATGGAAACATGTAAGTATATGTTCATACATATTGTCAAACATATATCATGCAACCTTATGCTACTCTGGTTTGATAGTATTAGATTAGTGCTGGTAGCAAATATCTAATTTCACGGTGAAGTTTAAGAGAAATGTACATTTTCAGGTACAAATGTAGAGTTCCACACTTGCAAATGTAACTTTAAACTAGTATGAAAACAATAATATAGAATTTTTTATGTAGATGTGAGAAAAATTCATTCATACCTTTCATCAAACATTTATCATGCAACCATGTATGCTTCCCGAATTCAATGATTTCTTTAAAAATGCAGCAAGCAACAAGGGTTCAATGCTGGTTGCACCAAGAGTAGGGAGGTGCTCTACAGCTCAGTATGGGGGAGATGTTGAGGCGTTATGTTATGTTAGATAATGCTACATTAAAAACAATTTAAAGTCAGCTAAATTAAAAAAATAACAATAATAAAAATAAAGTCGACTCAATTAAAAAAAACAATTACATGCAATGTGTAAAATTTGACATGGAACAAAATAATAAATTTTTTTTACACCTTTAGAAATTGGATCCCTCTCAGTGCTTGATAGATCCGGGTTTAAGATGGATCTACGTTGGTGTGTAAACAATGGTCATAAAAGTATGTCCAGATAAAGAATGTACATTCTAAATCTGCGTCTGATGTAAAATATAACACTTAACATTCAAACAGATTTATGAACACAAAGTACCAATTCACTTTCCAGAAGAACATGGCTATATGTGTAGGGTGGATTCTTCTAACACAAATCTGCAATAAGTATTGCCATGAGGTTCTCAGATCAGTGTAAAGGTCAAGAATGCCAACACTGTAACTGAGACTTGCGCACTTGATGAGAAGAGCTGTGTGATGTGTGAAAACGAAATGATCCAACCTTTATTTATATAGTTTGAGTCACCTTTAATTTACTTGTGGGGCCGACTTGTACTTTTGTTTTCAATATCTTCTTTAATGCTTTCCGAGGTTTCTTCAATGGTTTGTCTTGTCTTCTTGGCATTTCTTCTTCACTAGAAAAGTTGTTCATGAGCCTTGTGGATGTATCATCTCCTCACGTGCACGTCTAATTAATATAGGGTTCTAATGTTGAATAGATCCACCAAGAAGCCCCTCATCACAAGAGGTCTCTTGAGCTTACATCTTCAACATTAGAATAGACTTGTAAACAAGTCAAACATGCCCTATAAAAATTAGATCACTCAATCCTGGAGTAGGCAATGTGAGAGCATCTTGAGTCTTTTTCACTCCTCGTCAAATCAACATGACTATTAGGAGAAAGATTGCCCCTGAGCCATTCACCACTAGCCAAATCAGCATGGCCTCGTGAGTGAATGTATCATTTTCCCTTGGTCAAATAAACATGACCAATTTCGAAGAATGTTTGCTTGATGCTGCTAACTGGAGAAACATCAACACTCCCTCTCAGCGAGGGAGACATTCTGCATCACGCCAAACTTGTCTCTGAAGTATACAAACTTCGCCTTAGACAGAGGCTTGGTGAGAATGTCTGCAATCTGCTCATCTGTGGATATGTACTGGAGCTTCACTACTCCCTTCTGTACCATGTCTTAGATGAAATGATATTTGATCTCAATGTGCTTCGACCTATCATGAAATATTGGATTTTTTGAAAGCTTGACACAGCTTTGATTATCACTATGTATTAAGGTCGTCTCTAGCTCCTGATCAAATAGTCCTGCAAGAAGCTTTCGAAGCCATACTGCTTCGCAACTTGCGACACTGGTTGCGAATACTCCGCTTCTGCTATACTGAGTGCTACTAAAGTCTGCTTCCTGTTAAACCATGATATCATAGCCGATCCTAATCTAAAGAAACACCTCGAGGTGTTCTTTCTGTCTACTGCACTCCTTGCCTAATCAGAATTAGTATATGCCTGTAGCCTCACTTCATCACCCGAGACATATCTCAAACCATATCCAACTGTACCACGCAGGTACCTCAACACATGCTTTGTTGCAACCCAATGTAAGTGCCTCAACTCAACCATAAACTGGCTCAGGGTGCTCACTGCAAAGCAAATATCTGGCCTGGTGTTAGCCAGGTACATCAAGGATCCAATCAACTGGTTGTACATAGTGGGATCCACCAAATCTAAATCTAAACCGGAATCACTCGGCTTCTTCGGATTTGCCATCATAGGTGTAGCCATGGACTTGCAGTCCATCATATCGAATCTGCTCAAGATCTCAACTGTGTACTTCCCTTGTTCGAGGAAGATCTCACCTGGTTTTTGCCACACCTCCAATCCCAAGAAATAATGCATCAAGCCAATATCCTTCATTTCGAACTCTTAAGCCAACTCCCTCTTGCACCTGACAATGAGCCTCTCTGCCCCCATAAGGAACAAATCATCATCAACAGTACCAAGATCAACGGATCACCATCAACAACCTTGTAGTAAAGGTTGGGATTTGCATCACTCTTAGTGAAGCCCAAACTCATCAAGTATCCATCAATCCTAGAGTACCATGCCCTGGGTGCCTGCTTGAGTCCATACAAAGCCTTCTTTAATCTGCAAACATGAGACCCCTTCCCATGTATCACAAAGCCCTGAGGTTTCTCTATGTACACTTCTTCCTCAATCACATCGTTGAGGAACGCAGTCTTCACATCCATTTGATGTAATCTCCAACCCATAACTGAAGCAAAAGAAATAATAGTCCTGATGGAAGTGTACTTGGTGACTGGAGCTAAAGTCTCCTCATAGTTCACTGCCTCTTTCTGAGAGAATCCTCTCGCCACAAACCTCGCTTTGTACTTCTCGACGCTGCCATCTGCTGCATGCTTGATCTTATAGATCCACTTGGAAGTCACCATTGACTTTCCCTTTGGTCTCAGAACTTGTTGGCTTGTTGCCTCCTCATAACTGGAAGGTTCAAAATCAATGATGTGGCTCATCAATGGCATATAATTCGAGAACCTCTGAGGTCGTTTTCTCTCCTTGAAAGTACCACTGGGAGTTGTATGCCCCTCCGCATCCTGCAAAGTGTCACAAAGCCATGCTGGCCTCTTCCTGGTCATTGCAACATCTCTAGTAGATTCACTGGCTCTACTGAATCTTCTTGATAGTCTGAAGGATGAACAACTGGACTAGAGGGATTTGTACTCTTATCCTTCGGAGCCTCCTACTCCTCACTATCAATCTCCATACGAGACTGTCTAGACCTCCTAAAGGATACCACTTCATCAAAGGTAACATCACGACTAACCTCAATTTGACATTGTCCTGGAATGTAGATCCTGTAGGCCTTCGATGTCGCGTTGTATCCCACAAAAGTACCCTTCTTTCCAGAAGGTTCTAACTTCGTCCTCTTCTCCTTGGGCACAAATACATCTTACATTTGTCATACCTCGACAATGTGCAACTCTCTGGCTCGATGAAGACTCTATCTCATCAATCTGCCAAATGTATGAAGCCATCTCGTCCGTGCCAAAGCACCTGAGCTGCACCCATCGTAACTCACCATGACAAGTCACCGAAAGTCCATTCACAGGGTTGGAAATCTGCCACACAACATACTGCTGTTATCCGGGCTCTCCACCAATCCACTAGAGCTCCCATCTTGCCACACCACCGAGTTGCAATAGTCCACAACTCTTCGTCTAGACGGTCTGCTCCATGTCTCAAACTAGAGACCATCTAACCTGTTGCCACCTGCAACCGTCACTGTAGCTCCCTCTGAGAGCTAACTCCCTAGCTCCCTCAGAGCTGTCACCTGTGACCTGCCCGAAACAAGAACAAGAAGAAGAACAACACTCTAGTGTTGTACCAAACAATGTGTCTCAAGATGATCCCCTTCTCTTCAGATCCCAAGCTCTGATACCACGTTGAATTTTCAATTTTCAGATCTGATAATTATTTTCTTATGATTTCAAACATAATTTTATGCCACTGCTATCATAGATTAATTACACACTAAAAATCTCAACCAAAATAAATTGCAGGAAAAAATAGAATCATAGAAAGATAATCATGCACAGTAGACACAAGATTTTATCCTGGGAAACCCAACCTTGGGAGAAAACCCAACAACATTTCTTAAGAAGAATTCCAGCCAATAAGTACATCACCATCAATATGAAGAAAACCAACACAAAGAATTTTGCCCTTGTATGAGGAAGAATCCTCAAAGATAGTGAACCCTAGACAAGATAGCGCAGCTCAAAATTTGCGCAACTGGCAACTGCAACTATAACTGGGATTTGCACACTTGATGAGAAGAGCTGTATGATGTGTCAAAATGAAATTTCCAACCTTTATTTATACAGTTTGAGTCACGTTTAATTTATTTGTGGGGTCGACTTGTACTTTTGTCTTCAATATCTTCTTTAATGCTTTCTGGGGTTTCTTCAATGGTTTGTCTTGTCTTCTTGGCATTTCTTCTTCACTAGAAAAGTTGTTTATGAGCCTTGTTGATGTATCATCTCCTCACATGCATGTCTAATTAATATAGGGATCTAATTTTGAATAGATCCACTGAGAAGCCCCTCATCACAAGAGGTCTCTTGAGCCTACATCTTCAACATTAGATTAGACTTATAAACAAGTCAAACCTGCCCTATAAAAAATAGATTACTCCATCCTAGAGTAGGCAATGTGAGAGCATCTCGAGTCTTTTTCACTCTTTGTCAAATCAGCATGACTAATAGGAGAAAGACTGCCCCTGGGCCATTCACCACTAGCGAAATCAGCATGGCCCCGTGAGTGAATGTATCATTCTCCCTTGGTCAAATCAGCATGACCAATCTGGGAGAATGTTTGCCCGATGCTGCTAACTGGAGAAACATCAACATTTACTAGTGAGAAGCCTCAGGGATCACTTCGTTTATTTGGTCGTCTTGTTTAGATTCACGTTCTTGACAAAAAAAGGACTAAGTTTAAACCCTTGAATATCAAGGGTATATTTGTTGGTTACAATGAGATCTCCAAGGCTTACTGGATCTGTATTCCAGCACAATTTAAGACAGTGGTAAGTCTTCTAAGTCTCAGGAGCCTCCAATAGAGATTGAAGAGGCAGAAAAGCTTGCAGTACCAAAGGTTGATTGGAAAGAAGACAAAAATTCAGATTCAGATCAGCAAGGTTATGGTGAAGGAATAGAGGCCTCATTTCCATCTAGTTTAGCTAGGAAGACAAGATGGCTGACCTAGACTTTGCAGGAGGCACAAGACCAAGTAGGAGTGCCAAAATCATCTTTTTCGGTGAGTCAACCCACTAAGAAGTTTCCTACATATGTTGCGCTGGTGTGTTCTATCATTGATATAGAGCTAAGTTGCATGAATGTGTACAAGTTTCCAAAATAGGAATGCCTGGAAATGTGACCCCCAAAAATGGGTACATGGAGGAAACACAATATATAAAAAGTACAAAAAAAATAGATATGTAGTTTTTTTTAATAAATAACACATTATCTTTCAAGAAAATAAGCAAGAAAATATGAATGATACACATAAATGACATTTTAGAAGGAAACTCATATCTACATTAACTCTCATATATGATTACATGATGCAAAATCCAATAGCTAGACGGTATTGACTAATGCCAATCCCATACCCTCATACATGATAGAATCCAGTGGAACTGCTACAATCCTACCAACCCTGAAATTCTGAAAACTGTTAAGTTTGCTGAATTCTGAATGGGATATGAAATTCTACTTTCTCCATATGAAGTTCGATGAGGTTGGAACCACTCTCAAACATCTTGAAACAATTAATGGTAACGTTAAAAATTTCAGAAAAAGTTGACATTCTCCTTTACCTCACCTTTTTTATCCTTTTATCCTTTTACTTCAAGAATTTAATATTACCCTATAGTTTACCAAGGTGACAAACTCCTCAGAGCTCAATCCTTATCTGTTTTGTCCTAAATGGTCATTGGCGTGAACAGGATGATATTTTCCTATGGGTCCCACACCCCTCATTGGCACTTGGGTGGCCATGCAAACTTCCAAAAAAGCACCTGAAATGTCAAATTGCCGAAATGCCTTAGAAATGCCATCGGTTGTATAGTATGGAGTTTTCAGATTTGGAAATGCTGTACGGTACAGCCGGTGGTGTTTCCAAGGCGTTTCATACCCGTTTCGACGTTTCTGAGTGTTTTGGGTATTGGAACACTGCTTGCGTAGGCATTTCCTGCAACACAGATATAGAGCCTTCTAGTGGTGAGGAAGGAGTTGAAGCACCCGTATGGTGGAATGCTATGATGGGGGATTATGATGTCCGGGAGACGGTTCCAAAACCCATCGTCGAATCAATGATTGATTCCATGCATGCAATTGTTGATGATGTCCTTCTTGAACAAGGTAAGTACACCTTGAAGATTTTAGAGGATCAAGATGAAGAGGGAATAACTTGTTTTGGTGAGAATACCTTCCTTGCAAATAGGGACTGTTAGCTCTACCTATTGTTTGTTTCTCCAAAGATGTTCTCCCTATAGCAGTGGTGTGTTTTCCTCAGCAGCAGCGTGCTTTAGCAGGTCTTGTACGACCTTGAGGCCCTTGTGCATATTGCAGCAGCGGTGAAGGAGGTGCTTTAATTTGGGCACAACAGCAGTTAAAGGAGGCATATGTGATGGATCCATATGCATGCTTGCAGCATGCATGCACCTTTAAGATTTTCCTTAGTTTAGGAAGGAGCTGGCTTTTCCTTATTTAGAATGTGTTTTTCTGTTCCTAAGTTAGGCATTTCTTTATCTTTAGTTTAGTGTTGATCTGGAAATAGATAAGGCGCATGGCAGAGATGTGTTTCCAGAATTAGATTAGGGCACATATTCCAAGAATAAGGTGCCCTATTCTAGGAAATTTTTCCATGCAGGCTGGGTGCTTTTCTCTAGGCAGCAATTGGGGTTTCATCTCTAATTTAGGTGCAAAAGTGGGATGGGTTATTTTTGTAAACCCTAGCCTTCTCTTGGTCTATAAAAGAAAGGTACGGTAGGAGTGAGATACTTTCAGTTTTTGAGTAGTTTTACAGAGACACATTCAGTTTTGAGCTGTTGCAGTGTATTTTTTCTTTTTGACTTAATAGAAGCAGATGCAATTGAGAGTTCAGATTCGTACTTACTGTTCATATTTTCAGATTGTCCATGTATGCAGATTTAGTGTTCAGAGGTTGCTGTCTAGAGAGGTGTTAACAGTTTCAGTTTCCTAGGGTTTTAGGGTTTATATTTTAAAGTGCATGTCTGTGTACCATGTGCTGACAATTTAACAGTAATAGGGAATTTGCTTTTATTCATCGAAATTCTATTTATTTTATTAGTCATGAATTTTTTATATTTCCAAAACCAAAACTAAGCATCAGAAAAGAGAATCACAGAATACATAACGGGGCATTGGCAACAACTCCAGTCTTACATAATCAATAGATACATCGAATTTTGAGCTACTACAGTGTATTTCTTCTTTCCAAGTTAATAGAAGCAGAGGTGATTTTGAGAGTTCAGATTTGTACTTGCTCTTCCTATTTTCAGATTTTCTGTGTATGCATATTTACTGTTCAGAGGTTTCTGTCTTGAGGGGTGTTAAGAGTTTCAGTTTCTTAGGGTTTATATTTCTGAGTGCAAATCTGTGTACCATGTGCAGAAAATTTAACAATAATGTTCTACCTAAGGTCATATCCAGGCCCTCATAGTCTCTTAGCAATAGGGAACTTGTTTTTATTCAGTGAACTTCTATTTATTGTGTAAATCACAAATTTATTATTTTTCCAAAGGATTACAAAAGACAATCACACAGTACATAATGGGGCATTGAACTTAGCTCGAGTCTTAGCAAATCAATCTTCATAGAACAATTTTGCACATTCTCTGTTTTGCATAATTGATAATTGCAAAGACACCTAAAATAGGGGTCTTACAGTCATTGGAAAAAGACTAAAGTAGGTGAACAGTATTGAATATTTATCATGTATTTTCCATGTGATTGAAATTCATTGGGAGTTCACCTTCATATAGTAAAAGGAACATGTTTATTAGGTGAAACAAATTTACAGAAGGGTTTAGTGCAGTTAATTGGTGCTTTGATTAAGGGGCTTAGTTTTCCTATATGAAAGAAAATTTAGGAGTTGAGCTAAAGGACTCTTAAAATACCCTTTTTATACATTTTTTAATAGTTAATGTGGGGAAGGGGTTGTTTTAAAGAACTGCAAGGGGCATTGGTCTAATCAATATCAATTAAAAAACAAACTTCAAGGTGACGTAGAAAACAAAGTTGAATCTTCTATTGATATCCTATCAATTGTTTGGGCATTATAAAAATAACTTAAATATAAGAAACATATAGATGTCAGTCAACTAGACTAAGTTTGAGAAGACAAGCCAAAGCAACGCCAATGTCTTACAATCAAACCTCCAATAGATCTTAAGCATTGTTGAAGAAGAATGATATGGGGAATGGCAAATACTTAAGAGAGAGGTCTCACATTTAATTTTGATCCAGATAAGAAGAAATATTCTTTCTCAGTATTCCTAGGGGTATACATACATTCACTTATTGGAACAATGCTATCTTACATTCCTTAGATCCCAACTTGTCTAGCCAACTACTCACCCCACCCTCCAGTCCACAGGCAAGGATGAGATATTTCTCCTGGCTCGCGAAGAGCCTCAGTCAACAATTGGCTTACAAAGAGCGAAGCATGTCACAAGTGGGTTTCAAACCTGGGTTGGGAGGGTAACAATTTCTCTGCCCAATCACTAGACCCAATGAACAACTTGTCTAGCCAACTACTGCTTTGTACATACATTTTGTACATATTAGTCTTTTGTTCTACCTTATTGCTATTATAATCCAATATTTCTATGTAAATGTGTTGCCAAAAAATGTTAATAGTTTTATTGTGCTGGTAAAGAAATCTTTAAGTGCTAGAGGTGCTTGATTTTAATGACTAAATCAACTTACTTTTTAATCCCTGAAGCCCAATATGCTCCTTGAAAGTTTTAACCTTCCACCACTGCCTCCATAATAGATTTTGTGAAAAGTAATTTTGCCATATAATTATGCTGTAATTATGTTAAAATTACTCTAGGCAAATGTCGTGCTGCTGCATTATAATTTGTCTGAAATTGGAGAACTTACTTTACCTGACACAAATAATATAATAAAATACTTAGTAAATACAAAAAGTCTTCCAAGAGTACAGCTTTGTGGTTGTTGATCAGAGGGTATTTACCTATAAGATATTAGTTACCCAAATAATGCTTTTCAATTGCTTATATGTAGAGGATTCTGTTACTGCGTATATTGGCTCTGCAATTTTCTCATCTGTAGAAATTTCAATGGAAGGATGCATGTTATTTTTAATTACTAGTGAAGTGTCAAAGAATTTCATTTCGTTGACTTTGTAAAGTCTGATACAGTGAGAGAGAAGTGCCAGCTTCAAACTTTGATTTACACCATGCTCACTGTATACGGAACTTAGAGCGCTGCACTGTTTGTGGAGATATGATTCCAAAAAGTCGTGCTACGGAACACCACCAGGATACCCATGCTCCTGTACGTTCCTTTGCTTTCTTGGAAAGTAGATATGCAACATTTATTTTAATGTAGGTTAGTATTTGAATTTTGTTTCAATATAAGTTTCATCATTAAAGTTTGTATGTGTGAAAGCCACCTTGAGATACTCTATATTATTGGACATACATATATGTTTTGTCTGCTCTCTCCTTAATGTTCTCAAGCCAGTTTTAGTTTCTTTACAAGATATGTATTCTTTATAATTATGTGCTATATGATTTGTTTCAATCCCCTTTCCGGAAAAGAAATAGGAGCTACAAGGCTTAAGGTGATGTCCCTCACTCGTGTCATAACTTTTTGGGAATATTCCTAAGATCCTGCTAGAAGTGCATTTCTTTTGCCATGCAGCCCTGCAGCCCTTGTCAAATGCATGGATGTAAAACTTAGGACAGGATTGAAACAATAACGATTATCAGATCAAAGAAAAAGATTGAACAGTCTTGCCATTTGTTTGTAGGTCAGAATAGCAAACTCCAAGATCTTATATCTGATAGTGTGCCAAAATCTCTTTAGGTGGTTTGATATTTTTGTTATTTGAACTTATTTCTATATACTAATTATCTCTCAGGTCCAAGAAGGAACTGATATACCATAAAAAGTTTCCATTCAGAGAAATCTAATCCACCGTGGCTAAATAGAATCATACATAAACAGAACTATTCACTCCACTATTTGCCTCAAAACATAAATAGTGTTTCATTAGTAGCATGCAAGTATGCATCAAATAGTTCTACTTCTTACAATATTGGTAATTGCAGTTGTACCCTTTCACCAACTTAACAATCTTGGACAACTTCTCTCTGATATTTAACTCATCAAAGATTGACCCCTATATCCTTTTCCCATTTGCTCAGCTTTCACCAACCTTTAAACTTCAATGACTAAACTGTTTTATATTGTATGTTATTTTAGCTAATCTTCTATCCAAGTGAGCTGGATTCCATTATGGAGCTCCTTGTTCATTTTCAAGTCCCGTTTTATTCACTGCTATGTCCTACATGCTCCATCTTGATCTGATTGGCTTGTCCATTTGATCTAATTCATTCATAAAATCATTTGATGCTCTAATGTTATAGATTTCTGTGCGAATCTATTTTCAGGAATTTGCATCAATGCCTTGAAACTTATTTCTTGAATCTGCTTTGCTCCATGCTCCTTTTTAACCACCTTGCTTTCTACTCTCTTCATTATCTATGGTTTGGTTTTCTTTTTTTCTTTCTCAACACCATCTGACCTTGCTGCTTTCCAGTCTTTCTTCTTTTCTTGATTTGCCCTTGAAACTTCTCTTCTATGTCCTTCGCTTCTTTTCTCTTTTCTATCATGCTCTTCCATTTTTTTTCTGTTGAACTGGTTTCTGGTTCTTTTTTTCTGAAGAAAAAATCATGTTCTATCATTGATCAAAATAAACTGTTCAAAAGAGCTGATACAATGGGTTTGTTCCAAAGAGCATACAATGTAATTGCATGGCAGCGTATTTGATCATTTAGATACTATTGACAATCAAACTGGTAAGATTCTACAGGACAAATAATGCATTTCACCAAATAAAAAAAATCTCCAATTGAAGCTCACTGCAGTGAGCCACCCAAAGACCAAAAGATTTCATCAAAAACATCAAGAAAGATCTTTTCTCAATGCAAAGGCTCTGAAACAGACAAGTCCTCAAAAATCCATCTCACCATAAATGAGAAATAAAGGGACCTCGTGTCCCTCAATAAATTACTACTATTTCTGCCTCTTCTCTTTGAGCTCTTAGTCAATCTTCGAGTGTGAGAGATGATCAGGGAGGAGACAAGATGGCTGGGTCCATTTCCATTTTCGCTACCATACCTTTATTTATATAAGCTGCTAGATCTAAAGGAATAGGATCCAGAGAAGAACAACATCTGGCGATAAAGAATCCCGTGACAACACCTCCAATGAACAACACTCCAGTTCATCTCTGCTCCTTTATGATCAACAGTTCTGGAAACAAAATTTTGAAATCACTCAGGGAAATCCGAGGGAAGGATTGAGTCTTCTCTATTAGTTGAGAAATTTTCCCATATGAGGTATTTGTTAGCGAGTCTACTCCCGATCTTAGTAGGGCTATCATAGGATCATAAGGGGTTGAACTTCTCAGTGTTCTGATAATGTTTACCTCCCCTGGATTCTCTTCACCTATTCTTTGGTCAGAAAAGTAACATTTTGCAGTTGAAACACCAAGCACTGAGACATACTCTAAGGACACATCCCATGGATCCTCAACCGCTTGAGAAGGGGGCAATGCCCTAATTCCATCTTCGATTGATACGGTTTTAGTTTGACCTTCATCCAAATA
This sequence comes from Picea sitchensis, assembly GCA_010110895.2. Lineage (NCBI taxonomy): Eukaryota > Viridiplantae > Streptophyta > Pinopsida > Pinales > Pinaceae > Picea > Picea sitchensis. The sequence continues at coordinate 141,669 of SNQJ01S0004392.1, forward strand.
TTATGATCCCAAACCAACCTAGGTGCCTTTGCATTTTTTTTTTGAAGAATAGGGATCCGTGTGAACCTACAGCCATCATTGATTAAACTTGTTATGCCATGTACTCCATCAACAGAACCACGAGGAATGAGATCTTGAGCATTTACTTTTTATAACTCTTCTACCTTTGCTATTAGACTTCCAAATGACTTTGAAAAACACTGAGTAAAGCAGCCCTCACTGAGCAAAGGAGTGATGGCCTCCAAAAATGCTTTTGAGACCACACAATTCCCCCGCTAAATTTTTCTATGTTGATACCTTTGGGGCTAACACTGCCACTTGTGGTTTCAAAGAATTTGTACCTCATCCTCTATCACTGCCTTTGCAATAACCTCCCACCCTTTCGCTAATACCCCTTCCTTACCCACTAACCCTAGGGGCCTCATCGATGAAATGGTCTTCAAAATTAACCATTGACGACTCTAATCCCGTTTGTCTATTGTTTGCTCACCAAGATTCAACCGTATGACTATCTTAGATATCATATATCATTCTAGTCCTACATTAGCAGAAACAAAGGGAGCAACATAAGGTTTGTTACGAGTAGTTATGATCCCAGCTTCCAAGAGTTCTTTCACAAGGCTTTCAATCTCAAATTTCTGAGAATTGCCATATCAGTAGGGATGAACCAATGTGGGGTCTTTACTAGGGTCAAGCTCAATAATATGTTCCCTGTCAGGTAGAAGTTTTGTTGGTATCTCCTGGACAACTACCTTATATTTCTGGAGTAGGGTACCAAGGAAATAAGTTTTTGAATACCCAAAATAACATCTACTCCAATGTAGTAATCCTTGCAGGTATCGTGTTCCACTATAAGTTCCACCTTATGCACTGCACCTTCACATAGAATATGTTGATGATTTGGCAGAGTATCCTTGTCAGGTTTAGATCCAAAGTCTGAGTGCTGTCGATTTCTAGCCATAAAAAGCTAAGTTACCAGGATTGGGATATTGATCTGGATCTGGCAGAATTTTGAAAAGCTGGGATCCGGATATGGTGGGGAAATGGCAGGTACAAACAATATAAATATATTTTTATAATTTAAAAAAAATAACTCATATAAAAATTAAAAAATATACAACTTATATATACATTTGTAATATATAATATGTATATAAAATAATTAATGTATAGTACTTATAAATAATAATTATTAATCTAATACATCAATTATTTTATGTAAGTTGAATTATAAACTTATAATTTAATATAGAAACTTATATAAGTAAATTTATATTAAGTTAAAAAGAAACTAAAATGGAGGATTTATATCTCTATAGATAAATAGTAGTAGTATAGTTGATTCGGTGAGGGTCTGCCAAAAAGGAAACCAGTGTTAGAATATAATGGATGTGCTCGTTTTACCATCGACAATATCACTATTGTCACCCAACCATAGGTCAAAGCCACCCTTCAAGCACCTTAACCTTGACAGAAAATCACTCCGGAAGCAAACCCAAGGCTAGATAGCCAAACAAAGGGTAGCACACCTTTCCCCAAGGATAGCACACACTAAACAAGAGCTGATTAGATAGTCCAAACCATAACCAAGAGATAGTCCAAGCCAAAACTGAAATCCGCTAGCTGCAGCAGCTGCAATGACAACTCTCCTCCAAACTTGTGCACAAACTGGGCAACTGTAGTGCACACAAGTTCTGTTCTGCAATTCTGAGAATGCCTGCCAGAATGAAGACTGGCCTCCTGTATTTATACTAATTCTAGCTAACTGCCTGGGCCGACTTCTCATTCTGGATACCTATTTACTCATTATATATTATTTCTTCTGGCCGACTTCTTCTCTTGGAGGCTAATAACCTAATACAAATTATTCTCTTGAGCCGACTTGTCTTCTAGGGTTATTAGCCAACTCATTAGGGTTTATTCTTGCTTCCCGGAATATTCTATTCTTGTTAGGTTTACATGTGGAGGTAAATACCTCCCGCAGCTACCATAATATCAACACTCCCTCCTAGCTAGGGAGGTATTGAAGGTAATGGTCTTGAGCACAAGCATACCATTTACCCGGTAGCATCAACATAGTTGTATAGACTATCAATGTCATCAACTGCATCATCTCTCGAAACCATACTCCATCTGAGTAATCAGACATGATGCTGGATAAGTCACTCACTCCATAGAGTGACACAAGAACCATTCTTCTAATCTGGACATATGTCCTAGAAGAATAAATATCTTGGACCATTTTTCGTCTGGGAAATCTCCTCTGTCCATTGATCATCCATCTAGCTGATAATCATTTCCAACACTGCTGATAGTCTTCAAGGCAATCAAAACAATATCATTCAATAGAACACAACTGTGTCTATCCATAGTAGTACACAACTACAATCCATTGGTACACTACCACACCAAGTAGCACACAGGTACTTGATCAGTGACATATAGTCACAAACAGTGGAACACATCCACCACAATAGTATACATCTACTGTCTAGAGACATACAGTTTTCATAACAATCATCTGATACCGACCTGCACAGAAACAATGTTATGATATAAAATGAATCATTTGGGCCATTCTTCCACTCACATCTGTGAGATCTTGGAAGAGCATTATGCATATGCCCTCAGAAGGTCAAACATCAATGATGAGCTATTTGGACTATTCTTCTCAAGCAAGGAAGAATAACTATCCTGATTTCTGAGGCTGGACCATTCCCCACCCCGGGCCATTCCTCTGACACTAGGCAAAGTGTAACTTGGAGAGAATGAGTCTGCCCTAAGGAATGTCTCTCCTTGATTGCTGAACCTGGACCATTCCCCACTCTGGGCCATTCCTTCGGCACTAAACAAAGTGCAACCTGGAGAGAATGAATCTGCCCTAAGGAATGACTGTCCGAACCATTTTCTAAGGAAATGACTGTCCCGCACCAACCTCCAAAACGGACCATTCCCCATGTTAACCACAATGGGAAATCGCTGTCCGGCGAGGCGGGCCAGTCTTCTTGAGTAACCCTCAAGAAGAGAGATTGCCCTAGACCGTTCCCCATGTTAACCACAATGGGAAATCGCTGTCTATGGTACATCAACAATCCATCGAACCATTTTCATTACGAAAATGACCATTCGATCTGGACTATTTTTCGAACTGGAAAATGACTGTCCGTCAAAAATCTCAAACCACTTTTCGAACTGGAAAGGAACTGCTCATCCTGGACCATTTTTCGAACTGAAAAATGACTGTCCATAAGTCAATAACACATCAGTGTTCCCTCCCAACCTGGGAGTCATCTCTTCCTTTTTCAATAAGGAAGTCGTCTCCACGAGCTCCAGCTTGAGTACTCAAACTCTTTCATCCTGGACAGAAGCTTTACCAAAATGTCTGCTTATCTGCTCATCTGTGGAGATATATATTGGAGAACCACTTTCTCCTTTCTGGACTTCATCACGAAGAATGTAATGCTTGATCTCAAATGTACTTCTGTCTGGAACACTTGATTTTCTCTGAAGGCTTCATATAGCTCTGATCAATAAAGTATATCATTGTTGGATTCCTCTTTTGTTTCCTGCTAGCTCATAACATCGTGGCAAGGGTCAAACTGGAACATATCCAAGTGGTACTTCTTTTGCCATCATGAGGGTTTGTCATGGATTAGCAATCCATCATCCTGAGCTTCTGAGTAACCATTCTGATACAATATCTCTATTATAGAAGGTTTTTCACCACGCTTCTGCTGTGCATTGGAGGCTCTGTACCAAGTTGTTTGAATCCATACAAGATCTTCTTCCATTTGCATACAAAGGTCTCTTTCTAGTATACCTCAAAGTCTTTGAGGTTGCTTTACATGTAAACTCCAACCCATGGATATTGCAGACGATATACTTGCTCATGTAGAGGTATGTCTGGTTTACAAGCAATCATCATAGTTTTCTCCCTCCATCTAGGAGAACCTCTAGATCTCGTAATGCTTTCATTCATAAGTCTTCCATACACTGTTCTTCATCACAACTTTCAGTTCCTCTGCTTGATTGCTTTTAGTGAGTTCATATCAGGCTGGTAATCTTGTGATTCTTGATACAATGACTGGTTGTTTTGGCTTTTCTTTCTTTCTTGGAATATTCATGTTTTTCCTCATGTTTTTCTTTAGCTCTTGGGTGCATGGGGTTTCTTATAGATTCCATGCCCTAAAGATTCCACTTCTTCCTTTCATCATAGGATCACGGACGTGGATAGACAACCAGGGATAATTTAAGGCTTCTCTTCGAAGAAGACTTCTTTAAAGGTTGAATTGAACACGCTCTGCCTTTCATGGCTGCTACCATGGATATATACTTCATCATCTTCATTGGATCATAGGATTAGCTCCCTTCTAATCCTTGCTTCATATATGAGTGCATGTTTTTCTTTTGGAAATATATAATCGGCTCCCTCCATCTAACAGAGTCCACACTTCCGTCTGCATCCTTATTGTCTTCTGCAAAGTGTCATAAGTCTTTCTCCAATTTCCTCTTGATTGCTGACTTCTTTCTGTCTTTGCTTCTTCTAAGTTTCTTCAAGATTGATTCTGATTTCGACTTAACTTGTAATAACTTCCACATGATTTGTTTGATGTATTTCATCCTTTCATGTGTATTATTTGACTTGTATAATGATAGCAATCCTTATCCTGTTTGTTCTTCCATAGGTATAGTTCTTCTTGGAACATATTATATTCTAAGAGATAGATATACAAGATATGTATAGAGACTATGCAAACAAGATATGTACAAGAACTAAGAGAGTATTGTTACCTTGTCTTATGCTTGGTTTTCTTTGTAGGTTCCTTTTCTTCGACAACTGATGCTTTGTGTGTCCCCTTCCTTTTCTTTAGCTCGGGACAATGATTCTTGTAGTGACCATACTTTCGATAGTTGAAGCATTGTATTTCTGACATGTCTTTCTCTTGATTTGGCTTCTTCCTTGAACCAAACTTCCTTTTGTTCCTGAAATTCTTGAATTTTGCTGTAAAGGCTTGATCATCGTACTTCTTTTGGGGTTTCTCTTTTGCACTGATCCTTGATTCTTCTTGAGCACAACAAGTCCAAAGTTCTTCAAATGTAGGGTACTCCTTCCTTGTGTTCATGCTTGCGGCAAATGCATCCCATGTCTTGGGAAGACCATTGAGTACTATGTTTACCAATTCCTTCTCTTAAATAATCTCTTCAATAGCTTGTAGTTGATCTCTTAACTGGGAGATTCTCACAAAGTATGATGTTATGCTGTCATCATCATTCATCTTCATGTCACAGAGCTCATTCTTCAGACTCATTACTTGTCCAATGTTTTTGACTGAGAAGAGGTTTGTTAGGGCATCATACATCTTCTTCGATGAGTCAAGATGGGAGATGTCGGGTATCAAGTGGTCTTTTATAGAGTCCACTATGATACTCATGGCATTGATGTCACCGCCTTTGAACTTTTCCATAGCTGCAACGTTCTGCGGTTCTTTCTCTTTTCCTTCTTCAAACTCTGGTTTCACGAGCTTTCCTTTCACGATATCCAACACTTTATTATTGGCAAGAATGAGGTCAATCCTTGTCTTCCATGCTCTGAAGTTAGAAGCTCCATCTAACTTGTTTTTTGA
>SNQJ01S0004392.1:147342-189298 GCA_010110895.2 Picea sitchensis
CATCTTCATGTCACAGAGCTCATTCTTCAGACTCATTACTTGTCCAATGTTTTTGACTGAGAAGAGGTTTGTTAGGGCATCATACATCTTCTTCGATGAGTCAAGATGGGAGATGTAGGGTATCAAGTGGTCTTTTATAGAGTCCACTATGATACTCATGGCATTGATGTCACCGTCTTTGAACTTTTCCATAGCTGCAACGTTCTGCGGTTCTTTCTCTTTTCCTTCTTCAAACTCTGGTTTCACGAGCTTTCCTTTCACGATATCCAACACTTTATTATTGGCAAGAATGAGGTCAATCCTTGTCTTCCATGCTCTGAAGTTAGAAGCTCCATCTAACTTGTTTTTTGACTTCATAGAGTAAGTCATGGCTGCTTTGATTTGGTCAACCCTAGATTTGACCAAAAACTCAAACTTGATGTCTTGGCTTGCTGAGAGTACTAGGAGATGCGCTAGGCTAGGGCACACTGGTCTATCCGGAAATTAGGACAATCCCTTCACTTAAGGTGCCTCAACGAGAGGATTAGGGTTTCTGCAACTGCACCTGCTAGTAACCCTAGCGACAGTGCTTTGGTCACTGCTCCTACTAGAAACCCTAGCGACAGTTCTTCAACGAGCTTAATATCCTTATGGCTATGCTTCCTTCCAGTGGTTAGACTGAATGAAGGAGGTGTGGGCCCATAACCTGTTAGAATATGATAGATGTGCTCGTTTTACCATTGACAATATCACTATTTTCACCAAACCATAGGCCGAAGCCACCCTCCGAGCACCTTAACCTTGACAGAGAATCACTCCGAAAGCAAACCCTAGGCTAGATAGCCAAACAAGGGTAGCGCACCTTTCCCCAAGGATAGCGCACCAAACAAGAGTTGATCAGATAGTCCAAACCATAACCAAGAGATAGTCCAAGCCAAAACCGAAATTTGCTAGCTGCAGCAGCTGCAATGACAACTCTCCTCCAAACTTGCGCACAAACTAGGCAACTGTAGTGCGCACAAGTGCTGTTCTGCAATTCTGAGAATGCCTGCCAGAATGAAGACTGGCCTCCTGTATTTATACTAATTCGGGCTAACTGCCTGGGCCGACTTCTCATTCTGGATACCTATTTACTCATTATATATTATTTCTTTTGGCCGACTTCTTCTCTTGGAGGCTAATAACCTAATACAAATTATTCTCTTGAGCCGACTTGTCTTCTAGGGTTATTAGCCAACTCATTAGGGTTTTTTCTTACTTCTCAGAATATTCTATTCTCGTTAGGTTTACACGTGGAGGTAAATACCTCCCGCAGCTACCATAATATCAACAACCGGAACCCTCACTGTTCAAAGCTATATGTTCAGAAATCACAACAGTCTACAACCCAAAAAGATTAACAGACTGATCAAAAGTCAAGCCTGGCTCAAAAAAGGAGATTGCCATTCTACTTCAAACAAAGAAGCCTAACAAGTACTTAACAATCTAAAGATGAGGCCAATTCATGCTATAAACTTCTTCTTACTATGTTGCATTAACAAAAAGATAATAGATCAAGACCCGGTAAATCAAACCATGGATTTTTCTGGAGTTTCGAGGTGGCCTTCCAGCATTTTGACTTCACCAACATCCTTGCTTGGATTTTCCTCATCCTCGATCGAGATGGGGCACTCGCTCGAACCATTTAGACTCGGGTCCCTGGATGTGCTTGTAGATTTGTCACGGTTCTGATCCTCTCGCCTGACTCGAATTCGATGCCAAATTGAGAGCGACAAAAGAGTTCAAATTTCCCTTCCAACATCTTGACTACCTGAAGGGTGATGTCATTATCTTTTTTGGCTTTCTCAACAGCCCGTGCAACCACAACCTTCACAATCTAGTAGGTCTCTGCCAGCTTGAAGTACTTTGTTTCCCTGGTCCTAGAGTACTACGGGTCCTCAACCCAAGCCTCGACTTCTTGAACAATGTTCGCTTCGGAGGTGTTGCGCCGTTAACGATGAACCACTTCCTCAATCTCTGTTGCAGTTTGCTTCTCATCAGAACAAAGGTATTTGAATCTCGATCCAGTAATCCAAGCCGCCCTTCAACCCTGGTGCGGTTGACTGGGCCTTGGGAAGAGGAATCCTCATTTTTCTTACCCTTCTGCCTATTCCCCCGTGTTCCTTTCCTGGCCATTCTGCTTCTCTTTCCAGGCTTAAATGAGCCAAGCTCAAGAGTCTCGCTCTCGTGCTGTTTGCCTAACTCTGTAGCTGCCAACGAAGACATGACCTCACGCCCTTCCTCGCTTGCCGCTCAGAGGGATTCGAGATATATCGTTGAGCTTGTTTGAGACTGTGTCCCCGTGGAGTTTACCCCTTTAGCCTAGCTGGGGGAAAAAGCCACGGGAGAACCTTATCAAGATTACAATTCCACACCCAGTCCCAAATTCCCTGGATTTCCGGCTCACTCCAACAAAGACGATCCACTGTACTTAATTTTGCCAAAATCTAGCCATTACAATGGTCATCCCTCTTGAAATAGCCATGCACTGCACCTCCAGTGGCTTGAGGTCTTTTCATAGTCTCTTCCAGAGGATTCATATTTGAGTCTGTTGCACCCGCAGTACTTCCATACAACTTCCCATAACTAACCTTCATTCCACCTGTACGAGCCACCTTCTCCATTGATTACCATCCTCGTTCATCTCTCGTCGAACCATCAACATGACATCGGTTGATATCACCTGTCTCGACAAATACCCAGCTATACTGGCCATGCGATTGATTTTCGAGGTTGGCGCCATTGACACGATGATCGACAGTCCCTTCATGATTACCCTTATCGGCCGACGATTGAGATCTGCGTCTTTCTGGGCCACTCTCCTGCCCTTTTGGTGCTCCAGGTGGCTCTATTGTCTTGTCGAGCCTCTAGGTTGAGGACCAGTTCTCAACTTCTGGCACCCCATTCAGGAGAAATTTATATAAAGTTACTTTATATAAGTCCACATTATATAAGTTAATAAACTTCCTAACTTATGTATTAATTAAAAGTTTATAAACAGTGGGTTGAGTAAAGTTCCTAGACATTGGGTCTATTCTTGTGAATAATAAAACGATTCAAATCATTCACCAAGATTGCTGGCTATGAGAGAATGCAAGATAAGGATAAGGTAATCAAAGCGATGAATGAAGGATGAAGTTTGCACTGACTAGGATCAGATGAGGGATCAATAACTTAATATAAGCATCCACCTCTGATATCGTTCTAATCTTCAGAGGGAACAAATCGAATTTCCGGTGGGAATAACGACCCCATTATTTATTTTCTGCTTAGAAATTTTTGTTCCTCTCAACAGCATACTCTCCCTTTAATGTTGGACTCAAAGCAATCACAAAGAACTGTTTTTGAGTGGATCCTGGGCAGATCTAGGTGGATCCAGATCTGAATCTGGATTCGATCTGGGGATCTGCAGATCCATCCCCCAGCCCTGATGGATCTGGTAACAATGAACATAGATAAGAAAGTTTACGAGGGTTGCAAACATGTCCCTTAAGCCATCTTTGAGAGCATTTATGACGAGGTTTGAGGTTGAGGGATTAGGTTTTTGGACAAGCTAGCAGCTAGGTTTTTTGAGTTGAGAAATTTCAGACTTTCCCTCTTCCTTGGCTCTCCTATCACACGCATAATCCTTTTTACTAGAGCCAAGAAACTTTTCCCTTGTAGCTTCAACATCTCTCTACTCTTTGAGCTATAGTAATGACATTTTTCAAAGAATTGGGTTCAAATATTCTTACCTTGGTGAGAATTTCTGATCTCATATTTGAGATGTAGATCTTCCACACTAGATTTGCATAGAGTTTAGCCTTTGATTCCTGGACTTGGTGCTTCTCAGTAGTTTCTTCAATTGCTACGTCGTCTTGGAACAAGTGCATGAGTTGAAAATATTAGGGCTTATTCCAGTGATGGTATGCTTTTTGAGTTAATGCATCTACAAACCTGCATGAGTCCCCTCTAGGGATTTTAGAATGGTCCCTTTACCAAGGGTTTGTAGCTGCAAATTGCCTTATTTCATCTGCAAACTTTTTGAAGCTTTCATCCAGATTTGCCTTCACATATTGGGATTTGCCCCTTGGTTTCTCTATTTTGAAAACACAAGAAGGAAAATTAATTGAAGTTCTGATATTAACTGTAATGTGCCTGGATGCAACTTGGAACACTACTATTGCAAAATACAGATCTCAATTGGTTTAACTTTAAGAAATATGATAGGAGTTGAGCTCAAATGAAAAAATAACAAATAGACGAAGAACAAAGGAATGGGGGCACCTACACACCCAAGAGTGGGCACACTTGCAAATCCGAATAATGCTCCAAGACTTATCCAAATTTACTCAAAAGAGTAATTTGATTTGGTTGATTACAAGGGAGATGACCCATAGTTTTACAATACACAAAAGAATGATATGATTTAATTGATTGATAGATATTAATTATTATAAGAGAGGGAGAAAACCCCTATTTTTTCAAAAAAGGGACTTAAGCCCTAGAACTTATGGACCAAGTTACCCTTATGGGGTACAAAGTCTCTTACTTAGCTAATTAATCCTAAACACTAAATATCTGTTCGATGCTTTATTTGATACAAATGGCTTTGTTCAAAATATCAAAGGATCAATTACAAACAGTGTTATCAGAACCGTTTGAACCGGCTGGTCCAACCGGTTTTGGGTCAAAACCAGTGAGACCGGCACCCCTCAACCATTTTTCACCGTACCGAACTGGCCGGTTCTGTATGGCACGTCTAGGACCCGCGAATTTCAAATTTAAAAAAAAAATCTGAATTGTTGGGGGGCCTATTACCTAACCTTAGGGCCTACGCAAACCTAGTAATTAACGGTAATGTTAAATTCTTAAAAGTGACATTCTCCTTTATCTTTCATTTTCATCCTTTTACTTAAATTTTTAACATTACCATTAATTGTTTAAGGATGTTTGAGAATGGTTCCAACCTCATTGGACTTCATATGAAGAAAGTAGAATTTTAGGTCCCATTCAAAATTGAGCAGACTTAACGGTTTTCAGGATTTGAAGATTGGTATGATTGTCAATTTTTCAAGTACAATTCAATGCATTCAATTTCAGATTTGAAAATTACTTACAAGTGACTTCAAACAGTAACCCTAGGGCTGTTATTGAATAATTTTACACTGAAATTATGACAGAAAATTACAGTAGAAACATAAAGATCAGAGAGAAAAGTGTCCATGCACAAGAGACACAAATTTCTGTTCTATAAACTTTTCAGATTTAAAATTATTGAGGGCAAAACCAGCCCTCCTAACAAATCTGAGGACAAAACTAGTCCTTTCAAAATTACAAAATTCAACAAATTTTCAAAAACTCTTCCAACTTGCAAACCTGGACAAAACCCTAGCTGTACGGCTGCTGACGTCACCCTGCAGTTTGTTGTACGACCTGTACGGTCTGCTGATGTCAGCCGTACAGCTGCTGTATGACTTGCTCGACACTTGCGGCTGTACGGACCTGTTCACACGTGCGGCCTGTGCGGACTTGTTCACACGTGCGACCTGTACCTTCTTCTCACACGTGTGGCCTGCTGTCCCCTTCCTCTCACATGTGTGAGCTCACACATGCAGCCTCTCTCCTTGGCTGGAAAAAACATAAATCAGAATGTCTAGAAACCCTAGGGCAGATTTGCCAAAGTGAAGAATTTCCTTGCTGCAATTTTTCCTCCCAATCTCCTTGGCACAAGTGCTCACTCACTTATGCCAACTTCATGATGTCACAATGAGACATCCAAGTATCTCCTCACATTGTCTCTCTTTTTATAGGAGTCTAATGAGTGAGTATAGGAACCCCTTATAAACTCAACATTAAATTAGGATTGTTTAATCACCCATGTGGGTGTGAAGCCCCAACACCAATCCAAAAGGGTTTTCACCAAAACAAAAAATGCAATGTGAGTGCCAACAAAAATTCTCACATGCCCGACACCAAGGCTTACGTGAGAATACTTCCTGATGCTACAAAACATCAACACTCCCTCTTAGCAAGGGAGGTATTCTAACCCACTCCACTATCACCTGGAAGTAGCTCTGTCTCCCATACTGGAAGTGGCTCTGCTTCCTACATTAGATTTGCTACCACAACTGCTCCCTCTGTAATTGAAGCAAATCCTGCTGTATGGCATGGACTCTTCTTGAAAGACACCATGCTCCTAGAAGCCTCCCGTTTTTGAGCATCCTGTATGGCTTCTTCAACCCATGAAGACTCCTCTCTCCCACCTAAAGGTTGACTCCCTCTGAGTTTGTACAACCTTTAGAGCTACATGCTCCTTGTCCTCTGTCACTTTGCTATTGCTGGCCATAGCTTGCATAGGCTGGCCCTTTAGCCTATACAAATTGTCGTCTCTGAGCTAGATCCTTTGGGCTTGAACAACGCCTGTTCATCTCCGAATAAGACCTCATAGCCCTTCTTCTCAATCGCTGAGACTGAGAGCACACTCCTCCTGAGTTCTGGCACCCATAACACATTTGTCACCCTTAACCTATCTCCTAACTCCATCTGGAATGACACTGTTCCAGATCTCCCCACTGCATGCTTGGTACCCATACCAAGTTCCACATACAAATCTGAGTCAGACTCTGTGAATCTCTCGAACAACTCCCGTGCTCCTGTTGTATGACACACGACTCCACTATCCACAAACCATGTTCCACCATCGGAAACTTCTCTAGAAAGGGAGGAGACCAATAAGAACTCCCTCTGAAGCCTATTTGCAACCACATCCACCTCTGTTGATGATGCCTGTTGCTTCCTACTCCCTTTCTTCCGTTGTGGACACTGTGAAGCATAATGACCATGCTCATGGTAAGAAAAACACTTGACCTTGCTAAGGTCCTTCTTCTTCCTTTGCTCTGGAGATGCCTCTCTCCTTGTGTCCTTCCAAGAACCATTTCCTCTTCCCTTCCTAGCATGAGCAGCTAGGGCCAGGTTCTCATCATCGATATCTCTCTGCTTGCCATTCCTGTACTCTATCTGAGCCTCCTCCTGGATGCAATCGGTCCACAGTTTTTCAAATGGTGGCAACTTAACTTGTGCACAAATCCCCTGCACAAATGGTTCCCAAGACCCGACATTCACCAACTCTGTGTCATCAACTGCCTCACCAATCACTGCAAGCTGATCACGAATCTTAGTGATCCTCATGTGGTAGCTAGCAACTGTATCTGCACTGAACATCTCAACAGATCGGAGATGGTGCCTCAAAATCAACTTCCGATTCGAATTTCTGCTTTGGTACAGGCCCACCAAAGCCTCACACATCTCTCCTTGGTTGTCTTCTTCTTGAAAATATGAGGGATCAAGTGATCCTTCACAGAATCCAACAACACCCACTTGACCTTCACTTCCCGCTTCCTATGAGTTGCCAATTCCTGTGCATCTCATAGGAATCCCCTGCACAAATGGTTCCCAAGACCCGAGAAATCCATTCAATGCCACATTCACCAACTCTGTGTCATCAACTGCCTCACCAATGGTTGCAAGCTCATCATGAATATGAGTGATCCTCATGCGGTAGCTAGCAACTGTATCTACACTAAACATCTCAACAGATTGGAGCTGGTGCCTCAAAATCAACTTCCAGTTCGAATTTATGCTTTGGTACAGGCCCACCAAAGCCTCATACAACTCCTTGGCTTTCTTCTTCTTGAAAATATGAGGGATCAAGTGATCATTCACATAATCCAACAACACCCACTTGGCCTTCACTTCCTGCTTCCTATGAGTTGCCAATTCCTATGCATCCTTTGGATCTGGGATCACCATCTCAACATACTCTTTGAGATCGTATTCTTCCAAGAGAAGAAGATTCCTATCCTTCTAGACCCCAAAATTAGTGGCCCCCTCCAACCTGTCCTCAACTCTGAGAGTGCACACCAGTGTGACCTGCCCAGAACAAAAAATTTGTAGCAAAAAAAATCTGCAGCAACCTGTGTCTCAAGAGATGTTCCTTCTCTCTCTTCAAAGCCTCAACTTTGATCCCATGTCAATTTTTCAAGTGCAATTCAATGCATTCAATTTCAGATCTATAAATTATTTCCAAGTGACTTCAAACAATAAACCTTAGGGCTGTTATCACTGAATAATTTTACACTGAAATTATGACAGAAAATTAAAGCGGAAACATAAAGATCAGAGAGAAACCATCCATGCACAAGAGACACAAATTTCTGTTCTGTAAACTTTTTAGATTTAGAATTTCCGAGGGCAAAACCAACCCTCTCAGCAAATCACAAAATCAACAAATTTGAGGACAAAATCAATACTTTCAAAATTACAAATTCAACAAATTTCCAGAAACTCTTCCAACTTGCAAACTTGGACAAAACCCTAGCTGTACAGCTGCTGATGTCACCCTGTAGCCTGCTCTACGACCTGTACGATCTGATGACGTTAGTCATATGGCTGTTGGACGATCTGCTCCACACGTGCGGTTGTACGGACCTGTTCACACATGCGGCTTGTACGGACATGTTCAACCGTGCGACCTGTACCTTCTTCTCACACGTGGGAGCTCATATGTGTGGCCTCTCTCCTTGGCTGGAAAAAATAAAAATCAAAATGTCCAGAAACCCTAGGGAAAATTTGCTAAAGTGAAGAATTTCCTTATTGCAATTTTGCCTCCCAATCTCCTTGGCACAAGTGCTCACTACTTATGCCAACTCCATGATGTCACATTGAGACATCCAAGTGTCTCCTCACATTGCCTCTCCTTTTATAGGAGTCTAATGAGTGAGTTTAGGAACCCCTTATTATACAAAAAATAGCATAAACCCATATGAAAACACCGTAAATATCAGATCCAAATTACTTGATTGAAAACACACATTTCATCCAATGCTCATTAATAGAACAATGACATGAACAACCACACAAAAGATTATCAAAGTCAATATATGGAAATCCCACTTCTCTGGGCAAAACCTTATCCAAAGCTTCAGTCTGAAATACAAGCAAAAAACCAGTTATACTGAACAAATTGAAGTCCGTATAGTATGTACGATTCTGTACATATCTGGGTTTCTTTCTCTGGGTGACTGTACGATTGTACAAAATTTGTATTTCAGCTCTGGTTCTTCTGTTCTTGTTGTAGGTGGTCACTCTTAGCTGAATACCTATATGTCTTCACCACTTGTGCACTCTAACACATTGGTATGACCCTTCTCTCTTTCTTCTTCTGGTCTTACGACCCTCTCTCGGTCGTGGTCCGTACAAATCGTACAACCCCTCTTTAGTTTGCTTCAGATTGTTGCTCAAGGAGACTTCTTGGGCTCTTACTCAGCCCCAATCTACCCATGCTTGCCTCAGCTTGGTATCTTTCTTTCCTTTAGTCAACTTCTCTCATGCTCTTACTCGACTTCTCTCTAGACCCTACTCGTCCCTCTTCTCTGGTTTTCCTCAACCAGTCATTCGATCTCCTTGGAAGAGCCTCTCTCTCTCAGCTGGCTGGCTTCTTTCTTGAGATACTAGTGAAATGAGGCCCTCTTGGTATATTATAACCCTAGCCTCTCTCTCATGCATTTCTGGCCCTTAGATCTTCTTCCCAAGACCTAGATCTGATGGTGGGGACTTAATCAAGCATTGCGATAACTTAAGTCACATCCAACGGTTGTGGCTTAATCTCAAGTTGACTTAAGTGATCCCCACCAACATTATGTTGTCTAGACATAAAGTGGGCCCCTTCCACACTACTAGATACCCCTAGTGTGGAAGTACCTGCCCGAGCTACATAATCCAACACTCCTTCTTAGCGAGGGTGGTACTGCCACTGGAGTTGCCTCCTCCATGGTCTACATCACTATGAGTCTCTCCCTCTGAATCTGAGAGACCCATCCTCTCCAAGTTTGGATACTCAACCTGCTCTGCTCTGTAGTTGTTGCTGCCATCTATACCGAGACCATCTGAGTATCCCCATTCTTCCAACCGAGTATGAAGCAACTGTCTCATCACCTCCCACGTGGGCCTGCTGAGGAAAGCTTCCTGCTCTCTTAAGTATGAAGCAACTGTCTCATCACCTCCATCCTTGAAGTTGTAGATAGACTGTCCCCACAACTTGTACATGCGATCCTCACTGATGCCTATCATCACAGGTGGTCCTGGTGCCTGACCTCTAACAGAGCGAATATGCACACCACAACCAAAGAAGCTGACACCGTAGCCTTGATACTCCAAGGATGAGATTGATAGTATACTAACTCTCATACCTGGTACATAAAGTACCCCTGGCACCCTTGGAATCCTGCCAGATTCTATCTGTAGTGATACCACCCCTTGTCCTCGTACTTCCACCATGCTAGAGTGCACACCACACCTCACAAAACTTGAGTCTTGTGCTGTAAACTCCTAAAGGACAAGTCTTTCACCTGTCATATGATATGTGGCACCACTATCTATGTACCACCCTTCCCTGTGCCTATCCTTTGTGTCTAGAAACAAAGTATATTCGTCTTGAAACATTTTTGAGAACTCACGAGTTGTGGCAGCCAATTGCTACTCTTCTTCCTCTTCCTTGTCCTTGACTTCAGCTAAGGCTGCTACCTCCTTTCTTTTTCCTCTTGCTCCATAGCCCTTCTTGGCTCGAGAGCACTGGTTGGCATAATGTTCAAACTCTCCACACACAACATTGGACATGTGAAAGATCCTTCTTGTGGCTTCTCCTCTAAGGATTGTTCCTCTTCTGCCTCTGGTTCCCTTCTTGGAGGTAAGATCAAGGTTCTCCTCCTCTTCGTCCTCATCTATGTCTCGCCCTCTTTTGATCTCTTCTTGGCAACAATCGTTCCATAACCTGTTCCAATCAAGCAAATTTTCTTTGGCCACTATCCCTGAAATATAATGATCCCACTCCTTTGGGAAGCCTCTCAAGGCAGATCGAACTATCTCAGTTGGTGAGAGATTTACTCCCACTACAAGAAGTTCATCTAGTAGTTGTTTCACTTTGGTGAGATAGGTTGTGACACCTTCCCCTTTAGTCATCTTTGTGTGCTGAAGTCTCTCCTTGAGAGCCATGATTTTGCTCTTGTGCTTAGCCTCAAACAACCCCTTCAGATGTGACCACATTTCATGAGCTGTTTTCTTCTCACCAATATTGGGTATGAGGTGATCCTTCACCCCATCTAGGAGGATCCTCTGAGCTCTGATCTGTAGAGCATAATGCAATTCTTTGTCCTTGGGATCTCTTGGAATTGTGGTTTTCTTCTCAACAATATCCCATACCTTACTTTCTTGAAGGGCATTCTTCATTCGGTACTTCCACTGTACGTAGTTGGAGGCACCATCCAACCTATCCTCATATCTGAGATTTGTAGCCATCTTGCTACTTAACTCTAGTTCCTTCTAGAGACCCTTCTGAGTTCAGAACCTTGAGAAGCAACCTTGGGCTTGCTCCCTCTTAAACTGAACAGATTGACTCTCCTCATAAATCCTCTTTCTTCAGCTAGGAGAGTTCGTACTCCCTTCAACACCCTCTCTCATGGTCAAATCTTGACCATTCTAATAAAGGAAGCCTGACTTGGCTTACTAGGGTTTCTTTGGTAGTTGGGTCGACTTTCCCTTGTCCCTGGAGCACAATACTTCACAAAAAAATCTTTTGGAGATGTTGAAAGTTCATCTCTAATGCCATATTAAACAAAAAGTAGCATAAATCAATATGCAAACACTGTAAATATCAGATCCAAATTACTTGACTAAAAACACACATTTCATCCAATGCTCATTAACAAAACAATGACATGAACAACCACACAAAAGATTATCAAAGTCAATATATGGAAATCCCACTTCTCTGGGAAAAACCTTATTCAAAGCTTCAATCTGAAATACATATAGAAAACCAGTTATACCGAACAAAATTAAGTCTGTACAGTATGTATGATTTCGTATAGATTTGGGTTTCTTTCTCTGGGCGACTGTACGACTGTACAAAAATTCATATTTCATCTCGGGTTCTTATGTTCTTGTTGTAGGTGGCCACTCTTAGCTGGATCCCTGCATGTCTTCACCACTTGTGCAGTCTAACACACTGGTATGACCCTTCTCTCTTTCTTCTTCTGGTCGTACGACCCTCTATCGGCCCTGGTCCGTACAAATCGTATGATCCCTCTTTAGTTTGCTTCAGGTTGTTGCTCAAGGAGACTTCTTGGGCTCTTACTCAACCCTAATCTACCCCTGCTTTCCTTAACTTGGTATCTTTCTTTCCTTTACTCGGCTTCTCTTATGCCCTTACTCGGCTTATCTCTAGACCCTACTTGGCCCTCTTCTCTGGTTTTCCTCAACTGATCATTCGATCTCCTTGGAAGAACCTCTCTCTTAGTCGGGTGGCTTCTCTCTTGAGATACTAGTGAAATGAGGCTCTCTAGGTATATTATAACCCTAGCCTCTCTCTCATGCATTTCTGGCCCTTAGATCTTCTTCCCAAGACCTAGATCCGATCGTGGGGACTTAATCAAGCATTGAGACAACTTAAGTCACATCCAATGGTTGTGACTTAATCTCAAGTTGACTTAAGTGATCCCCACCAACATTATGTTGTCTAGACATAAAGTGGGCCCCTTCCACACTACTAGACACCCCTAGTGTGGAAGTACCTTCCCGAGCTACATAATCTAACACTTCTAAACTCAACATTAAATTAGAATTGTTTAATCACCCATGTGGGTGTGAAGCCCCAACACAAGCTCCAACACCAATCCAAAGGGGTTTTCACCAAAACAAAAAATGCAATGTGAGTGCCAACAAAAATTCTCACATGCCCAACACTAAGGCCAATTTGAGAATACCTGCTCGATGCTACAAAACATCAACAATGATTGCAACATTTCCACTGGATTCTATCATGTATGAGGGTATGGAACTGACATTTAATCAAGAGCACCAAACCCTCTATGTACCTTGATGTTGGTGGCATTGATTGTTGAACTCCTCTGTCATGACCCTAGTAAAAATGTACCCTTCACTCAGCACCAAGCCCTCTACATACCTTGATGTTGGTGGCATTGATTGTTGAACTCCTCTGTCACGACCCTAGTAAATATGTACCCTTCACTCAAGTAAAATGACTTATTAAGCATGTTAAGCTTTTTCTATTTTATTTTAATGCTTAGAGGGTGACACTGATGATGAGGATCCTAATATAGGTAATGATTTTGATGATATGTAATTATTTGTTGTAGCATGATTTCTTTTGGACTCTAGAGGGCATTTAGAGCCTCTTTGTTGATGCATTTTGGTTCAGAGATGGATTGCATTCGGTGCTATTATGTCAAATCAACATGTCAAATAAACTTTGCATATTTGTGTATAAATGGTTTGGATTCATATGGATGCACATGAATATATATATTTTTTCAAAATTTGAATATTTTATGTAGTTTTTGGTCGACTGTTTTTTTTCGGTTTTTTTCTGATCCGGTCCGGTTTCACATTTTTGGGGTCAACTAGTTCGGTCACTGGTCTGGTTCTGATAACATTGATTACAAAAGATTAAAGATTATTAGAAAACTGCTCATGTAGATAAATTTATTTGTATAGTATAAATGCCGTGTTTAGGTACGTAACAAGTTCTCCGCAACAATTCTTAGAATTTGGAGTCCTTGTAAGTTCAGTAGAACCTTCTTGAAAGTAACAGTTTGAGTTCCTCCTCAACTAGGTTCTTGTATCTGGAAAATGCAATTTTCCCAAGTTATATTTATCATTCTCCAGTATTGCATTGCAGCAATATAAACTACTCTTCTGCATTTGTTCTTAAGAAACAATGGGTCGGTATTGGCTAGAGGCCAGTATTCAAATGTTAGATTTTACAGGTTAAGAATCTTGCAAATTTTGTTAATATTTATCAATATACGGGGTTCTATGAATATTGTTTTTGTGTGCCTATATTAAAATTTAGTCGGCAGTTGTTGAGCATAGCACTCTCCCGAGGACATTATTCGGCAGGCATGGGAGAATAGAGCCAGCTCCCTCCTCTCTTGTTATCGGGCCTCGGCTGTATTTCAACCCCGACATTACCTTTTCATTGGCTCTACTATTCTTTTAGGGTTTTTATACCCCCAGGTTTTGTTGTTTCATTTCCTGTTGTTTGTACTCTTTTTTTTTGTTGGGGGGAGGTGGGTGCTCTTGTACACCCCTATTCCTCTATGCGCTTCTCTTGAAGGATGTAACTAGTTCCTTGGACCTAGTGGACATTAATATAAATTTCAATTTCAATTTCTCACTTTTAAATGCTTCACCTTTACAGGTATCTTGTTCACAGTGTGGTGAATCCATAGAACGTGAATTACTAGTCATCCATGAACGTGACAAGTGTCTTCAGAGAATTGTTACATGTGGTTATTGCGAGTTTCCACTGCCAGCTGTAGATCTTGATAAACATCTGGTAAGGTCTATTTTATCAAAATTTCAACTGGCAGATTCAATATCAAATTGGATTTCTAAAAGAACTGTGGAGATCTATACAGGAGTGACAGAACTATTTTGTGTATATGTTTATTACAGGACATCTGTGGGAATAGAACAGAGTATTGTAATCCATGCGGCAAGTATGTGAGATTGTGTGAAAAGCTA
The DNA here is from genome assembly GCA_010110895.2 of Picea sitchensis. Classification (NCBI taxonomy): domain Eukaryota; kingdom Viridiplantae; phylum Streptophyta; class Pinopsida; order Pinales; family Pinaceae; genus Picea; species Picea sitchensis. The sequence continues at coordinate 161,944 of SNQJ01S0004392.1, forward strand.
GCTCATGATTTACAGTTTCATGAAGGAAATTCTGATGGCACTGGGGATTCTTCGAGGTAAATAAATGTTTTGAAGTTATGAGGGGATGTTTAGGTGACAGTTTTATTTTTTTACTCTTATGATCTGTACTCTGGCAACTGAAACAACAATTGGGCAATTTGAGATAGTTCATCTTCTGGTTGAATCTGCACTCACCAACCATGATATCATGGTTTCCTTTAAGTTGGTGGAGAGGTCCATTTTGATGTCTAGGTGATTAGTGGAGCAAGGAGAAAAGAGCCTTTGAGGTTTGTAGCATATAAAATTCCTTAGAGGAAAACTAAACTATCAAAAACTGTGATATCAGCAAGGGGAGGCCTGGGATTTCTCTCCATACTGGGCCACACATTTTAGCTGATTTATCAATTGAAAAGGATTTATTTCACTGGGAGAATACAACTGAAGTTCTGAAGCATATTGGTTGCTCTCAAGGACGTTGATGCAATGTGATTCCTTTGTGAATTAGAGCAAGAAAAGGCCTTTAGAAAATTTCTAACACCAACTTGTCTGCTGCGAGGCTCCCAATTATATCTTTTGCCCAGTCTTGAATGATGGTCTCTGGGGACTTGGCCTAGCTGCTAGAGTATGTTTATATAGCCTATCTACAGCTAGAGTTCAAACATTCTTAGAAACACAAATTAAGGTTACTCAAAAGATGGAAGGTCAGAATTAGATTCTGAAACATTACATCTAGTTAAATGTCCGTGCAAACTTTCAAACTCATTTGGGTGCTATCATCTTGTCACTGCCTGCAATAATGATTTGTAGGTTTATCCATTAAGGATATTTAATACTGCCCTTATTGGCTGAAGTAAGCCTGCTGAAGGCTGAAAATTAGAACAGTTTAAAGATAATCCCTAGTGGCCAATGTATCTAAGGTTCTCTAAGGTTCCTAACTTATGTAGATTATCCTTTGTACATGCATACATCAATGTTGGATTTCATATTCCTTGCAAATTCATTATATCTGTCCTAGTATATAAGAGCAAAAGTGCTTCAAGAAACATGCCTGAAGGGGATGCACCGGATAGAGCGGACTTCCTTTGGCTTAGGTGCCAGGTCTAAGGGGTATCTGTTCTGCCAAAATTGCCCAAGACTTTCACCTGGTCTACATCCCATTGAGATTTATGCCATATGGGTGGGGCAGAACATAGTGAAAGTGGGACAGCTTAACACTCCATTGACCTCACTAGAGAACTAATGGCCTGTTGGCAATGTAATTGAACTATAAATTAGAAAAGTCTATGGCAAATTTGTTATTTATAGCCTAAAAAATTGACTCCATCCAGGATATCTAATACTGCCCTTATCAGAGAAATAAGCCCACCAAAGGCTTAAAATAAAAGAGGCTTAAATAGAATCCTGAGTGGCCAATGTATCTGAGGGCCCCAACATATATAAATTTTAGACTATCCTTGTCACATGCGCTCATAATGTGAATTTTCATAGTCCATGCAATTTGAATCCATCTTCCGCAGTAAATGATATTTTTCATTCTAACTGTTTCTTCAGCTTTACATAGAATGAATTAACAATGGCTTGCTTCCTCAGACTCAATTGCAAGGATCAATCTCCGGAAAGGGTTGTAATTGCACTTGGCTTGTAGTCCACAACAGTGATGTAATCTGTTTCGCCAAAATTACCAATGACTTGCACTTGGCCCCAACTGTGCTGTCTTGAGTGGGGACCTTCCCTAGATTGGACCCTTGGTGGTGTTGATTTTTTAATGCTTAGCTCAAGCACATGTAGTTTCTTTTCATTTTAGCATGAACTTGAACCATAAACAATGCAGCAACCCAAGATACAATAGCTGCAGTAAACCAAGATCACAAGAAGAATAACCATGCACAAGACACAAGAAGTTATCCTGGGAAAACCCTTCTCAACCAAGGGAAAAACCCAACAATCCTTTGCTATAGAGTCAAGAGAAGATCACCCTTTCACCACAAACCCTAGCACACACAAGAGGGTGCTCTATGATCAAGAAAGCTAGCGCCTAAGAGAAGTGCGCACCAAATTTCAGATCTCCACAATGTGTGCTGTGAGAATGAGATATATAATCCACAATGGGGATGTATCTCTCTTATAAATACATGACCTAACTCATCAATAGATGTGTCTATTGGCACAATAGGGCCGACTTGTACCCTTTACAATACAAATTAGGGTTTCACAACAATCTTACAGTTATATGGTATTATAGCTGTCTTTCTGTGAAACAATGAATAAATGTTCATGAACAACTTGTATATTGTAGGTTCCATTTACCCCCAAAATAGGCGACCTTAACTTGCATCTAATGTAAAGTGTCTACCTGTATGGGAAACAAAATATTATATAGTTCTGCAAGGAATTATTTGTTCACAAAGGTCATTGAACTATTATATGTATGGCAAACATTCTTGAAAATCAAGTATAAAGTTATAATCCTTCATGTGGCCAATAGATTATGTTTCATTTAGTAACTTGGTCTAACATTGAAACTTGAGCAAACTCTTTTTCCATAACATCGCCTTAAGAAGCACTGTAAACATTTGATGACCAAGAATGGGCAAAGCACACCTTTTCCTACATATAACTGACATATGAAACAGATAAGAAGGTTGATTGGGAAATGTTTATTCAAAGATGGTTGAAATACCATCTCTTATTTCACTAGTATCTTGTAATTTAATTGAAAACTGAGCATTCAAGTTATGCTTTGTGGCATCCACCTGTGTTTCCCTTGCCTCCGTAGGGTATATTATTGTTCAAACTTTGCCTCCCTTGTTTTTACTCGGAATCTATTTGTAGCCAACCTTTTGTCTATTTTGCAGTATTATATATCTTTTTCGAAGGAAAAATTACATTTTGTCAGTATCATAAATTGCAATTTGCAGGTGGTGAATTTTGAAGTCAATTTGCTTGTCAGCTCTGTTGCTTTGTTCTTTTTGTTGAGGTTATTCAACGAATATAATGAAAATGGTTTGAAACTAATTTACGTATAATTAATTTCAGCACTCTGATTCAGTTGATTAGTTCTTTCACAATAATAGTGCAACAAACAATGTGGTAATTTCTAAGATTTTTGTTTAATTTATTAGTTAATGATTACTAGGTTCAGAAAGGATTAATGGATTTAAGCATGGTGTTTTTTATTTGATATTTGTGTGAGAAAATGCTTCTTATTGTGAAGTCCTATAGAATTTCGATCTTGACTTTCCATTATTTATTTGTGGCATCAGAGAACAACACAGGGAAAGTAATCGCAGCTCACCAGCAGCAGAACTCTCTCGGAGGGTTCCTAGGGAACGACCACGAGATACCTCGCAGCGTCGTTGGCTTGTCACAATTGCGATCACAGGAATTGCCATAATTATAGGATCATTTGTTCTTCAAAGACGCAATCCGAGTCAGCAACAGTAACATGCATTTTTACACTAATGTATATGCTTATGCTTAATGTGATGGTGCATATGATGACCGAAAAATAAACTTTGTTTTGTCCAATTAGACTGGCTGTATATGTCTGGTGTCATATCCTTGAAAAAATTCAAATATCTTGTTGCCCATCACAAAAATTGGTATTGGGAAGTATGCTAGATCATTCAGTTCAGTTCACTATTGAAATTTGAAATACATAAAGTATAATTAATATGTGAAATCACAACAGGGAGGACATCACTTTATGCTATTTTCATATTTCCAAAGCTTTCCAATAATGGAAGATTTTGTCTATGGAACTTGAATCGCTTTGATGTAAAACATGATAAAAAATGTTGCATGGGTTCAGTCTTCAAACATGTGGCTCAGCTATTTCAGGTGCTTTTAAGTTTTAACTTATTCCTTGATGGATTTTGCCGGATGTGATGGAACTTTCTTTCATGCAACAATGATTCTATTTCCTAATATCTAGAACTAGAGTTCAAATAATCTATGAAGAATAAATCACAACACGTCGTGCTTTCTTTTGGTGATGCACAGTTTCGTAAAGAATTTCTCTAAAAAAGCTTCTATTACAAAAGAACATTACTACTATACTTTCCCCTCCTAAATCATACTATTACAAGTATCTATGCAAGAACCATGTTGCTGGACGAGAATCTCAATAGAAATAGAGTTGGAAGGCCAAACACACAGAAAGTTGACTGTTTGACTTATTCACTTGCATTTATTCACTGGGACGTGTCGCACAATTTTGTGAAACAATAACATGATAGCTTGAGCCACTGAAGCATACACTGTTACATGAAGACTTATTTTAAATTGTATTAGAATTGACTTCAATAGATGTTCAATGCCCCATTATGCAGTACTATTTGTTTATTGCAGTGGAAGAAAATAGTCAGTAACTAAGAGAAAACTAAGGCAGTTCAGCCAGGTTGTCAGTTTTCTATCCCAGGTGGTGACAGTTTAATGTTGTTTTCCATTTCCAATTTTTAGAGTTGATTGGCAAACATATTAATGATTATTTTAAGTGGTTCTCTTAGTCCCTGCACCTTTTAGTCATCGTGGTGATTACAACGGTGTTCTTGATTGTGGACATTCCTCTGCCGGAAAAACGGACATTTTGGAGCAACCCCCCTACAAAAGTTGCTGTTAATTAAATGGAAATGCTTTCCAACTGTTAAAAGCAAAATGTTTGAAAGGGGTTTTGAGTTTTTCTCATAGGTGGTAATGCTGCTGTGAGGAATACATATTTTATAGTGGAAATCATTATTATTTGCAGTGGATTTTTTCTGTCTTTGCATCTTCTTTGGTGCTTGCTTGAATGTAGAGCTGCATGGTTATTACGAGTCCATTTTAATATTTTAGATATAAGCCTTTTTTAAGATGCTTTTTTTTTCATATTTGAATAATAGACGCGAAGGTTTCCTTTCAAAACTATCTTATTAAGTGATGTTCATATGCATATAATATGATTAAATTATTTCAAAATGTTCCTATGATATTCCTTGGTTGAAATAGTCACATTCTAACTATAACAACCAACTAATCTTGCTTGGTATTAATTTTATCACGTAATCTAAATGTTCTACTTTTTGGCAGGTTTTTTGGCATATTTTTGGATCAATTTTGTCCGAAATTTGATAATAAATTGTTGGAATTGCAGATTTGAGTGGTTGAGTTCATTTATGTATTCAAAAATGCAATTTAAATAACAAAAAATTGAGATTTCGCCCAAATTTATATCTTGTTTGGTATTAATTTTATCACGTAGTCTAAATGTTCTACTTTTTGACAGGTTTTTGGGCATATTTTTTGATCAATTTTGTCCGAAATTTGACAATAAATTGTTGGAATTGCAGATTTGAGTGGTTGAGTCCATTTATGCATTCAAAAATGCAATTTAAATAACAAAAAATTGAGATTTCGCTCAAATTTATATCATTGGATTCCGGTGAAAAATGCCAAAAGGTAGAACGTTAGACAATACCTTAATTCTATCATCCTCTCGTTTTTTTATTGATGGTTGAACGCATTGAAAATCAATTACTAGATAGAGAAGCAATTGAATCAATATAATGGAAAATGTTGTACTCGAAAATCAATTATATAAAGAAAGTAGAAATTGAACCAATCTACAGCGTTGCGACCTTTCATAGATGATTTATATATAAATAAAAACCCTTTTTTCTAGTAAAGGGGTTTAAAGCGCCAGGGCCTCTTGAACCACTCCATAAACAAACTTTAAGATTTAGGAAATCACTCGAGCTATGTAACAAGCAAACCATAGAATTTTAAATAGATTAAAATATTATGTTGAATGAGACAACATTCATGCCTCCCTAGTTTTTTTTCAAATGAAATGCTTCTTATCATAATTTTTTTTTTTTTGGGTGTAAAATCACTCGAACAACTTCCTTGAACCTTTAATTAACTACCATTTACATGGGTCAATTAAAGCAACAACTCAAGATGCTTACTAATAATGATGGGTTAAAAATATTTAGGGTTTAAGGTTTCAATTTAATTTTTTTTAAAGGGTTTAACGGGTTGTGTTGATGCAAGAGTTGAAGACTTAGGGTTTGAGGACTCAAACTTTAAGATGGATATGTAGACTTGGGGATAACCATTAGAGTTGTGTTGTCATGTACTTGTGTGATACAATATAGCTAGGGTTTGCAAACCCTAAGGAATATAAAAATATTATTGTGGAGAGTTTGCTTGATACACACTTGGTGTATGTGTCAAGGACTGGTTGATGCTGATGATAACATGTTGAAGATTTTTGGACTGGCCATATTTGGTTGGAAGTGATTCTCAACTAGGAGGAGTTGGTGGTTAAGGTTTTCTTGTGGTTTCCCTAGCTAAGGTTTGGAGACCTTAACTTGTACCGACGTTGTGATAAAACGATGGTATGTACTTGTACTCCATCTTTAATATATATATGCGAAGTTTCTAGTTGTCCAGATTTTGCGTATTTGCATATTTAATTTTTAGCTTATGTTATCTTCATGATTGAGTAGATTTGAGCCTTTCTTGTTCATGTTGATTTGACATAACATATCGTTGAATTGATTAAGTGATTTAGCACCTATTTTGAAGATAAAGGAGAATAATTACTAATGTTATATTCTTTTGTAATTAGAGAAAACAACTCTGTTTTATGCCTTGTTAAGTGTGCCCCAAGGGCCCCTACATCTTATGAGAGTAAACCATAGCATCACACAAGAGCAATCTTGTAAAGCACCATTGAGACGTTTGCATCTCTTGTTGTATTCTCCCATGATTCTTCATGAATCCCAACGTCTTGCTCCCTACTAGATGTTTGTATGACTATTACAAAGAATATAGTACAATGATGATAATGAGATATGACAAAGCTCTCTCGCCCCTTTACATATACAATAGGTGAGCGAAGGTAACATAAAAGAAGAACATGGGTCTATACAAGTAGCCAAAAGGCAACCCCACATGGAGTGCTCTACAATGTAAGGATGTACAAGTGTCATACTAGGGACAATCTAACACCCAAGATGAAACACCTTCTAAGCATGAATATCCTAGGGCTCAAAGCCCCTTCTCCAGAATGGTGTGCTCTCCAACAAGTTATTAGTCCAATGCTCCTCTTCCATGGTGATATCCAAGTATCCTCATGCAAGATGTTTGTCCTCTAATTATGTGCCATGTGTCCTCTCATGTGCTCAAAGCTCCACTCACGTGTGCTAATGTGGTCACTATGCTCTAATGCTCCTCAACATGTGTCCAGGTCCACAACCAACCTCCATGAAGTATGCCCCTCAACCCAATTGTCCTCAAATCAATTGCCCAATTTGTACGCTGTATATCACATGGTCCCAAGTTCCTAGGGCCAAGTGCTCTCCTCCTTGTGCCTAGTGCTCCTCCTAGGTAGGTACCTCTCCCAATTGAGCAACCAAGGTCAAGCATCCACCCAAAATGAGCTGTGAACCATATGTCCATGAAGCATCGCCAAGGCACTAGTGTTGGGTGAAAACACTTTTGGAGTAAATCCCAAAAGCTAACACTCTATCTTTATGAGAAAAAGGCTCTATGTAACATCAATCAACTCCATTTGAATCTGCAACTTGTAACTCTAGTGCCTACATAGAGATGAAATAATACTCCTCCATCATGATAGAACATCATACCTACTATGCAAGAGTCCTATCCATAAGTACAAGTCTGCACACCTCAACATCCAAGTAATCAATGTTCACAAAGGTGTGTATCACTCCAAACAATCAATTAAGCAATCTACAACTCGACCTTCGGATGGTGAACATGTGATGAGAATACGACTATGAAACTTTGTTTTCACCACCAACCAAACTATTCTCTCTTCCCCTTTACTTGAGGCTCCAAAAGAACAATAACCATCTATGAAACTGAATGGACATAACCCTAGATCACTACTTCCCAGTAACTCTAAAATCACTATGGAACAAGGAAGACGTCAACACTAACATGGGCCAAAATATTTTGGCACCACATCAAGAGTTGATTAGGTTATCTTGCAAAGATAATCACATCTCCAACAAGACCAATACAAGAGGATAAAATCTATCAAAAACACACGATAAAATCTACATACGTCTCAACCCATTGATCTTGAAATACAAGTTGGTGGTATGAGTAACAACAATCCATAAAGGGTCATCATCAAATTGCGAGCATGAGAATCTCTCTCATGCACCTCAAAACCACCGACAATTGGAGCAACAACCTAAACAAAGCCACCTCCTCCTCTCTAGGAGAATTTTGAAATAAGAGTATCTTCACAATCAACTCCCTTTGCTTGAGAGAATCCAATAAATTAATACTCATAACGACTCCCATTAGCTACAAGCTTGACATCAATAATTGATTCCACCACCATAGTTTTTGAACTCATCTCCAAGTTAGATATTCTACACCCTTCTTCAATGCCAAATGCTTCAACTTAAGAGTACACACGAATAATGCATGAAAGGTCTAGTCTCCAAGTTCAGGTACAAAGTACAAATGCACAAGATCACTAATAACTTAACATCACACCAACTATCACAACATGATTAATCTCTCCACAAATGTACAAGATGTACAACCAATACTAGCCCCAAGGGATAATGCTAGAAGCTCTATACATATGTAACAACAACTAGAACTGAGAAAGGCCACAATTTTTGTAAACCTTGGAGTCACACCTCAATGAAAAAAGGTCAACCAATAATCCTCAATCTATTACAAAATGAATCAACAAGAACTCAAATGGTTAAGCATGCTTATCACATGCATCAATCCACTCCAAACACTAGCATCCACTGGAACAAATTGACAACCCATCATAAGTCCTCTCGAGCACCACACCTATTGATATAAATCACATGCCAACAATCAATGAACTAGATCCTCTAGTGATCTATCATGGGTGAAAATATGTTGACATTTATTAGAACAAATCAACCACCTATCATAGGTCCTCATGGGCATCACACTTGCTAAAAATAAATCTATGCCATCTATAAACGAATTAAGACACACTAGTATCCACTGGAACAAATAAGTCGCCCATCACATGTCCTCCTATGCATCCCACAAGTTCAAAATAAATCCATACTTACCATCGATAAAGTAGAACAACCACCTATTATAGAAGAAAACACATTGGCATCCACATGAATAAATCAACCACCTATTGCAAGTCCTCGTAGGCATCACACCCACTAAAAATAAATTCATACCAACCAACAATCAAGCAACTCTACCACCTATCATAGGTGGAATACACTAGCATCCACTAGAGAAAATCAACAACCTATCACAAGTCCTCTTGGGCATCACATTTGCTAAAAATAAATCCATACTAGCCAATAATTAAGTAAATCTATTAACTATCACAGGGGAGCACATTGGCATCCATTAGAACAAATCAACCACCTATAATAGGTCCTCCTTGGCATCTCAGCTATTGAAAATAAATCCATACTGGCCAACAATTAAGTAAATCTACCACCTATCATAGGTGGGAACACATTGACATCCACTAGAACAAATCAACATTTATCACAAGTCTATTTGGGCATCACATCTACCAAAAATAAATCCATACTAGTCAACAATGAAGTAGATATACCACATATCATGGGTGAAAACACACTCTCCTCGCAAGAGCAACCAAGGTTTCAACCCATCAAACCTTTCACAGATACATGTGCTCATCTCAAATGCATGAGGGTTTCACCACCGAATAACCACTACTAGGTTCAACCATTGATATATTTGGCTTTGAAATCAACAAGAAGGGAATCACAATCCAATAAGCTTTGATACAATACATAATTAAGTGAAATGCCACTTTCAAAATTTCACCTCAATCTTGAGGTTTCCCAAATCTAATTCCTGTGAACTTTTGGCCTTAGGAACGATATGAAAGATTAAATTACAACATCAATATTTCACTTCCTTTCAACCCAATTTCACCCAACAACCCAAGAGAATTAATATCATATGAGTGTACTTCAATACGACATTGCTACATCCCTCAAGGATACATTTTTCAAGGCATATAATAGATTTGACTGTAATTCAATACCACAAAGCTACATCCCTTAGGGCACACTTTTCAAGGCATGTAATATATTTGATTAACTATAACTATAACAAAATATAACTATAGTAATTCTTCTTTTTTATCTTCAATATACGTGTTAAATTACTTAACCAATTTAGCTATAGATTATGCCAAATCAACATGAAATATAATGACACTAATTCTTCTTTGTTATCTTCAAGATATTTGTTAAATCATTTAACTAATTCAGCGATATGTTATGTCAAATTAGAATAAGCAAGCATTGAAAATCAAACATGCAAGTACACATATTGTGGATAGTTTGAAACTTCACAAACACACACACAAGATGAGGTACAAGTACATACCACAACTTTACCAAAAATTCACACACGCACACACACACACATAAGATGGAGTACAAATCCTACTAAAAATTTATTAAAACGTTGGTACAAGTCAAGCTCTCCAAACCCTAACTAGGAAAACCATAAGAAAATTCTAGCCATAAGAAAATCAAAACTAATCACTTCACCATAGATTCTCAACATGCTAGCATGAACACTGATAAGTCCTTTTTGGCACACACAACAAGCTTGTATCACATTATCTCTCTACACTAGTGTTTGTATTCCTTAGTGTTTATAAATCCTATCCATGTTGCATCACACAAGTACATGAAAGAACAACTCTAGTGCTAGCCTCCAAGTCTACATTTTCATCCTAGGGTTTGAGTCCTCAAACCCTAGCTCTTCACTCTTGCATGAACACAAGCACCAAGACCTCCATGGAAAATCAAGAATACAATAACATAGTTTTCTTTCCATTAAGGTATGTCACAAAGCTCAGAGTCATTCAAGAACAAGAACAAGTTTCCAAAATCATGTAAGCCATTAGCTCCACTCTCCATCTCTTCTACTAGGGTGGAAATTTTAACACTAAGAGCCACAAGACAATCCATCATCAACTTCAACATCATGGTCTTCTATAGGGTTTACATGCTTAGTATAAATCCTAGTGTCTCACAAGTGCAAACCCTACTAACATCAGACAAGAACAATCTCTCCAAGAACAACCAAGTCTTTATCTTCTTGTCTTCTCATCGGGTTTCCTCATGAATCTCAGTGTCATGTTCCTTATAAGATGTATTTAAGGCTATTACAAAGAATAGAGTATAATGATGATGATGATATATGAAAAAGTTCTTCTCCCTTCATATATACAATAGGTGATTGGGGATAACATAAAACAAGGACATGTATCCATACAAGTAATCAACAAGGCAACTCCACATGGAGTGCTCTACAAGACAAGGATGTACAAGTGTCATACTAAGCTTTATCTAACCCCCAAGATGAAACCCCTTCTAAACATGAGTCTCCTAGGGCTCAACACTCATCCTCTAGGATGGTGCGCTCTCCAACAAGTTGTTAGTCCAATGCTCCTCTTATGGTGGTATCCAAGTATCTTCTTGTAAAGGTGTTCCTCCTCCAATCGTGTGCCACATGTCCTCTCATGTGCCCAATGCTCCTCTCATGTGTGCCAATGTGGTCACTAAGATCCAATGCTCCTTCTCAACATGTGTCTGGGTCCACAACTAACCTCCATGAAGTATGCCCCTCAACCCAAGCATCCTCAAGTCAAGTTCCAAGCTCCTAGGGTAGGTGCCCTCTTCCAAGTGCCTAACACTCCTCCGAGGCAGGCACCTCCCCTAATTGACCAACCAACTCCCCCATTGTGTGCACACAATGGGTTAGTCATCATGTCGATCAAGGTAACAACCTCATAGGTAAAGGTTCCATACTAGCACTCCAACCAAGGTCAAGCATCCACTCGAACTGAGTCATTGATATGTCCATGAAGCATCACCAAAGGAGTAGCACTTGGTGAAAACACTTTTGGAGTAACTCCAAAAGATAACAATGTGTCATAAATGAAACTCACTAACACATGACTTGGAAAGCCAAATATAAATGCATGGAATTGTTGGTGAAGGAAGGTGTGCCTCACTTGAAGAAAGAGTATGTGAAAGGTACTTTGTAAATAAATACCATTAATTTGGGTACATGCACTTTCATTCCATTCTCTTTTTGATGAATAATTATGATTCTTTTTCATTTGTTCTCCATTTCCATGCCACTTTCTCAACGGTATTGGATCCCATGTCTACAATTACTTGTAGACAAACCAAGGATGTAAGAATTTGGAAGGTTGTGTGTGAATGTAGAGATCAAGGCAAGATAGGAACTTTTCATGTACATGATTATGTTGTTCATTAACTCCTTAGCAAACGAATTACCTCACTAGGTTTTCCCAATTCCCAAAGGAAAATCAATAGGCTCTTCCTTGCATTAGAATACAAGTTGGTAGTATGTTTTCCCAAAGGAAAATCAATAGTTAGGCTCTTCGTTTTTACACTAAAATACAAATGGGCAGTAGGTTTCCCCAAAGGAAAATCAATAATAGTTGGGCTCATCCTTTTTGCAATAGAATACAAGTTGGTAGTGATTTCTTAAAATCAATAATAGTTGGGCTCTTCCTTTTTGCAATAGAATACAAGTTGGTAGTGATTTCTTGAGGGACTGTGTATTAGAGAAGTGAAATGCACACGCATGGACATGATAAGATGGTAGTGATTTCTTGATGGACTATGTATTAGAGAAGTGAAATGCACAAGCATGGATGTGATAAGAGAGTTTTATAGATAATTGAAAGCTGGATGTAACACTTAGGAATTTCTCGTTTTGAGAGAATTGGCCGAGTCATGAATGTTGTGGGTTGGGTTGAGTATCCTTAAGCTCATAGTTGGTTTCTTTACCATGGTAGTCTCAAAGAAGAGTGGAAACTATAAAGGATGCTCAGTGTTGGTCATTGAATCGCTCTTACACAATGAGTGTTTTGGACCACTCTAAAGATAAGTCACTGTTCACTATTGTTTGCTTCTTTGTAATTCAGTTCTTTGGAATATGTTATGAAGAATTGGTGCATGCTTCTAGTATGAATCCGCGTAAAAATGACTATAGACATGTCATACCATGCTTTCCATTTTTATATGTTTAATCCTTATGTTGCATCTTTAAATATGCTCTTAGAATGCATTAGTAGTCTCTTGGTCTTCCTTTTGAATCCAAGTGCTTGGTTGGTGGCCAAAATCTAAAATTCAAATGAGTGGGTACTAAGTGTTATCTCAGACGAAATTCAGATGAGTGGGTACTAAGTGTTATCTCAGACGGCATAGACGTGTATGCCGCAGATTTGTAGCACATAGACGTGTATGCCATAGATTTCTAGCAGAGCATCATTTCAACGTTGAGGCCTATTAGTACGAAGCAAGGATACATACATTTATAATTTGTAGCAAAATCTATATGGCCATCAGTTTGTTTAGCAAAGCCCATGATGGTATCTCTTGACATGGAGGGCTCGAGTGTGGGACATGATAGAGTTCCTACTTGTGCATCCCGACGATGTGGAATCAACATGATCATCCTCACGGCTCCTTGTTGATTTGGTTAATGGCCAAGGGTTTCATCGTACTTCATCTGAGAGTGACGAGGTTTTTAAATATAATGTAACCTCAACAGTCTGACTATACACTGCCAGTTGTTCTGGACCGCTGTACTTTCTATTCTTGATTTGCTTGAGCCTATTTAGCTCAGCTATTTCCCATTGCATTGTAACCTCTTCAGTTCTTCTTACATTCCAATATACTGTTTTCTGTTCTATTCTTTTCTCTCTGCATTTCTTGCTTCACAATTTATCATGGTATCAGAGCTACAGTAGTAAGCCTCTTCACACAGGCTGGAGAGCAACATGATCCTCACAGCGCAGAGCTTACACGGATCTTGAGAGCACGCGACACAGAGTTTTCACAAGGCTTGGAGAGCTGTCCGTACTACTCTCAAAAGATCATCGTAGGAAGCTTGCAGAGGAAGCAGAGCGTACAACGCTCGAAAGATCGAGGAAGAAGAGAGTGCAGAAGAAGAAACTTTAAAGATTCTTGTAATTTTCGAGAATCGTCAAAGATTGACGAAGAAGAACTGCAGGACGGAAGAACATTTAAAGAACTCGAAGAATTCGTTCAATTCGTTAAAGATTCCTGCAGAAGGCAAAAACGTTGAAGATTTCACGGACATTTGTTCAAGTTCGTGGAAGATTGTTAAAGAAAGAAGAAGCGTTTAAAGAATTGCAGGAATTCTTCAAATCTGTCAAAGATTGAAGTAGTGAACAAAGAATTTGTGAAATTCTTTCAAATCTTTGAAAGATTCGCGAATCTTTCTTCCACAGGAGCAAAAAATGCATTCCATGTGCAAAAAACAACCATTGAGGCCGTAAGATTCGTCCTGTGAACGGATCCAAAGCGGAAAAACAGTTCAGAAGGGACGAAGAGAGAGCGGAAAAGGCAAAAGAATTTCAGCCGTTAGATCTTGCACAGAGGACCGACAGCCGTTGGATCAACGAGAAGGTGCAAGAGGTTTAGTCCTCTGGAGCGCCAAGGAGAAATTTCGACTTGTGAAGTCGTGAAATCCCGACATCATCTGGACCGTCCGTCAAGAAACACGTGGGGAGATCTCGACATTTCGCTGACTCGCAAAGTGTAAAGGTCAGAAGACTGCCGTGAGAATTCACGAATCGCGAAATCACGAGTCATTTTGGACCGTTGGATTGAGAAAGATCGTGAGCCGTCGATCTTATCCCATCGCAAAATCAGGAATCGGGAGTTGGACGCGCAAAGGTGATTGCACTCCAAAAACTCCGATATGCGATATCGCGAAATCCCGAGAGGACTTGTGAGCCATTCATCTCAGAGGACAAGTGGCAGCAGATCCAAGTGCCGTCAAATCGGCATATCGGAGTTTGCGGTTTTGAAAGACCGTCGCAACAAGAGTTCTAAACTTGCGAAATCGTGATTCACGAAATAGCGATAAGATATCAGCCGTCCATTTGTTCGGACACGTGGCGAACATCGAGGAAACCGTCGACGTTTCGACAATCACGGTTTCAAGTTGTCAAAGAAATTTGGAGTCGCAAGTCGCGCACTCGTGAAACGACGAGGATCGTACATCTTGAGGGGACGCGTGGCGTCAATCCGAGGACACGGGAAAAGTCCCGAAAAGGAAAGGGCCATCGGCACATCGGGATTCGGTAAATCGCGAAACCTAAGGACAAGGGATCGAGTTTCTTTATGGTGAAAACCCCGTAAACGATCGGAGCCGTCCATCTTCAGGAGACACGTGGGCGAGATCGGGAGAGTCAATCGACACATCGAGATTCAACGTTTCGCGAATCCTGAGGACAAGAAACACGAGCATTTCGGAACTGAGAAGTCCGAAATCCCGACAAGAGGAAAGCTTCGTTTTGGGGCCCAGCTGACATCATCTCGTCAAAACAAGGGATCGAGAATCTCCACGGTGAAAACCCCGAAGCAGCCTTGAGCCGTCCCTCTGTTGGGATGCGTGGCAGAAATCGAGGCCTTCGGAAAAATCCCGATAGGAGAGTGCATCAACATTACGGGATTCGGAAAATCGCGAATGCTGAAGACAAGACGTCCGGAGCAGTTGAAGTCTCGAAATCGCGAGAAGTGATCAGGACCGTCCATCATAGGAGGACGCGTGGTGGAGATCAAAGCATTCGGGAAATCTCCTGAAGGAAAAAGCCTCCTATCGAGAAATTGGTAAATCGGAGATCGGGGAATCGAGGAGTCAAAAGAGCTCGTCATCAGGGTTCACGAAGTCTCGATTTGCGATAACCCGATAAGATCTTGGCCGTCAGATCACAAGAAGATCTGGATCGTTGAATTGTCCAAAGACGAATTTCGCATTACGACAATTTGAAAGACAAAGAACCGGAAAATCCCGTAGCGCTTTAACATCAAGGCACGTGGTCACATTGCACCACGACAAAGGCCAATTCAAGGCCAATAAGATCCCTTCGACCATCGACAAATTGACGTTTCGACGATCGGAGGTAAATACGAAATTTCCCTCTATTTTTTTCTGAGATTTTTTTTCTTTCAAAAAAATAAAATAAAATAAAAATAAAAATATGTCGTCTAGCAATTTATGACCAACTCAGGGTCCGATTCTTCTGGGAAAGAATTACGAGTTTTGGTCTCTTCGGATGAGATCCTTCTTGCAAGCACAAGAATGCTGGGAGCCAGTGGATCTTGGATATGTGGAACCAGATCCAGTCGCCCTTTCTGCCATGAATAATCCACAGAGAATTGCTCAGGCAACACTGAGGAACAAAGAAAATAAAGCGAAATTCTGGATTCAAAATTCTGTGGATGACTCGATTTTCTCAAAAATCACAGGTGCTGGTACTTCCAAACAGGCCTGGGATATTCTTAAATCTTCCTATCAAGGAAATGACAGGGTCAAAATAGTTAAACTACAGACCTTGAGGACACAGTTCGAGACTTTAAGGATGTCAGAGTTCGAAAATGTGGATCAGTTCATGACCAGAGTCATGGGCATCGTGAACCAGATCAGATTGACTAGTGAAGCCATCACTGATCAATGCGTTGTTGAGAAAATTCTCAGAAGTTTACCAAAGAAATTCGAAATGGTTGTAACAACAATCCTTGAATCCAAGGATCTGTCAAGATTTTCAACAGATGAATTAATTGGTTCTCTGGTGACACATGAGACTAGATTGCATCTCACAGATGAGTCAATCTCAAATGCTTTCAAAACTCAATTCTCCTTCAGCAGAGGGAAAGGCAAAGGAAGAAGCAGAGGTCACCAAGGAAGAGGGAGCAATCAATGTAATCCTCACTCCAGTGGAGGTAACAAACAACAATATCCGAATCAAAATTTCCAAGGTCAAAAACAACAACAACAAAATCAACATCAGAATTTCCAGCCTCAAAGAGGTAGAGGGAGAAGATCAAATGAGAAATCAAGCATACAATGCTATTACTGCAAAAAGTATGGGCACTATGAATCTGAATGCAGGAAGAAGCACGCAGATCAGCTCTTAGGCAGAACACATGTGTCAAATCATACGGGAGACACCTCAAGAGGTATGTTTCTCTCATGCCACAACACTGAAGAACAACCTAAAGATCTTTCGTTGCTGGAAGATCTCTGGTTGCTGGACAATGGATGCAACAATCACATGACAGGTAACAAATAATTACTTTCATGCATTGATTCTTCAATCTCATCTGATATTACACTAGGAAATGATTACTTAGTCAAAGTTCAAGGAAAATGAATTGTTCCTATT
Organism: Picea sitchensis; assembly: GCA_010110895.2. Classification (NCBI taxonomy): domain Eukaryota; kingdom Viridiplantae; phylum Streptophyta; class Pinopsida; order Pinales; family Pinaceae; genus Picea; species Picea sitchensis. The sequence continues at coordinate 179,207 of SNQJ01S0004392.1, forward strand.
CTTACTAAACAGAATGTAAAAAAAGACATAAACAATGTCTATCATGTACCAGATCTGAAACATAATTTGCTGATTCATTGGGGATCATTGATCCGTTGCCCAATCTATGGTCAGTGATATTATTTCCAAGAGTTTCCCCGAGGACGTCCACTGTGTTATGAGCCCTTCATCTTTGACCCATTGAACAATCCAACGTCCAACGAGAATATTTTCCCGACATTGGTCCTGGAATCCTCCAAGATCCTGTTACTCTATACTGTGATGCCACATGCCTTCAATTGGATGGTTCTCGGGAACAAGAAAGATTTCTGCACGATGGCCCACACTATGTTTTGAGGACATGACTCTGTCAATGCTGCAAAGAAATATAAGTAAGGGTGGAGATCCAATGGTTGAGATCTGTTGCGGAAAATTATTCGAGATTCCACACAGGAGATCCTAAAAAATCCGGTCATGAATCACAGAACACAACATCGTAAAGTTCCCGTAGCATGAGAAAATCGAAGTCATGCAAATAGAATTTGAAGCCAAAAATAAACGTGAATTCACAAAATATTTTAGTGGGAAAATACGTTGAAAGGCAATGGAAAATGCATGGACACAACTCAAATGACTTCAAACTACTTCAGAAAACAAATCAAGGGCGGCCCAAAGTCGTAGACCTGGATGTCATCTTGAATTAGTAATGCCCCATTGGGAAGAATTGAATTATGTTTTTGTCTTGACTATGGCATGCAAGCTCATATAAATGTAAGAGTTAAGATGATTCATACTACGGTTGACTAATAGAGTGTTCCCGTGCACAAGTTTTGCAGTTCATCTTGGGTATTAAAATTACTCAGACAAAGTTACAGTTAAAGGGTACATATATCTTAAGGCATGGAATAAATCCCTTAAGTCCAATTGGAGAAAGCTTACAAAAATTGAAAATCTCCTTGAGAACCGGATCTAATGAAGGTTCCAATTTTTGAAAAATTTCTCATGTCTTCTCAGAAAGCAGAATAAAGCCTTTGGGTGTGATGGGACTGAGAAAATTGGTAACATTGATGATGCGCAAGACCCCGTTGATCATGAAGAGGATGTTATGGGATAAAATTTACATGTTAGTGATGCTGAAATGGAGTTCAATGGAAATAATCCTCAAGGTATTGCAGAAAGCATGAAAAGTTTAAATGTGGAAATTCAAAGCGACAAAGCAATAATGAAAGGCTAATCAAAATTTAGGAGGAGCAAAACCAACTTAATCAACTATTCTCCAAATCTTGATAAACATATTAAGGCAATTACAACAAGGACAAAATTCCAATGCAGATAATGAAAGGCTAATCAAAGTTTAAGAGGAGAAAAACCAACTTAAGCAACTATGCTCCAAATCTTGACGAACATACTAAGGCAATTACAGTAAGGAAAAAATTCCAATGCAAGAAGATCCTCGAGTGATGTGACATATCGACCATCATTGGAATTTTATGAGAGTGAGTCAAAAATATGTTTGAATATTTTTTGAGCATTATAGAGTCTTCTCCAAGTAGCCATATGAAAAAAAGGCCTATGAGAGTCTAGAGATGGCCTGCATCGAGAGTTTTGCAAGGCAAACCCCCCAACTTTGATTGTGAGATCAGGTGTATGTAAGAGGTTGAAGGTTGGCTTCTAGAAATTAGGATCGGTTCACGAATATTTCAAAACTATGAAGGTCCAAATTTCCATTTTCATTTTTAATGGAAAAAATAGTGAGATTATTTGTGAAGTAAAGAAGATCAATGGTCAAAAAATTGTATAGAAATAGTTCTAGAAGTATTTTCAACAAAATTCCAATCTAATCATTATTATGAAGATAGAGTGAAATAGTGCCATTAGTTGGAGCTGGGAAAAATGTCCATGCATGAGTATGCTTGGAGCTGGGTACCGATGCATGAATATGCAATAAAATGCATAGAGTTGCTAGGGTATCTTATAGGGTATCTTATATATATTAAAGATGAGAAAATTATGAGAACCGAAGAAACCCTAGGTAGGGTTACCATACCAAAAACACAATCTCCATAAAAACTTACGATATTACAGTTAGGGTTCTCACTCTTATAAAGAGCTTGAGAGACCAAAACTCTAAAAGACAAAAACACATAAACTTAACACTAAACGACAGTAACATCCTTTAGACACTTTTTCTTTGAACACAATTCCTGGACCAGTTTGAGCTCCATCAAGCTGCTTCATAACCCTCATAACAATGTAGCTACTGAGTTGAATTCCCGAGTTCCCAGATTCCACCTCTCTGAACTCTCAAATCACGAATTTCACGAAGTTAATTACTAGATAACAATCCACATGCATGTTGCGTAACCTCACTAGTAGATTGCAATCCACATGCATGCATTTCCAACTAATGAGAGATCTTTCCCTAGATCCACAACTTTTGAACTAACTGGGTAACAATCCATTTTGAGTTGTTAACTGATCTCTTCCCGTATTCAAAGCACAAGCTTCATAAAATGCATAAAATCCCTTTTCTTCCGTAGATTCTTCATCACTGTTAGCATTCAGTGGATCTTCAATCATTGCTACATTCTATCTATCTTTGACCTTTCCCTTAAGAACATCATTGACTCGTTGTCTACAATTCCAAGCTGTATGACCCAACTTCTTGTAATAGTGGTATTCTATTTCCTCTTTGTATTTTGTTGATCTATTGAGGCATAGAATGCAAGTTTCAATTGGATATCACCTTAGTGGTTCTCTTTTCTTCCGCTAGGAATGCTGCAATCATTTCATCCAGACTTTGTGAAGGTATCTGACTAGGGTAAAGATATCACCATTGTATTTAGACGACAAACTATCTAGGAGAATAGCTTTGGCATCCTCCACATCAACTACTACCTTGACTTCTACAAGTTGTCTGATAATAGATCTCAAATTATTGACTTGACTTGACATGGTGGCTTTAGCTGGCATCTTAAAGATGAATAACTGTAATCGCAGGGAAAATTTTGCATTCACTGCTTGTGCCTCAAATAGCTTGTGGATATTTTCCCAGATCTCCTTGGATGATTTGTCTAGATCTACATGATGTAGCTATGAATTTGAGCGGGCAAGACCAATAATGAATTTTTCCTTATCATCTCTACTCTGCCATACTATCAACTTGTTCGGATCTGTAGGTTCTACCTCGATTCCGTTGTCAATTCCCCAAAAGTTTTTGTTCATTAATTGCATCTGAATCTTCACTTTCCACTCATGGAAATTGAAACTTGAATACTTAAACATTAATCTCTGTTTGAGTTGAGTTTTTTTTTCGTCTAAATCTGAAAATAATTCCTTTGTTTCATCTCCATTGTTCCCAATGACTAGCACTCTGCATCAACGATCTTCACCCGCAATAGCAAACTGCACCAACTCATTGATCTGTAAGGTGACAATAGAGTGATGTACGACAACAACCTATGTAAAACAAGGAGTGGTTGTACTAGTATGGACGATCTACGACGAGCCACTGGTGGCAATTGACTTGGCAACTACTATAATAAAATATAATTAAATCTTTCCTTGGTGGCCCTTCCAAGGAAATTGTGTACATCGACAATAGTGGCAATTGACTTGGCAACTACTATAATAAAATATAATTAAATTTTTCCTTGGCGGCCCTTCCAATCCATCAATACGAGGAGTAAAACAAAAATATGGTGGCTCCTTTCTTTACATGCAATGACTATCACGATGATGGCTCTGGCTTTCTTCTATGCAAATGGTGTTTAGCTTCTATTTACCAAACAACGACTACAACAAATAAATGGTAGCTTGGCCCAATGCAAACAATAAAGCGATGGTGGCTTGCGTATCCTTCCTCTAACAACGACTCACACAACAACTCCTTCACAGGCATATCTATGGGTGTGAGATCTCCTTTACGATTGGTTGCAGACCTATTCTTTTGGCGATTGACCTGGCTTTGGTAAATATAAAATGGTGGCTTCATGTAAACAAAAACAACGATTCATCTTCAATCAGTGGAATGTAAAACAACGACGCATCTTCAATCAGTGGAATGTAGGTAGCTCAAATCTAGCTAGATCTGATAATGAACCCCCTTTAATAGGTAGGGTTATGATAATGAAAACACAATTCCCATAAACATTGAACAATATTATTATTGAATGGTATGATGTTACAATGAGGGTCCTCACTCTTATAAAGAGCTTGAGAGACCAAAACCCTAAAAGATGAAAACCCTAATCTTTTAACCTAAAGTTACTAAAGTTACTAAGGCTACTTTATTACATGGGTAAACCTTATATCTTTAATAATATGCAATAAAATACATAGAGTTACTAAGGTATCTTATATATATCAAATATGAGAAAATGAAAATACAATACTTCTTGAGTTAGATACCTTCATCCTACAAAAACTAGATTGGATTTGATGTACAAGGAGGTAATCCGATAAGAAAAATATTATTTTGATAGAGACAAAGGAAAATCAACTTGGGTCTAGGGGAAGAGAGAGAAGCATGGAAGAAGGAAAAAAGGTTTCAAATATACTCTCTTTAGAAATTTCCCAACCACCTTTCAACCAACTCAAAGTGGGCCAAAGCAAGTTGAATCCTTGGTAAAGAGGCACGAGCAAACAATTAAATGTTGATTTGTGGAGAGGATCACATGTATAAGGGTTATCCACATTAGAATGACAAAAAACAGAGTATCCCACAAAATCTAAGAGGCTACTTTTATGAATAAGGTGGTAGGAACCATTCCCCATATTTATGTTGCATTGGAAGACCACTAAGAAGATCACCAATCATCTGTGATGGAGATTGAAGGTAAGATTGCAACATAATCTATTTCAATTTTAATTTATCCTAATTTCAGTCATAGTTATATTACCTAAAAAATTACATAAAGTTGTGTTTGTAAGTGAAACAAGAATAACAAGCTATGGCTAGTATAGCTAGCCATTGGAACCAAGAAAAAGGTAGTGAGATGGTATAAAATTGTCCATTAGTGTTGAATGGACTCTTTTCACATGCAAACCTTAATATATTTACGATGTAATATCCCTAGTTCTAATCCACCACAATTATAATGTAATTGTGCAAATATAAATCATTGGTTGTGCAAAGAATTCCTATAGTCTCCAATTGTGAGATTTCCTAGCCAATCCAGTGCACTAGAACCTTGGAGGGAAGTGGGAAGACTTGAGGGATTGTATGTAGTGAAGGGGTATCCCATTCCTTGGGTTGTACATGCCGAGGAGAAAGAGAGAGTTGGTGGATTGGAATTTGCTATGGAATAGAACCTGGGGTTTGGGTCGTTGAATGAGGAGAGTGGACTAGTAAGAGGGCTCGACCTCCTTATGGACTCATAGCCTCAACTCGGGGGTGGTTTGCTGTTGATATTTGGAACAAAAAGCCTATGGCTGGGAGGATCGTCCCCTTTACATAACCAGTAGGACAATAATTCAAGACAAGCTTTCTCTTGTGCTTTAAATGTTATTTTCCACTATGTTTATGTCTAAATTGGATGTTGCTTGAATAATTGCATTATGGTTTTAGAAATACTATTAATTGCATGGATAAATTAGTATGTTCTATGCTGTTGTTTTTATTGTAAAACAAAAAATTTAAATGGATTTAGAAAGAAAGGTAGTTTACAACTTGGCTCCCATGATGTCCTCATTGTAATTTATTGTATAGAATCACACCAAGTCAAACTTGATTTCTATGGCAAGACTTTTGACTGTGTTGATGAGGAAGGAAACCCAAGAATAATAAAATAAATTCAAAGGCCAATTGCCATCAAGCATATTTCAATTGCAACTATATAAATTCTTTAGAAAGAAGTGTCAATTATATGCAACCCATATATTTGAAATGAAAAGGGACAAAGGTGCAAGCCTTGCAAATTTTCTAATATTGCAAGAATTCAATGATGAGTTCCAAATGAAGTGTGAGGACTTCCCCCACAAGGGAACACAAACCTCTCCTTTGAACTAGTATTGATAGTTGCACCAATGTCCAAGATTCCTTATAGGATGATTACCCTGAAATTAATGGATCCAAAAATGCAATTGCAAGAGTTGTTGGAAAAAGGGTACATTTGGATAAGTACTTCACCATGGGGAGAATCCATCTTGTTTGTGAAAAATAAATATTGAACTCCCAGGTTATGCATTGATTATAGGTAACTAAATAAATTTACCTTAAGGAACAAGCATCCATTGCTCTCACATTGATTACTTGTTCAATCAAATGAGGGGAGTGAAGATACTCTTTAAAATTGATTTGAGTTCATTATCACTAAGCCAAAATCAAAGAGGAAGACATTTACAAGGAAACATTTTAGGACAATATATGGACATTTTGAATTTGTAGTGGTGCCATTCAATATAAAAAATGCACCCGCCACATTCATGTGCCTCATGCACATAAATGCTCATTGTGATGTGCATGCCAATATGTCTTATACTTGTTCATGTATATGAAAACAAATATTGCATGCATTGACTTCACAAGGTTATGTCCTTGCAATGACATGTCATTAAATAGCCTCCTACTCTAACTATCAGTAAATCCCCCTCAACATATCTAATGATCCTCCAATCAAGTGTGATCATTCCTCCTAGGTTGTATACATCCACATTCATGTCACACAACCTTGATACCTTGTTCATCCTTATTAGCAACACAATATTTGGTGTCCTTGTCTCCTATTTGAGGTCAAGTCTCCTATTTGAGGTCAACTCCTACAAATATCCTCATGGAGCTACTACTATCTAACCTAGCTTTATTTATTGTCTAGTGTTTCCAAATACAATTCTCCTCAGTTTTTGGGAACCACTAAGCACCCCACCTCGAGTCTCTTCAGAAAAAAAAAGGTCAATAGGCTCATTTTCACTCAAGTCCTTGACTAACCCATGTAACACCTTAGAGACAACAAAAATTTACCACCCAACACCCACCTTCAACCAACCAATATATCTACTCCTGCACTATACCATCACATGTTATTAAAATGTATTTAAAATTTAGGAAATGACAAAAAGTACTCAAAATACTCTCCTATGGAATTAAAAAAAAATGCTACAACATGCTCAAATTATGAATAAAAATACTTCTAGCTACACTTTTCTTCCAATGCATACTTCACTTTTTAGGTGAAGTAATTAAATTACATTAACCTTATTCATTCAAAAATATTTAGGGGGAGTTTCATATTATCCTCGCAAGTGTCACACCCATGATCTATCGCAACTCAGAGACAACCCATAAATTGATTCATCAATGTGCACATATTGCCTCTCCTAGAAATTATAGATATTAAGAAAGATAGATCTACAAACAGATTAATCCCTCTAGCAATTAGATGAGCAATGGCACCAATAAATGAAAAGACCAAGCCTCCAACACCATATCAACGTTTGTAAACAATAGTTTTATATTATATCTAGTTTGTCCAAACAATCTTATGCAATTCAGATTCTTACAAAATTCTATGTTACCAACCATGATAATTTGAAATATTGTTATCCTACCAATAAAATATGTACACAAGATTGAATGCACCCACAAAACATGAATTGTGCATATTCATGCCACCTCAAATGCATACCCAAATACCTTCCCTATGATGCACAACAATTCCCAAATGCTTTCAACTAAAAATAAAGCCAACATAACCAAATAAACAAAATTAATGACCACAAAAAGAAGTAAAAGGATACATGTAAAATAAAAATAAAAATGAATCCTTTCAAAAATATATCTACTCCTATACCATGCCAAAATGTATAATTAAAAAACAATGCAAAAACACAATTTGCATTAAATAAGAAGTTTACTAATCCCTATACAAGACGTTTACTATTCCCTATATAAGTACAATACATGTGCATTTCACAGTCATATTCTCTATACAAGTACATGTGCATTTCAAAGTCAAAATGACTTTTCATTTCAACTTTCTAACTTAACACCTCATATCCTTATTTTTCAAGCCTTTGCTTATTAATACTAACTAGGTTACAATTTATTTATATAAACAAATCCAATATTCCAACATCTGGCTTATCCACATGTTAATATTATCCTATTTTTCAAGCCTTTGCTTATTAATACTAACTATGTTACAATTTATTTATATAAGCAAATCCAATATTCCGGCTTATCCATATGTTAATATTATTGAAGAATCCAAGCCATATGTTAATATTATTGAAGAATCCATATCAAAGATGAGCATAATCACATTGAACTACTTACGAACAGAAAATAAAAATATGAGCAAAATGACTTTGACTTTGACCTACTTATGTTACAATTTATTTATATAAGCAAATCCAATATTCCGGCTTATCCATATGTTAATATTATTGAAGAATCCAAGCCATATGTTAATATTATTGAAGAATCCATATCAAAGATGAGCATAATCACCTTGAACTACTTACGAACAGAAAATAAAAATATGAGCAAAATGACTTTGACTTTGACTTACTTATTGTAAAAAAACAAATAAACCATTAGTCAAGAGAAATAAACCATTAATCAAGATAAATAAAATATTTAAAATATGTTTAACATCTGCAATCACTTTCTATTAACAATGTATTTATGTAAGCTGGAGTATTGTATAATGTCTTAATAATAGTTTGAAGTTTAAGTCTCCAAACAAATAGATAAATATGTTAACATTTGTTGCATTTAGATGGTAACATTTAAAATTCGATTATGGATTTAGTTTGATATATAGAGAGATATTTTCACTGTTTCAAATTAGAGTAATTTATTGATATATTTTGAAGTAATGTTGTGGTATGCTTTTAAGTAGGGTCCTACTTTTCATTGAAATTGAGTGACCTCATGCATTGCTAGACATTTAAAATTGACTTGACACACATGTATATCTATATCTATATGTATGTATGCATGCAGAGAGAGAGAGAGAGAGAGAGAGAGAGAGAGAGAGCTCAATCAATTCCCACGAATTGTTTCAAGGAAGAGTTCATCATGATGTTTCTTGTTCTAGTCCCACTTAGGTTTGAGTCCAATTGAGTCACATAGGGTTACCAACTACTAATGTCGTGTTGTTGGCAGTGGAATTGTTCTCCATCTAGATATTTTGGGGAAGAAAGGGAGATCCCATGAGATTTTCCTTGATATATATATATATATATATATATAATGCCCTATATTTTGGTCTTAGGTAATTAGAACTTTAATTTTACTCCTCTTAGTAATTCATTGTTTAGTATCTATTTGGGCTCAGTGGGATTGACATAGACATTTGAGATGTGCACATATGGACCTATTTATGAGTTGTATGATGTCACTTTTAGCGTTATAATTTCATGTTAATGATATTTCTGTACATTGTTTAAACATGCAAATTAAAATGTGAAATTTTGGTACAAAGATACTGGTTCAAAATTGTATTGTGAATGTATAACAGATGCAATGCATGGTGTGAATAAATGTATGTTTCTCAATTAAATGTCAATATCAATATGGATTATCATATGACATTTGTGATGTATAATGGTGAGCTAACTTACATGTTGACGAGCTATGTGACTGTAGTGTTATAGTAACTTGGATGTCCTAGACATCATGAAGATAGTGTACACTATAAGTTTTACTTGTAATTTGAAATATTGCTATGATATGTGGTGAGTGTGATTTTGACAGGACACACAACTTTCCCAAAGTGGTTATTCAATGATGTGACTCTAAGAATAGTAGTTGTATGATATGGCTCAATATAGGGTGTTGAACCTAGTTTTATCAAGAAGGGTGGAGGTATTTACCATTGAGTATCTTGTTGACCCTATTTTTATAAGGAGGGGTGGAGGTGACTATGATTTTCCTGTTGGGGAAGCCTGGTCGAGATAGTTGACCCTTCTGCTTATGATTTCTATCTAGGGCAAGGTCAATGTAGTTGGTGCTCTAGCACAATCTAGTAGAGAAATGATAGGATGTCGAAGATGGAAGTAGGTTAGGGAAGAATGATGTTTCAAAGTTAGTTGAGAATGCTATTTGGGGATTATATATGCCACACTTGTTTCCTCACTTGGTTTCTACCATGTTTAAAATGCTCATTT
>SNQJ01S0004393.1:0-42504 GCA_010110895.2 Picea sitchensis
TTTTGCAATTCTTCAATTCTTGGAGTACTCTGATCCTATAGATAATATTACTCAATGTATTCTTTGAAACTCCTCCAATTTTCACTCCTTGAATCCTCCCCAAAAAGAAGTTAGAGAAAGAATGGTAGACTTTATTCAATTCTCGTCTATTCAGGAGACCAAACTTGTACAGAATGCCCCACGCTCAATATTTAACATCCGATTCTGAAACTTGTAAAAAATACACTACAGTCCGTACTCTTTCCAATGAAATTTTTCCCATGTCATTTGGATTCTCGATGAAGAAGTTATGATTGTTTTACCCAGAACACCTGTTTATTGACTAGCTTCAGGACTAGTCACAAACCCTATCTTCCACAGAGTGTATCTCCATAATTATAGCGAATCAAGAGCTGAAATTTTTACCAGAGGTACCTTGATATGTCTTCTCAATACCATAGAGATTTCACCATTTGAATCATTCTAGAAACAAAGTTATAGCAAAAATGGTAAGATGACATGAAAATAACATACCTTAGAACATATCACCAAAAGACTTCATCCTCCCTTGAAATCCAACCTTCTTTACTTCTTATTTCCTCTGAAATTCGACTTGTATAAAAATGAATGTCTAATGATGTTTATTTAAACCATTTATGTCACTTCATTTTAACATTAGGGTCGACCTGACACTTTCTTATTTTGTAATTATTTTCTTTAATTATCTTTAGGGCCTACATGTACTTCCTTCTTCAATTCACTTTGTCATCTTTAAAAATTCATTTCTCCTCAACCATGAGGATCCACGTGACGTGCCACATACCACCGGAAACAACATGATGTATAATATCCATTCATGGGTGTTTTATATGCATGTGCATTGTCCTTCATGTCCAAATACCTTTATCAATCTTGCGGTCCAAAACCCATGACTAGGGTTGACATCAATGACAACAACCAATCTTCCAACATAGTCAACGTTCTTAGAAGTTGATCAAACACCAAATATTTTAGATCATTAAGTTGTTCTATAGATGAGACCTTTGGGTTTAACCTATCTGGCAAAGATCTCAAAATTTTCTGAACTAAAGAGGGTTCCTCAATTTTTTCACCAAGTGCTTTCATTGCATTTACTAGTTCTTCAACTCTCAGAAAGTACTTCCCAATAGTTTCATCTTCTTTCATATGTAGCTGTTCAAACTATACTCTATAGGTTTGAATCTTGGCATATTTTACCTTCTCATTACCTTCATAACTAGTAATGAGTTTGTCCCACATGTCTTTGGCAGTTTCTAAATGCATAACTTTTACAAATTCTGCTTCTGCAAGCCCACTCAGAATAACATTCATAGCCTTAGCGTTGAAGCTGAATTCTAGCTTGTCATCCTTATTATCTAGTACAATTAGCTTTACATAACCAGTCTCTACTACATCCCAGACATCTTCACCTAAAGCCATTATGTAGGTTCTCATCCTAACTTTCCAGAAGGCAAAGTTTGTTCCATTGAATAGGGGGGCCTTATTGGTTGATGTTCCTTCATGGCTTGACATGTTTAAGCTTACTGATATACCTTTATATAAAAGGAACCTGGCTCTGATACTAATTGTTGGACAACTGAGAGGGGGGGGGGGTTGAATCAGCTGTTACCGTGATTAAACAATTATGCTTATTTTAAACTCTTTACAAAGAACTCAATGACAATCACAATAATTCAGAGAGATAAGCAATAGAATATTCAACATCAATCACACACATGAAATATACAGAGACATATATTTCCTGAGGAAACCCATAAAGGGAAAAAACCTCTTCTTCTTGATATGATAAGTAGTCTTTATTTTCTATACATTATCATTCTTATGAGCACCAACTCATTGTGAGGCTACCACCTTTGTTTTTCATGCTGCAACTTGCTGAGAGCACCAACTCTCTGGTTTCTCTAGAACCCACTAGAAGGAAGCACCAACTCCCTATGTGTTCCAACACCAACTGGATGGAAGCACCAACTTCCAGTCACACAGACACCAACCTATATAACAGAGAACAATAGTTCTCCCTTGCACCACCCTGCCACCCTGGATTTTTTGGCTACAACTAGATGGAAGCTACAACTCCCTGTTTTCAAGCACCCACTTGAGACTCTGAGGATAACAATCCTCCCTAGAATCTCCCTACCACCCTGATTATTAAAACTTTGTTACTGAAACTTATTACAGTGATACCATGTTTATCAATAACTTACCAGTATCATCACTGTTCTGCTGCACTACCATTCTCTACCTGCATCAGTGTCTTCCTACTCGCATTGTTCTTTGAGCTTTCTGTTCTTTGGATCTATCTCTGCATGCACAATTTGGCTTCCTCTTTCTCTCTCAGATATGCATTTGTATTCTATGCGCTGCCTCTTCTGTGCGTTTCAACTTCTGGACACAACTTGCTTTTACTTGCATGAATTACTCACATCAAAAGCAACCTCCACTTCTCTGTTCTACATATATTTATAATTCCAAGTCCTCTGCCAGATCATACAACTAACTCTTCGTCCCCTCTGGCAGTTACGCTGAGTCTGTTCTTCATCCATGGCCTTTATGCTAAGACTGTTCATCATTAGTGGCCGTTCCTGAGATTCTTTGGCTTCTCTGGTAGCTATAGTATTCAACGATTTTCCATCTGTCAAGCGTCTCTATGATGGGTCTACATTCCACTGGTAGTTACCTCGAGACTCTTCAGCTTCTTTGGAGATCACCCTGAGATTCTTTGAATTCTCTGGTAGAAGCAATCAGTCGTTTTCTGTAGTTACTGAGAGAACCTTTGTGTGCTCATCCCTTTGGTGCTTTTCCTTTCCTGAGAAAACTATACAATGGGATTTTATCTTTTCTGGTTAAGCCCCTTGCTCTCACATGACCATCGACGGTGACCATATGCCTAATCAATAGTCATTTCGCGATTTCGCATTTCGGGTGATCAACTGTGAGTCACCTTGTTTTCTCGATTCGTGAAACTCTGAAATGGAGCCTAGCACCACTAGTTCCTTATTTAACCTTCTCCAATGTGACCATGGCTATGTCCACGGGCCAAGCGTTTGAGCACTTCATGTTTCACAACTTTGTGGGCCTTTGTCATTCTTGATCAACGATCCACGATCCTAGGTGATCCGACGGTCCAGATCTTACCTTCGAGACTTGAGGCTTCATTCTTTGTTGTGATAGATCAATGGTCCAGAACCCTTTGTGATCCGATGACCCATAAATTTTCGCGACTTCGTATTTTAGAGATTTTGCAGCGAGTTGCCTCCAAACTCCCGATACACGAAACTTCGAAATGACTTAATATCAGATCAACGATCCAAATATTTCCCTTTGATCGATGATTTTGATCAAATCATGATTTATTGCTATGAGTTGCCTCAAATATCTCAACTCGCGAAACTCCTAAATGATTCATATCATATCAACGGTCGGGATTTCTTGGTGATCCGATGACTATCCTCCAACCTGGGACTTCAACCTTTGAGACTTTGGGGGAGTGTTGATGGTGAAACTCCTGGGGTGACGTAACTCCTGCGTCACTCAATGACGTGTCATGAATTGAGAAACTGCCACGTGTCACTCGAATTTATGATTTCCACGTACCTAAAATGTCGAATCAACTTGACACTTATAATTGTCTGATCGTGCCACATGTCCTTGCTGATGTATTCTTCCACTTGTCCTTACTGACGTGGTCTACCACGATCTAACAGTGATATCTCTCTAGTCAGCCAATTACTGAGATCAAATCACGATTTCAGACTTCGCAATGTCTGAGGACTGCTCAACGTAGTTCTTCCAATTCATGATTATGTGAATCTTCTTTATTTGCTGCCACATGTCCTCTGGCTCCAATGGATAGGATTCCTTCACATCTTTAGAGTGTTGACTGACACTTGGGCTTATCCTCTTTGTAGCTCCACTGGATTGAATGGTCGCTAGTCTCTCATGCTCTGATCCAAAAACTATCGACGTTTCTCCCTCCAAGGATTTTTGCGGTCCATCTAAGTTCCCTAGAACGCTATCTCTCCTGAGATTTGGAAAAAGTTTCCCTTGGCCCTGGCGCACACTTGCGCTCTGTGTGCAACTTTGCGCAATTCCTCCTGAGCTTCCTTCTGTTTCTTTGCTGCTGTTCTTTCTATGCGCACTCTTCCTATAAACATGCCAACATCGCTGTTGTTCTTGCCATCAATGACAAGCGCACTCTGCCTATAAACATGCTAACAAAAATGAGTAGGGCAATATTATTAATGAAAGTTATTTTTTGAATCCAAGAGACATTCCGAATCAGAGGATTATGGTATCGATATGTGTGAATGAGATTATTCTGTTTATGCATTTCTTTGTTTGTAGCATGTGAGTATTAGTTGGTGAATTACTTCGAAATTGATATTTGCATTTTACAACTATCGTGATTTTTCAGGATGAGTACAACAATAGTGTAATCGTGTTAAGTTTCTCAATTCTTTGGTTCTAACATATTATGCTATCAAATATTCATATAACTTGTGTCATTAACTTATTCTAATCAAGTAACATACATCTTTCATTGCATTCATTTATTATGTTATTTTTCTCTTGATTAGGATAAGTTAGATTAAATAACATAGTTTAAAATTGCATCTTAGATTACTGGTCATATCTCTTAGTTTAAGGTCAGTTAGTTGTGATTTTTCATTTTCCTCATTATTTTTAATTCATCCGAGAACCTTTGGTTCTCAGATTCATATTTTGGTTAGTATTTAGTTAGATTTTTGTTAGTATTTTAGTTAGTTGGTAACTAGGACAAAATGTGGTTAGAAACGCTATCCGAAATAAGAACGGGTCTAGTTGGGACCTGTCACTCAGTGTTTTCCCTCAATTGATTGAACGAGTCATTTTGGCTCATCAACGAAATGACGCTAGAAGGAGGGCTACAAAATTGAATGGATACAAACAAAAAATTGAATTCTTTCCATTCTGCCCCACAAGTAAGCTTTTCCTCCATGACTAATTCCCATCAATTTTACTCTGAACATAATGACTTCCCTTCAGAATATATAGAGAATACTCCATATCAGGTCATCACTCATCGTGTTTCCTCCCATCTCAAAACATCTTTCTCTTATCCTCAACCTCATATATTAACTATCTCAAAGATCGACTCTCTAGTCAGGGATTCAATAAAATGAACCAATTGAGCTTTGACTAGACAATGCAGTAGACATGCCAGAAAAATTCCCTTAGATTACTCTTTGCCTAAAAATTAGGAAAATCTCCATCATACGAATCCCTATTTTGCTAACCCATACTCCTATCAAGAAAACCATTCGGTTGGGACTCTTGAATATCACATTCCTCAAGATATGTACGATTTCCCTAAGGCTTCAGAATTCAATCTTGAATATCATATACTTGCCGACGGGGCAGAAGGTATACCACCCTCACCTGCCAAATCCCCCCCTCACACCCCCATAAATGAGTCAGAGGAAAATTACAAATAAGGGGACGTGTCTGAGAGTGAATTTGAGGATAACCCCTATCAAGTAATTGTATATCATCCCCTAAACATGGTTGGAGAAAATGGAAACCGAAATCCTCCCCCTTACCAGCCTTGGCTGTTTGATGATGCAGTTACTGTACCTAGAATTCAACATGAAATGCATAGACACCCTGAGAAATTCCTACCTAAATTTGACCCTGACAAAAATGATTCAGCCGAGAACCATATTAAGAAATTTGTGTTGGCTATTAGGTTACAAAGAATAAGCCATGAAGACATAGTATGTCATCTATTTCCTCTTACCTTCGAAGAAAAAGCATCTACGTGGCATTTCTCTCTAGAAGAAGCTTCCATTCTGAATTGAAGGACTTTTGAAAACTCTTTCCGCCAAAATTTTTGGGAAAATAAGACACCAACCAACCCAGGTCCTTGAACTATCAAGAGTCAAGATGGATGCCAAGGAATTAGTTACTGTTTACAATCAACGGTTCCTAAATTCATTAAAGAGAATCCCAAGAGCCTCAAAACTTACTGAAGATGTCAAAATTGAATTTTATACATCTGGTTTACCCATGTCCATGTATGTGAAAAATTCTAAAAATGATACTCTAGAAGAAGCTTTTCAGGAAGCCCTTAAATTTGAGAATTTGTTTTTAAGTTTAAAGGGTAGTTCCAATTCAAAACCATATAAAGACAAAGGTAAGTGTAAAATCTCTGCATCTAAATTTGGTGAAGATAAAAAAACCTCTGACTCGATGGATATGGAATCTCTTCAAAGAATCATCAAAAATCTATCCAATGACTTAGTTGACCTGAAAAGAGGTAATGGAGAGGGATCTTCTAATTAGAAAAGATTTTTTAAGTTCCCACCTAAGAAATATAGTAACACTCCCTCAACCAACAAAGCCTTCCCCTCTCAGATGAAAGGTATCAATATGGAAGATATTGTCCAGGCCCTTCAAACCCGGGAAACAAAGAATATGGTTGAAAACAATGATGAAGGAAATGGAAGTCAAGAACAACAAGAACAACCCCAGGATTCTGACGAGTCGATTGAGAAACTATTAAATGATTTTTGGGACATATCTTTTGGAGAAGATGAAGAAGAAGCTGAAGAAGTACACGTCTCAAAAAATGTCGTAACCACCAGGAGTGTGGGTAAGAATATTCTCGATAACACCCCCGATATTCCTAATTTTGTTTCTCCTACTACCACTACTCCCAAACAATCTTCTCTTTCAACCAATACTACCCCTAATTCGTCCAAAAATACTTCCCCCAATCCCAAAACAATAGATCAAACAATGAATTCAAATATTTCTCCTACACCCTTGGCCAAATTGGAATATAACTTTTTAGAAGATCTAAAGAAAACAAAAGCCAACATTTCTTTGTTTGAACTCATAAAAATTCCACAAATCCAAGAAAATTTCATCAGAACGTTACAAGGTAAGACTTCTCCTAGCTTTCGTGAATCAAACTCAGGAACCAAAAGGGTAATCAAAAAGTTAACTTCGCTTAATAACAATATGCCTTCCAAAAGTTAGGTGGTGACTAATGCATCCTTAACAAGTTAGAGATCCAGGTCCAACACTCCTCCTTTCCTTATCATTTTTGAAATATTCAATAGGAATGTTCATAATTGCATGGTGGACTCAGGAGCTTCATCTAATGTCATGCCCCTTAAATTCTGTGAGAATATTAACATCAAACCCGAACCATCTAACATTCAGATTATCCAGTTAGACAGAACTAAAGTTAAGGTGGTCAGAGAATTGAATAAAGTGTTGATTAGGATGTTTTTTAACCCGAAAGTTCATCAAACCATATATATATAATAGTAGTGGCCATTCTTGATAATTATGGTATGCTCTTAAGTCGAGATTGGTTGGCTATGTTGAACGATTATTTCTCTACCGATTGGTCCCATCTATGGCTCCCTTTCAATGGTAAAATGAACTAAATCAAGATTGTCAGAGAAAGGTATATGAAACACGTAGTCACTGATTTAAACGATCCAAATGAACCGATGATGTTCAACCATTCCATTCTTGGGAATTATTCATTTGAGATGTTTTTTGGGAACTTCACAACCGAACCATCAACTCTCGTGGAATCTGACGCTAAATCAGAAATCCTTCATTGCACCCATATTGTTGAGTCTAGTTGCAATATAGCTGATCAAACTAACCATCCCCCAGATGTACAAACTAAAACAGTTTTTAGAGACAAGTTAGAAAAATGAACTGACTCTACTAACCTTTTGAAAACCAAAAATATAAAAATTCAAAAATACCAGTTGAAATAAAAAAAGGTGATCTTGATATGTGGAAGTTATTCTTCAATGGATCAAAATCCTTAGAAGGTGTAGGAGCGGGTTGTATACCAAAATACCTAAAATGTACTAGAATTTTAATTGCACTTAGACTGGAATTTCCTTGCACCAACAACACTTTTGAATACGAGGCCCTTGTACATGGACTTATGAAGGAAGATGAATTGAAAAAAATAATAATCAAGGTATTTAGTGACTCTGAATTCATCATTAGACATGTAGGAAATACTATTCATTGCCTTTTTAGTCACTTAAAAAATTATCAATCTGAGGTCTGAGAGCTAATTAAATCTTTCACTGCTTTCAATACTAACATCGTTCCCCAGTCGTTAAATTATGACATTGATTTATTGGCAAATGTGGCGTCCAGATTAATACCCTCAGATAAATTGATGCATGAATCCTTCTCTATTGAGCTTTTGTACATTCCATCAATTCCAAACAATATCGTAAGTTGGAGGGCCTTTGACGATGACCATCAACTCATAAATTTTATACACCTCAAAGATACCTTCAAGTATTCTATCATAGATGAAGGCCAACACGACATATTGATGAATAATGATGATAACAATGATACTAAAGCAACAAGCCCATCCAACAATATTCCCAGGAGTGTGGTCAGGTTAGAAAAATTCTACGACCTTCAAGACAAATTCAAGAAGGTCACGAACTACAAGACCAACAACTCATATATACAGTTTGAAACAGTAAAACTGGGATCCAAGTTTTCTCCTTAGAACGTCAACCCAGGAAAAAATTGTTCGCCTGAAGAAAGACATGCATACATCAAGTTATTCAAAGAATATAAAGACATTTTCTCCTGGACGTATGAATACCTCAAGATATATGATACAAAGATTATACAACATGTAATTCCCATGAAAGATCAAACCAAACCTTTCCAATAAAATATGAGGAAGATGCACCCCAGTCTTGAACCTAAGGTTAAAGCATATATAAATAAATTGTTGGCAGCTAGAATCATTTTTCCGGTAAGGCATACGTAGTGGATATCAAACTTAGTACTGGTAAGAAAAAGGAATGGGGATATCTGGCTCTGTTTTGATTTCAAAAATGTAAACAGAGCCTCTGAAAAAGATAACTACCCTGTACCTCCCATGGATTAATTTCTGCAATGTGTGTTCGGATCAGAAATGCTCTCCCTGCTAGATGGATTCTCAGGGTATAATCAAGTCCTATTAGCTCATGAAGATCAACTTAAAATAGCTTTCAAAATCAAATGGGGAACACATTCCTATAGAAAAATGCATTTCATACTGTTAAATGTTGGAGCCACATTTCAATGAGACATGGACATTGCCTTTAGAGGTCTCCTGGGAGAATTTGTGGTAGTGTAACTAGATGACGTGACCATCTTCTCGAAGAATAAATAAGATCATATATCTCACTTGAATAAGGTATCTAACCGATGCAGGAAATATGACATATCTATGAACCCCAAGAAATCCATTTTTGTTGTGGATGAAGGAAAACTTCTGGGTTTCATCGTCTCCAAACATGGTATATGGATTGAACCCGACAGGACCGAAGTGATCACTAAGATCGCTCCCCCTCACAACAAAAAATCTATGCAATCATTCCTCATAAAGATAATTTTTGTCAGATGATTCATACCCAATTTTGCTGAGACAGTAAAAACTCTACAAGATATGATAAAGAATAATGCTCAATTTAGTTGGGTATCTAAAGAAAAGGAGGCTTTCAACAAAATCAAAGAATATATTAATCAAGTTCCGACACTTTTGAGTCCATATTTTGATCGAGATTTCATCCTGCACACTTTTTTCTTCCCATACTACTTTTGCGACGGTATTAACATAGAAGAACTGGGAAGGAGATGAGTTTCCTGTGGCTTTTACAAGTTTAGGCCTACAAGGATCTGAGATGAATTATATTGAAGTTGATAAATATGCACATGCGGTGTTCAAAGATGTCAAACACTTTCGACCATTCTTACTCAAATATAAAACTAAGGTTATTTTTCCTTACCCAACTGTTAGGAACCTTCTAGTACAAAAGGATCTGGCAGAAAGAGAGCAAATTGGATTACAACTCTACAAGAATATGACCTAGAGATCAAACCTAGGAATATCATTAAAGGACGAGGGATATGCAAATTAGATGCATAATTCCCTTACGTTGAGCCTCATGAAGATGGTCTCTATCAAGACTCCAAAATATTTGAAAGGGAAGTGTGTTACATCCTAGTCGGTTCAGATCCCTGGTTTTACGAAATGAAATATTACCTGACTAAACATATCAGATCTACATTATCTGGACCCTATGAAGAAAAGGGCTCTTAGGCTAAAATCCACCCAATATCATCCGATATAGGGAATTCTATGCATAAAAAATTATGATGGTGCTTTCCTTAGGTGCTTGGAGAAAAGGGATCCTAAGAAAGTCCTATCCAAGCTCCATGACGAACCCACAGGAGGAAATTATGGTGGGGATACTACTGCACACAAAATCCTCAGAGTAAGATACTACTTGCCTTCCATATTTAAAGACGCTAATGCATACGCTAGGAAATTCCAACAGTTCCAAACCTCAGTCGAGAGAGAAAATAAAGATGCTTTCCCCTTATAGCCTATTATCATCGAGCACTCCTTCCAGCAGTGGGGGTTAGACATTATCAGGGAGATCAATCCAAACTCATCGTAGTTGCATAAATACATCTTAATGACCACTTATTATTTCACCAGATGGAGTGAGGTGATCCTTTTGAAGACCATCAATGAAAATCAGGTGATTTCGTTCCTTGAATCACACATCATTACCAGGTTTGGAATCCCAGACTTTTTAGTTTTTGATAGTGCCAAGTATTTTTCTTCTCTTAAGCTAACTAAATTCACGCTCGAAATAAATATCAAGGTTAAGTACTCAACAAATTACTATCCACATGGAAACAATGTAGCATAATATACTAATAATAATCTCATTAAAATCCTCAAGAAGACTGTCAACGATAATAATAGAAATTGACATCTTACTCTTTATAATGCTCTTTGGGATGATAGAGTAACTCCCAAGTCATCCATTGGTAACTCCCCCTTTTTCCTGGTTTACGGACAAGAAGCCATAGTACCAACCCATACTTTCCTACCTGCTTTGAAATTGGCCCAATCCATCCAGGATGAAGCCTTCCTGGTAATGCAAGAAAGATTAAACATGTTGTTAAAACCTGAAGAAGAAAGGGAAAAATCTAAGATGAATTTAACCCAACACAAAGAAATGGTTAAAAGGTGGTTCGATAGATCAAATGTAGGCAATAAATATTTCCAAGAAGGAGATCTTGTTGTCAAGTGGGACAAAACTAATGAACTTAAAGGAAAACACTCATAATTCCAAAAACTATGGCTAGGACCCTATTTGATCCACCAGAAAATAGGCCCTGGGTATTTCAGTCTCAAAACACTACAGGGAGATGAGGAGGAACTCCCTGTTAATGGCCAAATACTAAAGAAATACTTCTCATGAGCACATTTGGCGATGTATCCCTGTACATAGTAGTTTTTCAGTTGTAGTTTTATTTTTAGTTTTGCTTTTAAAAAATATGACTGTTGTTTGATGTTTTTTCTTCCCTTTTTCTTCTCTTTTCTAGTTTAAAATAAACCCCCTGCTACTGTTCGCTACTTTGGGCCAGTCGTTCTTTCGCATTAGAAACCCAATTTTTTCCCCTGTTAACAAAGAAAAGAGGAACTTGTTCATATGTACCAAAAGAAAAGCTTCAAACCCTTAAATTCTATACCTTTTGACGAGTTCCATTTGTTATTCACTCTTATGTGACCACTCTCAGGTCCTGTTGATGTTCCTTTTCAAGTTTCCTGAGATATCCTAAATTCAATGTCTTCCACATAAATACAATGTCTCTTCTCAGTACTCCCCAATTTTAAAATGCATCAATGGTTCATGTTTGTAGACCCACTAAAGAAAATTTGTCGATTGAGACTAGCAAATCAAAATGACTCTCGTATCACCCCGCTTCCTATTTACCGCCACCCATATTGCAATCACAATATATAAATTCTATATCTAAAAGGTAGATTCATAAGAATAATCATCAGGAAGTCAAAAATTCTAAAGCGTGGGAAGTACAAATAAACCCATCAGGGATATAGACGCTTGTTGGTAGCGAAGACATGCTTGTATGATACCGAGGTATCTTCGTTGGGGCTATGGACTCTCGTTTGAAGCAAAGAAATGGCAGGAAAAAGAGGTAAAGAAAACACTTATGCTATGGTATCACTCTCACAACCTCGCCGTGGATTTATGAAGTCCCCCCCTCCCCCCCAAAAAATAAAAATAAAAAAATGATCACTCGAATTATGTGGAAGATCATTGATGAGAATTTATTCTTTAAGGATTGCATAAATACCATTGAATGTGGGGTCCATAAATTGAATACTGAATGGGATTTTAGAAAAGTTAAATGTTTCTTCTATCTCATTGAAGACGCTTTCTCTTTTTGGATTTCAGAGATAACTGGCTCACTCCAGTAAGTCACCATTTGTTGTGGGGCATCCCACAACAACCCTCCCCATATTTATAAATTTTATGGGGCCCCAAAAACCTTTTCTCCTTTTTCATCTTGCGCCTATATTTTACCCTACAATAATGTATACTTACTTCTCTAACACAATCCAAGCTCAACTGAAATCTGTTTCAGGATCGCGTTCGTCGTGTTAGCTCTCTAGGAGTCACCCTGAGACTGCAAGTGAGGCAATCCTAGAAACATAGAATTTGAATTTAAAACTTGAAAGATAAACTTTTAATTCATATGTATCTGACCATAAGGACAATCAAGTTCATCTATCATACACATTCCCAACTATATCCTTCAACAAAATTGGCCCTAGTAACTTCAGATCAACAAATAGGATAGATGAAAGTATGGAAAGACATAAAATTGTGAAGGAATGAATCAGAAATACATCAGGATATCGATGGTACTGAATACACAGTAAATAGATCATTGCCTTGATAGAACTTGACCCATAAACACAACAATGCATCCTTCATTTGATCATTTCATGAGCAAAAAGCAATAAAATAATCAATCATTTATTGACTACTATCAAAGCATTGACAAGAATATGGAAAATAAAAGAGACTGATCTTAATTAATAGGGAATCACAATTCTGAAAAAGATACAAAGAATGAAAAAATACACAGTGTTAACCACTCTGAATTCCTTTTGGTCGAAAACCCCCCTCTTAGACCATTCCAACCTCCATCAGTCTGGGATTTCCCTCTTTATGTCCTAGATTAATATTGACAATATCACATTTTGAATTACAACCTCCTCATAGGATTCCTGTGCCTAAGGAAGGCGAGGCTACAGGTGTACAACAAAAAGAAAACCGAATTCTATATTACAGGATGATGTTGGCATCGTTTACGACATGCTCATAAATACTGATGATGTGTATTTTTGAGCGCATCTACTTTAGGAAGGTGGCATCCCAGCTCACAACTGATCCTCAAAAAACTAGCAGGGATCCATCTTGACACCTGGAAATGGATCCTTCCTCCAAAAACTCCAAAAAATGAGTTTGCAGTTCTAGTTGGAAGCATATTGGTGTTTTAATTTTATCTCTCAAATGCCAAACTGGGTCAAGGTGAAATTTGGCCAGCAAGTCAACACGGCTATCATTCTCCTCCATAAAAAATTTAAGAAAAAAACACATCACAGTTTTAGAGTTATGATCAAATATTTAGAAGCAACTTCTATAGGAAATGAGTTTGTAGTGCTCGTGTCTGCTAGTTCACAACGCCAATTTAAAAATGGATCACACACTTCAAGGAAGTTGTTAGAAAATTTGGTGACATAATCCCTAAAAAGTTGGTTAAAGATGGTGCTAAGAACAATGAAATATCCTTTTTCATGATATTTTAATACAATAATGCCAAATGATGACATATAAGTACTTAGAGTACGCTGCGAACTCTCCTAGTGAATTGGCAACCCATACACCCAAATTTGACTTGACACTTTAAACGGATAAATGGTGACAAGGAGAATCAATTCTATGTGTTAACATCTGGCTCCACAGGGGATGGCATGCTCTCTATGAGCTTCCAAGAACATGTAGTTCCGGTTCCTTATCCATTGGGCTATGGAGTCATCTAGCATCAAACTTGTGCAACTAATCCTTTGAAATACTTCAAGATCTGTCACTTATGCAAGAGCACTGAAAGACCTACTACAAACAAACAACATACTGAAAATCTGATCACATTGTGCAAACCGAAGAAAATAAAATGCTCGGGAAGCGATCTTATTACCTACACTACTGTACTCTAACCAGCTGAACTCTACTTAATCAAGTGTAATGAAACTTCCAATGAAGCCATAAAAGCATATGATTGATAAATATAATTTTTTGCAAGTAACTCTTTAAGAAAATCAACAAAATATGCAACAAATGCAACATACAGTCTATGAGCAATTGATACTTACAATTGCAACTTGCTTGCATGGAAAAATCTCTAATGCATGAAACTTCTGAACAAATAGACTCCATGTATATGGCTATAGGATCATGAATCACATGACATAATTCTGGCTTCATTAGAAGACTAGGATGCTCCTTTATAATTTCTTCTCTGCTGAAAAGATTGTAATTCTCTTGACCTCCTTGAAACATCCCATAGATATCACATTCTTCAAAGCGATCGTGGACAACAAAATATTTTTCTGGCTGTTGATTATCTCCTTGGGAAAGAAACTTATTTGCAGTGTTTGCTTGAAATTGTTGGTCAAAATTATTGAAAGAAAAAAGCACTGTAGACTGACCATATTCTTTCTCAACCTCCTCTTTACTGTCCTTTGAATTTTTTTCTCTAAAACTGTTAGATACAAAGTCAATACTGTAAATTCTAACCTTGTACAATATCTACTGCAAACTGATATTCAGAAAAGAACAGAAAAGATACAATGGCAAATACAAACATTACACAGAGATTTTTCACCTGGAAACCCAAACCGGGAAAACCAACATATATTATATTCATACATTGTGTTACATTGTTTACAATACAATATACATAGAGGAGCCAGCGGCATCCAAAATCCTAACCCAATGACCTATATTAGTCCAAAACCCTAATTCCTTAACCATAAATAGAAAACCATCGGCAAAAAACCATGTGTCGAAAAAACCACCTAAATATCATGTGGTCCTGGAAATATGTCGTCCCGGTGCGAAATTTTTTTTCGGGGGCGCTGCCCTGAACCCCCGCGCGAGGGGCTCCGCCCCCCTGCACCCCCCCTCTAACCCCCCTGTGCGCCCGTCGCAGATGCTCAAACACTACTACTTGTGCAAAAAATATAACACATACCCAACATTCGTGCAAAGAATATAACACATACCCAACAAATACTGGGAGAATTAATACATGCTGATACAAAAATCTGCGCCTTTTTATTTGCTTGTTGAATTTCTTCCTATTGGCCATCTATTGATGAAAAAGGGAACAAACTCATCTATTCCTATAGCTCCTTCCTAACTTCTTGACCAAAGTTTAAAATCATATAATCAAGGAGGTTATCACGAGCCAAGAATGTTAACTGATTTTCTAGGTCAACAATAAGATGATGAGGGGAAACAACTTTCTATGAAACAAAAACGTCACCACCTTATGCAAAATATTCCTCATGATATTCATCATAAAAAAAATCAACCCTTTGCTCATAATTAGGAAAAGGCTTAGCTGCATATGTAAATTCATCTTACTGGTATGAGTTATAAGCATGTACATTTGCATCTTTAACAATGGAAAAATCTGATTTAATAATTTCAAGATTAGAAAAATATTTAAGATCTGAAAATGATGCACAAGAGTGATGAAAAAATTGCAAGCTCGTATAAGCTTCCTATTGCCCATATACTTCCTCAGTTTCTTCCTCATCCAAAACATTGTCCAAGATTTGACAAGAGAGTTGTACTCATGCTCGGATATTACTCTCCACTTCCTCTGCATTAGCAAACATCTGCTGCAAGGATGATGAATTTCTTTCTCTGAGGTATAGGAATAGATTGGGATTTTGTGCCATTGTATACTGTACCATGGCAACAACTTCGGTAGGCCAAATTTCAATAGGCATGCTGTAATAAAAACTGTGAAACCTCCTGTTGAAGGTGGCCAGAGCTTCGTCTTCTTTTCTCTTATGAGCACAAAACTCAACTAAGTGATGATCAAAGGACTTGTTCTTTCCCCAATATCTTAAAAATGCATCATATAACTCAATCCATGAAATAATGGAACCAACTTCCAGACCTTTAAACCACTAAGAAACATCCCCAACCAAGGATTTGGAAAATAACCTCATGGTGACATCTTCATATACTATTTCAAAATTATCCACAAAGTTATTAAAGGCTCCCAAATGCTTCTCAACAATGATATGATCTTCTCCAGCAAACCGAGGAAGATACTAAAAAAAAATGGGAGGGTAAGGATGAAGGTGAGATGACAACCTGAGAGGTTTAAACATTTTCTCCATGATTCTAGAATGAAATTATATGGTCTGAAAATGAGGTTTAACAAACTGATTGCAAGGCTCAATAGTGATGGTAGTAGGTGATAAGATCTGAGAAGATAACGAATCAATTTTGTCATCCTCATGGTTACAAGGCTAATCATGTTAAGGAAGAATTGAGATATAAACTTCGTTCTTCTCAATAAGCTAAGATGATGAGACATGATCAACATCTACAACACATGCAAAATGGATACCTTCTTCTTCCAAAGAGGGATATACAAATGGATGTTGATGATCATCAGAGTAAACAAAGAAAAGGATAATCCTTCTTATATGTAAAGGTAAAGACCAGAATGAACTGATGAAAAAGAACAAAAGTTCATGGAGAAAAATAATGAACTGGTACCTAGATTTTCCCTTTCATATTTTCATCTTTCTATCAGTAGGATCCTTCCTCTAGTGGAGTCTTTGATTGTGGAGTCACTAGGTAGAAGATTGCAGTCAAAATTTGTGTCCTTCTCCTTTCAATAATCAATATCTAGATCTTCTCAATGTCATTCTCTAAGGGAAACTTGCTTCACACTTCTCTCCCCGACAACGACACCAAAAATGTTAGCTCTCTAGGAGTCACACTTAGAATGCAAGTGAGGTGATCCTAGTAACGTAGAATTTGAATTTAAAAATTGAAAGATAAAATTTAAAGTCATATGGATATGACCATAAGGACAATCAGATTAATCTATCGTACACATTCCCAACTATATCCTTCAACAAAAGTGGCCCTAGTAACTTCAGATCAACAAATAGGCTAGATGAAAGTATGGAAAGACAGAAAACTGCGAAGGAATGAATAGGAAATACATTAGGATATCTTTGGTACTCAATAAACAATAAAGAGATCACTAACATGATAGAACTTGACCCATAAACACAACAATGAATCGTTCATTTGATCATTTAATGAGCACAAAGCAATAAAAGAATCAATCATTTATTGACTACTATCAAAGCATTGACAAGAATAAGGAAAACAAAAGTGACTGATCTTTATCATAATGGTTATCACTATGTATTTTTCCATTCTCTGTATCTTTTTCAGATTTGTGATTCCCTATTAATAAAGATCAGTGTCTTTTATTTTCCATATTCTTGTCAATGCTTTGATTGTAGTCAATAAATGATTGATTCTTTTATTTCTTTGTGCTCATGAAATGATCAAATGAAGGATTCATTGTTGCGTTTATGGGTCAAGTTATATCAAGGCAGTGCTATCTTTACTGTTTATTGAGTACCAATGATATCTTGATGTATTTCTGATTCATTCCTTCACATTTTTCATTCTTTCCATACTTTCATCTAGCCTATTTGCTGATCTGATGTTACTAGGGCCACTTTTTTTGAAGGATATAGTTGGGAATGTGTACGGTAGATGAACATGATTGTCCTTATGGTCATATCCATATGACCGTTGGCATAGGGGAAGACCCAGGGTTCAACACTCAAGAGAGCACCAACAAAACCCTAACTATCGACCCTTTCGGCAACACCTGCGAAGCAGATGAAGTCTCACCCGAGGTAGAGGCAGGGGTGGTTGCAGGACTCCAGTGTATGCAACCTTAGCTGGGACACAGATCTATGATTACAATAATCTATCAAAGCACTTAGCAGTTACAGTTCGTTAGTATTCACTTCGTAGAGAAAAACCTAATTACAGAGGAACGTAATATTCAACCAGATATAACATCTAAAAGCACTTAGCATAAAGAAATAGATCATATCTAGCATTCATTCACATTATTAAGCACAAATCATCTACATATCTATTTATCACTCATATATATCAAAGAACTTAAGCAAGTAAACACATAAACACATAAATACATCAATACATCGCACAAAGCATAGCAACACAGGATATACATGGTTCACCCCCAGCCTGGGGCTACGTCCACCAACTCTTCTTCTTTTTTATAGTCTTTTGTCAATATTCTGCATGCATAGAGCCACAAAATCCTACTCCTCATAGGACATGAGATCTGCGTGCACTTCGCTAGATCCTCCTTCCCCAAGCTAGGTCACAACACAAAGCCTTTACACAATCTCTTACAGTCACTTGCACTTAGCCATGCAAGTCTCACAAAGCATGCACAAAGCATGTAAAACTATTACTTGCACTTATCACTTAGCATCACACACTTGCATTCATCCCTCTCCTTGCATCACTTAGACATATATTTATACATTACAAAATAGGCCTAAACATGGGTAAACCCATGGGCCGACATCCCCATACCTGTTACATAATCCCAAAACCCAAAAATCCCTAAAAGGGGCCTGAGATCCTATGATCTCTTCTTCGACTTGCGCTCCACCTTCGATGGTCTGTCGAAGTCCCAAAAATAGGTCAAACATGACCAAGGATCCTTCAAGACTTGGTCAAGGGCCAACAGGCCCCCAACATTCACCCGTGACTCGTCCCAAGTCACTCTGATCTGGATAGCTCTGCTTCAAAATCCTTGAGCTTGGCTCGATCTTCTTTGACTTGTCACTGCGCCAAGGCCTCCTACTTGAATAACTCTTGGAAAAATTCTTCGTTGACAGGTCCCTCTAAGCATTGTTCAATTGCAGTGACAACTTGCTCCAGTTCTTCTCCTCGACCTTCAATCTCTGTGAACAGTTGGCAAGCCTCGTCCTGTATTGGTTAGAGTCTCTAAGTCACTTCCATGACTTTGCTTTGAATGGTGTGGACCTGTTGTTGAGCAGTGCGCTATTATTGGGATTGCTTCATCCTCTTGACTATTGACAGGGGATTCAACTGTGCCACTACTGTTTCTACTTTCTTCTTTTCCTCCTAGAGATGTGACTCCAGTGCTTTCAATTCAATATCCTTAGTGAGTCACTCATAAGTGTGGGCACTGCGATCACTCAAATGTTTACATTCCATGGCGAATGATTTTATCCTCTCAACTACACTACGAGTAGTGGCTTCTCTTTGATCTCACACATCCTATAGAGTAATGGGCACTGTTCGTATCTCTAGATCTTCGATTCTCTGTTGAAGCTACTGGATAGCTTCCGCAAGCTGTGCTACTTGCTGCTCTACTAGTTCTTCCACTTTTTGTTCTAAGCCTATCATAGAGTGAACTACTCTACTGATTGCTTCTTTGACTCCGAGCTGCTCGGTGAGCAACTACTCTTTATCTTGCTGGATCTGTGCTTTCTCCTCTTCAAACTTTGTTTTGAGAGCATCCTTCTCCTGCTGACCAACTCGTTGTTTCTTTATGACTACTTCTTGTAATTGCTTTAGGGCCTCTATGGCCTGTTCTATTTCTTCCTATGCACGACGAAGTTGAGGTTTGATCACATCAGCTAGTCTGCGGAGTTGGGTAGGCTAATCTCCCAACTCTGGTGCTTCTGATGGAGTAGATACTACGTGGATGGAGTGAAGGGCTTGTTGTAACCCTTTGAGTTCAACTTCAATTATGTTGTACATATCCTCCTTCTTGGCTTCATGTTTCTGTAAGACGTCCTGTGAGGCATATGCTACAACTGTGATGATGAAGTCGAAGTCATTAACCATGAGCACAATTTGCATCATGGTTTTGCTAGCTCTTGACTTCTTCGGCGAGGTAGGTTTCATGGGGGGAACCTTTCTTTTCTTCGAGGGATCAGACTCATCAACATGATCCCTAGGTGGTGTGACTTCACCTTGCTTCTACTCATCTTCTTTTGCATTGGTCTCTTCTTTATCTACTTCGTTATCATCTCCTCCTTTAGATGAGTCTGAAGCAGTTTCATCTGATGCACTGCTCAGGTTTTGTACTTCTTTGGTCTTCTTCCTTCTGCTGGTTCCAGGTGTGTCACGTTCTTTTTGAGTGGCCTCCGAGCTACCAATTAGTTCAGGATCAAACATTTCTGCAGGGTCAACAGGGATAAGGAGGTCTACTGACTAGTCCTTAGTTATCTCTTCAAGGTCCTCCTCTGTGAGCTTATAGTATGACTGAAGCTCTTCTTTATGTTCATCTACGTATGCAGTGATATAAATGAAGTGCCGATCTATGTGGAGCTTCATGAGGGGTTTGAATCGGTGCAAGGTGTTCAGTTTCATACGAGGAAAAACCTCGATAGCCCTCTTGAATTGAAGATAGTACGTGTGGAATACTACGTTCGACTGCCACATTCTTCCCATATCGCTCAAGTACCAGAGTGTGGTGAAGTTCACAGCGAGCGGCTCAAACGACTCAATGTCCAGGAAGGTCGCACCTTCTGGCATCTCCCAAGAATTAAACACTATGAGGATCAGGAGCCATCTAAAGTGGAACTCATAGCCTTGATCCTGAGCTTTGCTGCAATCTAAATCTAGCTGGTTGACTAGGTACTTCGCCCAGTTCATCTGGAGTCCTTCTACACACTTTTCGACGAGGTCAACAACGAACCCTGTAACCTATGTAGGTCTATTATTTTTCACGATATTTCTTGCAATCAGTTGGCAGGCCAGGCGCATTGCACCATTCTGGATGGAAGCTACCTTGTAGCCTCACGTGCCCTTTTATACATCGCCATATGTGTCTTTGATACTTTGTGCTAATGCGTGATCTATAGCTTTCCCTATGGGTTGGGTCCCTGCATTCTCAATCCGATGATCCTATGGATCAGGTTCATATTGACTGTGATGCGTTTGTCTAGCCAAAGGTAACCGCCATGATAAAATGATAGCAGGATCTTAACACACGCGTTAACCTCCCGGTGCCTTCCAAAATGTGGAATCTTCATCACATTAAAGAGGGTGGACTGCGTGAGGTTCATAGTCCATGGCTGGGATATTATTTTCGAGTTATTCCCCTTCGTCCTGGTCAAATACTCATAAGGAGAGAGCATGCTGTAGTTCTTGTGGTCCCCTAGGTTGAAGTCACTAAAATTCAACGTCGCGATCTTATCCTGCTACGTTTTAACTACACGTATCCCCTTCGAGAGGTACACATTAACCATGGTGTAATCAAAGTCTCTCGGGACACTGTCAGAATCTACGATGCCAGCCAAAGGTGGGATGTAGTTGGTACTAACTTCACGTTCACCAAGTCATCTCGGTGCTTGGTTCTTTTCTCGATTGCAACTCGGGATGGTCCAGATCCGCGAGCGGTCGATGAGGAGGATTTCACTCCTCGCGTTGATGAATCTTGAACCTCTACAGACATCACATTTTTAGTCGTAACATCGATTATAACTTCTTCGACGAATTTTTATGTGGTGTTGAGTTTGTCCGACATGCACACTCTCGATCAGATAACTCAGGTCGATGAATGAATGCTCAAAGAAATAGAACATGTGTCGATATCCGTAAACACAACGCGGTAGCAATGAGTTCTCTGGTTATATTTAATAAAATTCACAAAATTTTTCTCGGTGCATCGCGAAATAAGTAGACAACGACGTAATGAATCTCTCCAACGGATGAGAGGCCTTCATCAATGCAGTTCTATCCATTGTGGTGTGGTCCCAATAGTCCGATGGCAAGCTTTCTATTCATGAATTCTGTTCTAACCGTTCAGGAGCATCGGTCTAACAGTCATAAGGCCTCCAACGGTTATATTTCTTCTCCATGGTGAAGTGCCATGTTGTGTTGTTGTGATATCTCGGTGAAGTTCCAGTTTTGCAAACCTTCCTTCTGCGAAGTCCCCTCTGGAACATTCTGCAACTTTTCTATCTTTGCTTTATTCTTACTGAGATTTCTAGCCTTCTTCCCTGTGATCTTGGTCTCAGTGTTTCTCTTTCTATTCTGATTCTTATCTCCTTTTGGCATAATAACTTCGTGCTGTTGAGATTCTTTCATAGGGTTAGAGAGTAATACTTCTTCTTTGTCTGGGGTAGGTGCTCCACTTTTCTGTGAGTCTTCTTGTGTTCTTTCAACTTTGACATCCAAGTTTCCGGTCCTAAATGACTTCAATCTGTTTTCCTGTTCTGCAATCAAGTGTGATATCTTCCTAGTCATGAAATCTTTTAATTCTTTATTTTTCTGTTATAGGGCTTCCTCTTCTTTCCTTCTGGTCTGATCCTTCTCAATCCAGGTTTTTCCTAGAAACATAGTAAATGGGGTGCTTCTCTCAGTGAATTTAACAACCTCAAAATCTTCCTCAGTTGAAGTTCCATGAGCACTCATAGATATCTGGGTGAGTCTTCCACATAGGGTTATTATCTTTCCTCTGAATAATCCTATTCCTCCCAATGAAGGGATCATAGCAGGATTTCCTAAAATTTCTCTCGTTCTTTATGTCATGATATTCACCTGTGTTTCTTCATCCAGAACAAAGTCAATGTCGAAGTCTCCTATTCTTGTTTCTATGCATTATTTTTCTTTGAAGATCTCTGACAAGTTGATATTTCTGTGATCATTTAGGGTTTCTTTCATTTGCAGTAATATAGTCTCTAATTATTTCTGGGGTTTTGCATGGTCTTTGTTTCTTGATCTTCCTCAGGGTTTTCTTGTCTCATATTCATTCTTTCAATCTTAGCAATCATTCTAGGGCAATCCAAAAATTCATGGTCCATAGATTTACAATAAAGACAACTAGGTCTTCTACCAGGGCAATCCTTAGCAAGATGGCCTGGTATTCTGCATCTATAACAAAGGGTTAATCCTCTTTTTATTTTAAATGATCCCCAACCTTTCCTGTACTACACACTAGGGTCATAGTAGCTAACTTGCAAAAAAATATTCCTAGGATCCTGCATCCATTTGTTAGTCCAAACATTCTTTCTATGCATATGAATAACATATCTGTCATCATTTCTATTAGATCTACTCATATCAAACCTTCTTTCATCCAGATGTTCCCTACTTTTCAAGCTAGGAAATAATTTATCAAACGTACCTAGATTCATACTTTTGAAATAAAATTTTTCACTTATCTTACCTTTTTCAATCAAAACTTTTCAATGTTCTTACCTTTAGTAAAGCACAAAGCCTTCAGATCTTACTTATTTAACAAAAAATTCTCACTTTTCCTTTATCAAAGCAGAAAGATTTAAGGTCTTACCTCTTTTATTCAGATCTAATTTTTCTTCTTAGCACAGAGCTTTCACAGGTCAAGTAGAATACTGTGCACTAGGGCAACAGATCTACGCACAGAGATTCCTTTTATTCATTTCCCAGCAATCATAGTTTCAGGTCGGATCTATGCACATAGCTTCCTTTTCTTAAGTTCCTAGCAATCACATTTTTAGGTCCCGACAATGAAACCATTTGTTGGCACAGGGGTGGACCCAGGGTTCAATGCTCAAGAGCGTACCAACAAAACCCTAATTATCGACCCTTTCGAAAACACCTGCGAAGTAGACGAAGTCTCACCTGAGGTAGAGGTAGGGGTGGTTGTAGGACTCCAGTGTCTGCAACCTTAGCTGCGACACAAATATGTGATTACAATACTCTATCATAGCACTTAGCAGTTACAGTTTGCTAGTATTCACTTCGTAGAGAAAACCCTAATTACAGAGCAACGCAATATTCAACTAGATCTAACATCTAAAAGCACTTAGCATAAAGAAATAGATCAGATATAACATTCATTCAAATTATTAAGCACAAAGCATCTACATATCTATCTATCACTCATCTATATCAAATCACTTAAGTAAGTAAACACATAAACACATCAATACATCGCACAAATCATATCAACACAAGATATACGTGGTTCACCCCCAGTTTGGCACTGCGCCCACCGACTCTTCTTCTTTATTATAGTCTTCTGTCAATCTTCTACATGCACAAAGCCAAAAAATCCTACTCCGCATAGGACAGGAGATCTGTGCGCACTTCGTTAGATCCTCCTTCCCCAAGCTAGGTCACAACACAAAGCCTTTACATAGTCTCTTAAAGTCACTTGCACTTAGCCTTGCAAGTCTCACACAACATGCACAAATCATGTACAACTATTACTTGCACTTAGCACTTAGTATCGCACACTTGCGTTCATACCTCTCCTTACATCGCTTAGACATCTATTTATACATTACAAAATAGGAATAAACATGGGTAAACCCATGGGCCGACATCCCCATACCCATGACATAATCCCAAAACCCAAAAATCCCTAAAAGGGGGCCGAGATCCCACGATCTCCACTTCTACTTGTGCTCCGCCTTCGATATCCTGTCGAAGTCCCAAAAATAGGTCAAACATGACCAAGGATCCTTTAAGACTTGGTCAAGGGAAAACAATGACTTTAAAGTTTATCTTTCAAGTTTTAAATTCAAATGCTATGTTAATAGGCTCACCTCACTTGCAGTCCGAGGGTGACTCCTAGAGAGCTAACATGTCAAAATCCATTTTTAATGGGTGAACTCAAACTCCAATCTTTGCTCTTTGACCACTCTGACTCTTGCACTATTTTCTTTCATGGAACCCCAAAGTTTGTGCTGACTTGTCAAACGACTACTTACCCAAGTGGCATCCCAAGATTGGACTATTGACTGCTTGTTTTATCGATTCTCCAATGAGTTTTCTTTATTTCTTTCGGTACATGAATGTATCTCTAAGGTATCGAAGGAATATTAACTTCTATACCATCCTCGTTGGGACCCCTTTTAAACATCATCTCATTTCACTTCGAAAAGAAAGCAATGATGGATTTGTGACCCTTCTCGTGCATGTCTCACACGTTCTCTCTTGGACCTTGACCAATTTTTGGAGAACCTTGGTCATGTTTTGACCTCTTTTGGGACTTCGACAGGCTGGTCGAAGGCGGAGCGCAAGTCAAAGCGGAGATCGTGGGATCTTGGCCCCTTTTTAGGTCATTTTTGGGATTAGGGTTTATGTAATGGGTATGGGATTTCAACCCATGGGTTTACCCATGTTTAGGCCCATTTTGTAATGTATAAATAGAAATCTAGGCGATGTAAGTAGAGACAGAGATAGTAGACTTAGCAGAATCGGCGTAGTGCAGAGCTAGAGGCTTTGTGCATACTATGTGTTGAGACTTGCAGAGCTAAGTGCAAGTGATTGTAAGAAGCTTGTGTGAAGAATGTGTAAGAAGAATTTATGCTGTGACCTAACTTGAGGAAGGAGGATCTGGTGAGGTGCACAAATCTCCTGTCCTATGCAGAGTAGGGTTTTTGGGCTCTGTGCATGTAAGGATATTGACATAAGATAATAAAGAATATGAAGAGTTGGTGGACATAGCCCCACACTGGGTGAAACACGTATATCTTGTGTTATGGTTTCTTTGTGCATTATGGTTGTTATGTCATTGATGTGATTTATTCTTAGTGTTGATATATTTATGTATGATGATAACTTAGTGCTTAGTAATGTGAATGAATGCTAGATCTGATCTACCTCTTGGTGCTAAGTGCTTGATTGTGTTAGATCTTATCGAATACTGCGCTACTCTGTAGTTAGGGTTTATATATGTCATGTGAATGAGGGTGAATGATAATTGCTAAGTGCTTTGTTAGAGTGGTGTAATCACAGATCTATGTCCTAGCTGGGTTGCATACATTTGGGTCCTGCAACCACCCCTGCCTCTACCTCGGGTGAGACTTCATCTGCTTCGCAGGAATTTCCGAAAGGGATGACAGTTAGGGTTTTGTTGGTGTGTTGTTGAAGCTTTGAACCCTGGGTCTACCCCCATGCCAACAAATGGTTCCGTTTCCAATACCTGAAACTGTGATTGCTGGGAACTGAAGAAAAGAGAAAGCTCCGTGCGTAGATATGCTACTTTAGTGCGCAGTATTCTACTTGACTTGTGAAGCTCTGTGCTAAGAAGAGAAGTCCGATTTGAATAAAAGTGGTAATATATTGAATCTTTTTTCTTTGAGAAAGGTAAGATAAGTGAAATTTTTTAATTCGAAAGAATGAATCTAGGTATGTTCGATAAATTTTGTCCTAGTCTGAAAACTAGGGTACAACTAGAAGAACAAAGATTTTATATGAATAGTTCTGATAGAAATAATGAAAGGTATGTTGTTGCACCTATTTCGTCACCTTAGTGAGAAAAATAGAGGTTCTTGCAAGCTCAGTTGGGTTTTCTAAGCAGGACAACTACAAGGAAAAGGGTTAGAAAAAGAAATATAAAACAACAACTAAGAATTAAACTAAGAAATAAAACAACAACTAAATTTATAAACATAGGGACATAAGGACAAAAGAAACAATGAGACCCATGTCACCAATGATAAGGTTGATATTAGTGAAAGAAAACACTGATAAGCAAGGGGACTATGAATCCCTTCTTCCTCCAAGGGAGGGCTCCTGGACCCCCACAAGTAAGCTCTTCTTACAACTTTGAAAAAGAAAATGAAAATGGTGAAAGAATTATTTGCTAATCGACTCAAGGGGTGAGATGGATTGCCCAATGCAATGATGCAAGTATAATCTTGGAAAGGATAGAAGAGTCCTCAAGAGAATAATGGTAGCATAACTTTGCTTTGAATTCCTTGAAAAATGAAGTGTATCCATGGCCTTTTTATAACATTCCTTTGCGTTATTGTTCAACTAGTTTGTAGTGTGTAAAGAGGCTAATTAGGGAATTTCTAGGTCTTTGACCAGCCACCTAGTCGAATCCAGTCCAGATTTGAGTGTCAAATCAACTTGGAAGCTGAACCAAAAGTGGGTGGGAGGCCGACCACTCTCATAAATGCACCGTTTCTCAGGTGCACGGCTTTTTGCGACCACATACGTGCATCGTGCGCATGTGCGCGATTTCTGCGTTCCTGTTTCACGCATGTGCGCGCGTGCCTAGTGTATTCATAGAACCCTTCAATTTTTTCACTATTTGTATAGTTTTTGACCCTTTATGAATGCTTTTGTGTTAATTTAGGTCCATGGATGACCTCATAACTGTTTGACGATGCTGAATTCTTGTAACCATTTGCGGATGAAATTTTAGTGATAACAAATGCCCCATGATGGATGAGGTTAGGAGCATATGTATAGCCAAAATCCATCAATGTTTCTTCTACTGAGAGTGCTGTTGTAAGAGAGAGAATTAGTGGGATCGTCCAGAGTGATCCATTGGAGGGAAAAAGGAACTGGTAGAACCCAACCTTCCATGAGGTGTGTAAAAAATAAACTATGTACAAACGAGGCGGGCATGCCCCATGCTCGTGTCATGTAACTCAAAACGAGGAATGACTTGTTGATGTAGACGAATGCAGTGCCCTCGGGGGCAGTCATGATAAAGGCAGAAGACAATTCTACAGAGGAACATACTCTGAATAGTAGGCAGTGACAACTGGAAGAAGTATCACAGATTCTGTAGGCATTGATAGCCCGACCAAGTTCAGAGGTCTTCGGCAAGTATAAGAACTAACTACAATAGTCGCAAAGTAAGACCCACCGTAACATGAGAAAGTGTTAACGTCAAATGTTATGGGGGTCAACGACAGTAGGGATAAATTGTGGTTCCCCCTGTGCCATCCGATATCTCTCATTGGATGGCTAATGAGAATCAATATACTGTCTCCCTTCTGGAAAACTATGCTGATGTCGACAAAAAGGGGGATGCGACTCCCAGAAGAAAATGGCTTCGTGAAATCTACTAGGTGAGGTTAGGAAGTGGAGGAGGTACATGGACAAAGTCAAGATGTAGGAAGACTCAAGACTTCCCTTGGTTGGAGTATATGTGAGATAAAAGTGGCCGCAACTGTTCAACGAGGTTGAGTGTCAGGGGGACAACAAGACATGGGACAAGTTGTTCCAGAGGTGGGACAAAGTGAATAAACTCAGAGGGCAGAGGGAAGTGGCCCGTGGGGTACTTTGAAGATATGGACGATGTCGTCAAGGGTCGATGATAAGTAGTGCCCCAACCAAGGGTGACATGGGTTGCGTTTTTCCAAAAAGGGAAGAAGGTCACCAACGGTGACGACAAAAAGGTAATGTAACTACTGGAAACAAAAGTGTTTGTACAATAAATAAAGAATAATTTGGGATAAGTGTACAAATACAGAAACGGTTGCCCCAATGTGATATGGTTGGCCCGGGTAAGGCACAATTTACTCAGAGAATTGGTGGAGGGTGGGGGCCCCATGGGTGGGTTTCTGTATGAGGTAAGTGAAATGAAGGGAAATTTGTAGATGGGCAAACTGATTGTGGATGAAATGGAGGGTTCATGATACTGCGGAGGTGCAGTAAAAAAAAAATAAAAAAAAATAGAACTATGAAGAGATAATCTGGGAGTCCATTGGGAAAGATAGCATAATGAGGAGAAGGAGTATGTGGCTGATTCGCGACATGATGTAAGACTATCAGGACTCCCATCCCTAAAGGGTTTTGAAAAACAACATGAGTGTCAAAAGTGCAAAAGGGTGCTATGAATGGGATAACTCTTATGGGTAAGAGTGCTACCGGGTGACAGTACCGAAGATGCAAATGGAGGTGTTGGTACTACAGAGCCAGAAATGGGGATCCTAGAGGCAAATGTCAGAGGGTGTGATTGGAGATGTAAGTGAGATTCAGAGGGAATGACTACATGCTAGTGCTGAGTATATACCTAAAGGGGTTGTGTTGATGTATGATGACCAAGTACCTGCACACATGAAAACCAAATACCCGACGTGAACAATATCTGAAGAGAATTGAATACATGAGCATGTATTTGATAATTTTGAATATGCACATGCGTACCTGGGTAGGGTATGAAAAAATGGTGTCCCAGAGGCTCAGGATGAAAAGAGGCCTAGGGACTGTCATGATGTAGATGACGGGATGGTGATCTCGTGGCTGAAGATGGATCGAGAAATGGACACCTAGAGCTCCCGGAATGGTGAGTGGAAGTTTGGCGAAAAGGCCTATATATAGTTGTAGGGCCCACATTGCCACCTCATTTATACTTTCTGCTATAGTAATTGGACGAGAAGTATTCAGAGGAGTTTTGGA
Organism: Picea sitchensis; assembly: GCA_010110895.2. NCBI lineage: Eukaryota > Viridiplantae > Streptophyta > Pinopsida > Pinales > Pinaceae > Picea > Picea sitchensis. The sequence continues at coordinate 29,214 of SNQJ01S0004393.1, forward strand.
TATTATGGGAGGATGAGGCATCCGATCGAGGACCAACGAGCTTCAGGTTAGTGGTCTGATCATCCTGCATAGAATTAGGGTTTCCTTTTTTGGACTGGGGCTGTACAGAGGGCCGTACAGGAGGTTTTATGATTGTGGCCCCCCACGTGCACGGGTGATCCGAAAGTAGGCGTGAACACATGTGCACCTGCCCACCGGATAGGTGCGCATGGGGTCACCTATAAGGGGGATAAGGGCACGCACTATGTGCGTGCCTATTGGTTGCACAGCTGCGCATGTGTGCGCGACTATGTATTGGACATGCACGCTCTAAAGCACGCCTGTAAGTTGAGCAGGTGCGCATGCGTGTGCGCCTGTGGGATGGACAGGCGTGTCTGAGTGCGCACCTGTGTAGTGAACAGGCGTGCATACGTGCACGCCTGTGGAGTGAATAGGCACGCACGTGTGCGCACCTGTGGGTTTAAACAACCACACCTTGGAGGCAAGGTTGACGGGTGTAAAACTTATCTTTTTGATGTTGTTTATGGTCCATGTGACTTCCTTAGGACTATTTTATGTGGTTGCAGGTGATCATTGTGCACGATGCTGGTGGGTTGGCGAGAGCAGGATTGGTCCTAGCTGAGAGACGCCATGGCTATTGAGGAGCCGGGGGTACATGCGACTTTGGCAGCCTGTGGGTTGCTGAAGTTCTTTGAGTGCCCGTTGATACGAGCGCAGGAGTATCTCTTGCAGTTTCTTATCCGGATGTGGAGTCTGGACCTGCATTACTTCATAGTGCGGGGAGAGAAGATTTCCTTCATTGCGGTGGAGGATGTATACTTTTTGACTAGGCTCCCGTTTCAGGGAACGCCCCTACCGACGGAGCCGGTGTTACTGAGGGATGTGTCTCTAGTGACAGTTGGTCGGAGGTACTGTTCGAGGGTGAACTTTATGTCTAGCACTGTCATGAGCATTGGGGCGATGGATTCCCTAGTGCATCCCTGCATAGCAGTGATGATTGTGAGAGTTTATGGGTCTCTGGCGACGCAACAGATCAGTGGTGGTCAGCTGTGTGTGATGGAGAGGGTGTTGGCCGATGAGCACCTTGCCTGGGGGCTTATGCTACATGTTAGGATGGTAGGGCTGCTGGACCGCTGTCGGTCCACGGATACAGAAGAGTTTTCCTTCGGGTCCATCCTAGTGGCCTAGTTTTTGGAGAGGGTGCCTATGTTGCGCCCGAGGATTTTATTGGGTGTGCCTGGGGCGTGAGAGTAGTGACTAAAGCGGTGGTCGACTATTTTTTTTCGCCATGGTGGTGGCAAGGGCAACCACTTCTTTACTGCTGAGGCGACGCAGGTGTGGCGGCAGATGCCACAGGTGATATTGCATTACCCTTATGCTGGGGTTGACTTCCGGGAGGATCAGGACATGGTGTTGCCTCCAGGGGAGGTGTTTGACCGTCGAGGTATGTTGATGATTTTGATATATATGTTTTGTGAGATAGCATGATATATATGTATGATATAGATGCTGATACTATCTATTGTTTGTTATGTGCAGATGTAGCACCTCGCGGGCATGAGGTGGAGTTGCAGAGAGCGCCGGCTCGTTAGGAGCCAGAGGGACCGCCACGGGAAGGGCCGTGGGTTGGAGAGAGATGTCGGCGTGAGGACACAACGACGAGGCCAATTGATCTTGAGAGAGTAGCGAGGAGACACTGGTTTGATGATCCTGGTGCCGGGCCATCACATGCTCCTCTGGCAAATGCTAGAGTATATTTTGAGGACATACGCCGTCGCCTAGAGGCGGTGTTATAGGGCATGCCTGAGGGCATGTGGTCTCACATCTAGGATGAGGGAATCCTAGAGCAGTGTGTGGGGATTCCGCCGCCATGGTGGGTTGTGGTATGACGGGAAGCAGTAGCTGGTGCTGCGATGACCAGATGATTACCTCGAGGGCAGGAGGGACCAGTAGGGGGTGGGCAATCACCGCCTGAGGGAGGGGCAAGTGGTGGTGCTCTAGAGGCACCTTGAGTGGTGCTCTATGTATTGATGTATTTTTGTATATAGGCTGGTGAGCCCATTTTGTACCAAGGTGCTTCACTGGCCTGCGGATACTTGTATTTTTGTATGTAAACATTTGGATGGCACTGTGGACCTTTTTATATATACATGAGTATACATTTTGAGATCTATGTGGTGTTTACATGTGTTTTGTTAATGTATTGATGATGTCTAATATATATATGCCGTGACAAGTTGTTGATATGTTTATGTATGTGTAGAGGTAGCTTGATGTAATATATGCCAGTCTAACACAATATTAGCTAGGTTATCTATAATTTGATTCAATTGTCTTGGAATATGGCACACCCGGTGGGGAGAGTGACCTCAACCCCATGGACTATATGAAATGGTGTGAAACCAGTAGCTGTTTTCACAGACGTATGGTAAGCCCATAGCGTGGAAAATAACATATGATGCCAATTGGTCTTATGTTTATTAACCGTGCACTGTAACATGGTCTTGAGGACCTTGTTAACTGCTTTGACCTGTCTATTAGACTGAGGGTAATATGGTGAGGAAAACTCGAGGGAGAATCCTAATCGAGATGAGAGTTCGACGGAAATCTCATTCTCAAAGTGTTTCCCATGATCGGAAACAAGTTGGAGTGGTACTCCAAAGCGAGATATGACGTGGTTAAAGAAAAAATGCGCTGCGGTGTCAACGGTGTTGTTGAAGGTGGGCATAGCTTCTGTCCATTTGGTGAAGTAATCGACTGCGACAACAATGTATTTGTGACCATTGCTGGAGGGGGGATTACAAGTGATGAAGTCGATGCCCCATTTGTAAAAAGGGTCGGTAATGATGACTAGATGAAGAAGAGAAGGTGGTGCTCGGGATTTGTTGGCGTAAAGCTGACACTTCTCGCATCGTTTCATGGTGTGAATGCAATCGTGAAACAAGGTAGGCCAAAAGTAACCTGCTCGGATAATCTTTTGAGCAGTGGATATTCCTAATAGATGGCCCCCACATGCACCACTGTGGCAATCATTCAAGACTCTATCGGCTTCGTCGATGGTCAGGCATCGACGAAGAATGGTGTCAACCCCTCGCTAGTATAACATGTGTCCGATGAGGAGGTAGAAAGGGGCCTAGTGGCGAATACGATGACGATCATCTCGTGAAAGGAGGTTACTGAATTTTTGAGTTCGGAGGTAGATGAGGAGGTCAACGTACCAAGGATCATCCGAAGTGATGTAAAAGAGGTGTCCGTAAAAGAGGATCATATGTTGCGCCTCTTTCGTCATCTTTTGAGAAAAATAGAGGTGCTTGCAAGCTCAGTTGGGTTTGCTGAGAAGGACAGCTGCAAGGAAAAGGGTTAGAAAAAGAAATATAAAACAACAACTAAGAATTAAACTAAGAAATAAAACAACAACTAAATTTATAAACATAGGGACATAAGGAAAAAAGAAACAATGAGACCCATGTCACCAATGATAAGGCTGATATTAGTGAAAGAAAACACCGAGAAGCAAGGGGACTATGAGTCCCTTCTTCCTCCAAGGGAGGTCTCTTGGACCTCCATGAGTAATCTCTTCTTACAACTTTGAAAAAGAAAATGAAAATGGTGAAAGAATTCTTTGCTAATCCACTCAAGGGGCGAGATGGATTTCCCAATGCAATGATGCAAGTATACTCTTGGCAAGGATAGAAGAGTCCTCAAGAGAATAATGACATTATAACTTTGCTTTGAATTCCTTGAAAAATGAAGTGTATCCATGGCCTTTTTATAGCATTCCTTTGGGTTATTGGTCAACTAGTTTGTAGTGTGTAAAGAGGCTAATTAGGGCATTTCTAGGTCTTTGACCAGCCACCCAGTCAAATCCAGTCTAGATTTGAGTGACAAATCAACTTGGAAGCTGAACCAGAAGTGGGTGGGAGGCTGACCACTCTCATAAATGTGTTGTTTCTCATGTGCGTGGCTTTTTGCGACCACAGTCGCACATCGTGCACATGTGCACGATTTCTGCGTTCCTGTTTCGCGCATGTGCGCGCACACCTAGGGTCTTCATAGCGCCCTTCAATTTTTTCACTATTTGTATAGTTTTTGACCCTTTATGAATGTGTTTGTGTTAATTCAGGTCCATGGATGACCTCATAACTGTTTGACGATGCTGAATTCTTGTAACCATTTGCGGACGAAATTTCAGTGATAACATATGTTATCCCTATGCATAGAAAGAATGTTTGGACTAACAAATGGATGCAGGATCCTAGAAATATTTTTTTGCAGGTTAGTTACTGTGATCCCAGTGCATAGTATAGGAAAGGTTGGGGATCATTTAAGAGAAAGAGAGGATTAACCCTTTGTTATAGCTGCAGAAGACCGGGTCATATTGCTAAGGAATGCCCTGGTAGAGGTCCTATTTGCCTATGTTGTAAGGCTACTGAATATGAAGTTTTGGATTTCCCTAGAATGATTGCTAAAGTTGAAAAGATGAATATGAGACATTAAAACTATGAGACAATCCAAGAAACTAAGGATATGATAGAACCTCAGAAATAATCAGAGACTCTATTATTGCAAATGAAAGAAACCTTGAATGATCACATAGACATTATCTTATCAGAAGTCTTAAAATATAGAGAGTGCATAGAGAAAAAAAATAGGAGACTTCGACATAGACTGTGTCCTCGATGAGGAAACACAGGTGAATATCATGACAGAAAGAACTTGGGAAATTTTGGGAAAGCTTGCTATGGTTCCTTCATTAGGAGGAATAGGATTATTTAGAGGAAAGATGATAACCCTATGTGGAAGACTTACCCAAACATATATGAGTGCTCATGGCACTTCGACAAAAGAAGAATTTGAGATCGTTAATTTTGTCGAGAACAATGCCCCATTTGATATCTTGCTAGGAAAAACCTGGATTGAGAAAGATCAGATACGAAGGAAACACGAAGAGGAGGATCTAGAACAAAAAAAGAAATAACTAAGAGATTTCATGGCTAGGAGAATAACACACTTACTGGAAGAACAAGAGAACCAGTCAAAGCTACTAAGGACCAAAGATATGGATTTCAAAGTTGAAAGGACACAGGAAGACTGGAGACACCTGTTTGTACAAGAGAGTAGAGAACCTACCCCAGAAAGAGAAGAAATATTACCCTTGAATCCTATGAAAGACCCTCCACAGTGCGAAGTTATCATGCCAAGAGGAGATAAGAACGATAATGGAAAAATGAAACCAATGATTCAGATCACAGGAAAGAAGGACAAAAAGCTCAGTAAGAAGAGAGAAAAGTTAGAAAAATTGCAAGAAGTTCCAGAGAAGACTTCGCAGAAGGAAGGTGTCCAGAACTTGAACTTCGTCGAAATATCAGTACAACACAGATTGGCACTTCACCACGACAAAGAAATATGACCGTTGGAGGCATCCTGAGCATTAGAACGATGCTCCAGAACGACTAGAAACGCAGTTATGGCTTGAAAGCTCTCCATTCGACCATTGGGACCGCACCGTAATGGATGGAACTTCATTGATTGAGGCATTCCTGCTTGTTGGAAGAGTCCGTTATGATAATATCTATTTATCCCGTCAAGCGGTGCACCGAGAACACTTTTGACAATTGTGATTATCCGAGCCCACAGAGAACTAGTTGATTTCGCACAGTGATCATTGAGATCTCCTCATACATTCTGTTACATTGAGTATTGTTCACTGACCTGAGATATCAAATCTCGAGTGTGCATGTCAGAAAAAATTAGCGCAGCAGAAAAATCCATCGAAGATATTTTAATAGACCTCATGGCTGAGAAGGTGATGTCCACAGACATCCAAGCCTCATCAACGAGAGGAGTGGAAGCATCCCCGTCGACTTCTCGTGGATCTGGACCATCCCAAGCTGCAACTAAGAAAAGAACCAAGCATCATGATGACTTGGAAAATGTGAAGCTAATTCCATCCATCCTACTCGACTACATCCCACCACTGGCCGGTGTGGTGAGTCGTGATAGTGTCCCGAGGGAATTCAAATACACAGTCATCACTGCGTACCTTCCGAAGGGAATACAAGAAGTCAGAACGCAGTTGGAGAGGATTCCAACCCTGAAGATCAGTGACTATAACCTAGGAGACTGCAAGAGCTATGGCATGCTCACACCTCACAAATATTTGACCAAGACTAGGGGGAAGAAGTCAAATATCATCCCCCAACCGTGGACTATGGACATCGCGAGGTCCACTATCATGAATGTGATGAAGATACCACATTTTGGAAGGCATCAGGAGGTTAACGCGTGCATTAAAATACTACTGTTGTGATTCCATGGAGGGTATCTATGGCTAGACAGATGCATCATTGTTGATCTGGTGTTGTTCCATAGGATCATCGGATTAAGCATGCAGGGACCAAACCCACAAGAATTTTATCCAGGGAAGGCTACAGATCGCGCCCTGGTGAAAAATATTAAAGACACCTACGGTGATGTGGAGAAGGGGACGCGAGGATACAAGGTAGCCTCCATCTAGAATGGTGTAGTGTGCCTTTCTTGCTAGTTGATCATTGGTAAGATAGTAAGGAAGAAAAAACCCACGCAAGTCACGGGGTTTTTCATTGACCTCACCGGAAAATGCGTGGAGGGATTACAAATTAACTGGGCTAGTTACCTAGTCAACCAGTTAGAATTGGATTTCTGTGAAGCTCATGATCAAGGCTATGAGTTCCATTTTAGTTGGCTACTGATCCTCATCGCATTCATTGCTTGGGAGATGCCGGAAGGAGCGACCTTCCCTAACATTGAGAAATTTGAGCCACTAGATGCGAAGTTCACCACGCTCTGGTATTCGAGCAATATGGGGAAACAATGGAAGTTGAACATGATATTCCATACATACTACCTGCAGTTAAACATGGCTATTGAGTCTTTCCCTCATATGAGGCTGAACACCCTAGATAGGTTCAGGCCCCTTATGAAGTTCCGCGCAGATAGAAATTTTACTTATATTAATGCATGTGCAGACGAAAGTAAAGAAGAGCTTTAGTCCTACTGCAAGCTTACAGAGGAGGACCTGGAAGAAATCACTAAGAAATGGCCCGCATAGTTCCTTATACCAGTCGATCAGGAAGAACTGTCTGACCCTAACCTCATTGGAAGTCTAGTGGTTACTCGCGAAGAGTATGATGCACCCAACAATAGCAGGAAGAAAAATAAGGAAGATGTATAGGAAATACACAACACATTAGAAGAGACTGCATCAAATTCACCTAGTGGATGAGGAAATGACGAAGTGGAAAAAGAAGAGAAATAAGGGGAATAAGACAAGAAAAAGAAGGGCGAAGTAACACCACCTAGGAACCCCCTTGAAGAGGCAGATACATCCTAGAAAATAAAAGTTTCCCCAAGGAAACCTACATACTGGAAGAAGTCCAAAGCTAGTAAGCCGAAGCTGCAGACTGTGCTCACGATCGATGTCTTTGAATTCATTATCGCAGCTGTATCAGATGCCTTAGAAGATATTTTGCAGATAACTAAAGCCAAACAAGAAACCATGTATGCAAGAATTGAAGCAGAACTAAGAGGGGTACAAAAATCTCTTCACTCCAGCCGTACAGTGTCCACTGCGCCCCCGCCATCAGAAGGAACAGATTTGGGATATGAGCCTGCCCAACTCCACAAAATATCTAATGCAACCAAAGCTCACCTTCATCGCGTACATGAAGAAAAAGAATAGGCCACAGTGGCCCTGAAGAAAGAACAAGAGGAAGTCATAGAGCAATGCCGAGTCATGCAACAAGAGAAGGACAACCTCCAAATCAAGTTCGAAGAGGATAGAGCACAAATCTAGCAGGAGAAAGGAAAACTGGTCGCAAAGAAGGTTGGAGTTAAAGAAGCAGTCAATAGAGCACTTCACTCTGTGACAAGCTTAGAATAGATAGAAGAAGGCCCAGTGGAGAGTCAAGTGGTGAAGCTTGCTGAAGCCATCCAACAACTCCAATAGAGAGTAGCAAAATTGGAGTTACAAACAGTACCAAGAACTCCACAGGAATTGTGAGACCAGCGAGAAGAAACCGCCTAAAGTGTAGTCCAGAGAATCAAGGCATTAGCCTTAGAATGTAAACAACTTAGTAGTTGAAGTGCACAAAATTATGAGCGTGTGACCGAGGACCTGAACTAAAGATACTGGAGTCACAACTCCATGAAGTAAAGAAACAAGAAACAATAATACAAGCACAGTTGAAGCCCTTGTCAGCGGTTGAGCGAATGAAAATATCCCAAGAACAACGCATAGATCAACAACAGGTCCATGCCATATAGAGAAAAGTCATGCAAGTGACTCAGAAGCTCCAACTAGTGTAGGATGCAACTTGCCTAATTTTTGAGGGGATTGAAGGACGAGGAGTAGAACTAGAACAAGAAGTCACTACAGTTGAACAATGCTTGGAAGGACCTATGACTGAGGCATTTATTTAAGAGTTTGCCGAGCAGGAGGCCCAGGTGAAGCATCAGGTCGAAGCAGCTTGAGCCAAGCTTGAGGCGTTTGAGGCAGATTTACCCAGAGCAAAGTGATTCGGGATGAGTCACAGGTGAGTGTTGGGGGCCTGTTGGCCCTTGACCAAGTTTTGGAGAACCTTGGTCATGTTTTTACCTCTTTTGGGACTTTGACAGGATGGTCTAAGGTGGAGCGCAATTCGAAGGGGAGATCGCGGGATCTCGGCCCCTTTTTAGGGCATTTTTGGGATTAAGGTTTATGTAATGGGTATGGGATGTCGACCCATGGGTTTAACCATGTTTAGGCCCATTTTGTAATGTATAAATAGAAATATAGGTGATGTAATTAGAGACAAAGATAGTAGAATTAGTATAATTAGCTTAGTGCAGAGCTAGAGGCTTTGTGCATACTATGTGTTGAGACTTGCAGAGCTAAGTGCAAGTGAATGTAAGAAGCTTGTGTGCAGACTATGTAAGAAGGATTTTTGCTGTGACCTAACTCAGGGAAGGAGGATCTGGTGAGGTGTGCAAATCTCCTGTCCTATGTGGAGTAGGGTTTTTGGGCTTTGTGCATGTAAGGAGATTGATAGAAGATAATAAAGAAGATGAAGAGTTGGTGGACGTAGCCCCACATTGGGGTGAACCATGTATATCCTGTGTTATGGTTTCTTTGTGCATTATGGTTGTTATGTAATTAATGTGATTTATGCTTAGTGTTGATATATTTATGTATGATGATAGCTTAGTGCTTAGTAATGTGAATGAATGCTAGATCTGATCTACCTCTCGGTGCTAAGTGCTTGAATGTGTTAGATCTTATTGAAAACTGCACTACTCTGTAGTTAGGGTTTATATATGCGATGTGAATGAGGGTGAATGATAACTTCTAAGTACTTTGTTAGATTGGTGTAATCACAAATCTGTGTCCTATCTAGGTTGTAGACGTTTGAGTCCTGCAACCACCTCTGCCTCTACCTCAGGTGAGACTTCATCTACTTCGCAGGTGTTGCTGAAAGGGCTGATAGTTAGGGTTGTAGCCTTGAAACATGGGTCTGCCCCTGTGCCAACATTCTCCTAAGACAAAAGAATATTCTTTGATACCGTTTTCATCAGAACTCAAACTTTCCATATCTTTCAAAACCCCGACAACCAAACCCTGCAGGCCCCGAATCATTGTCCTGGTTGGTCGAAACTCTGGTGACTGATATGATTCCTCACATTGACGAGGACCACTACCTTGACTTTGAAGAGATATATAGGATTTTCGAATCCATAGAGTTTCCCTAAGACAAGGAATTATTATAAATGTACGAGAATATCCTAAAAAGTGGAATTCACTGGGTAGATGCCATTCCACAACTATTCCCATACAATGAGGCAACACAGTGGGCCTCAAGAAATTTTACACTTCCACATCGCTCATCATGAGAAAACAAGGAGTGCAAGTAAATTCTCTCCGACTAGAGGATATTAGCTCCAAGTATCACCTTCCCACTCCCACTTTATTGTTGAACGAACCTTTCCTAAAAGGATTCACCCAGGCAGGCAAAGGACCAGAAAAATAGATGAAACACTGGTGGGTGGATGAGGATGCGACTTTTAAAAAAGGATAGAAACTGGTCCCCACCTACATGATTAGAATCTCTTACAAGCTATTGGTGGCCATACTTTTCCGATTATATAGAGAAGAGAAGAGTACACACTTCCAAATTGACTGGCTACCATTGGCGCACACCATTGTTAAGACGTGAAAAATATTTAACTGGCTAGATATCCTGGCCTTTAACATTTTACTACACGCTAAAAATATCCTAGGTATGAAGAAGCCATGTTTTAATATGTCTGCTTATATGATAGATGCCATTTTTTCATCAGTTCAATTTCCTGAATTAGGATGGAATTGGAACATAAGTCAACCCCCCATTCACGTGTATTGCTCCCAATTGTGGAGCGTAAATTTAAAACAAATTTTTAATGAGATTTGAAATTCATTCCTCGACCCTTTGAATTCAGTCCTTTTCAAATTCCCTAGACATATGATATCCTTTGAGGCCAGAAATGGGATGAAAGGGGTGGTCGATTGGTTTTTCTACAAGTATTATTCTTTCATTAGGGTTTATGGGACAATCGGGGCCCCACATATCTTTCCTTGTTTCATCCCAAACCGATTGATGATGAGAGAAATAACGTACCAAAAAATGGGTTCTAGGGTCACCACACTATTGAAAACCAATAGTAAAAGGATTGTTGGCCCTTGACCAAGTTTTGGGAGATCCTTGGTCAAGTTTGACCTATTTTTGGACTTTGACAACCTGTCGAAGGTAGAGCGCAAGACGAAGCGGAGATCATGGGATATTGCCCCCTTTTTGGGATATGGGAATATGTAACGGGAATGGGATGTCATCCCATGGGTTTACCCATGTTTAGGCCTATTATGTAATGTATAAATAGATTCTTAGGCTAGATAGAAGTGTGGTGCATCTATGTGATGTTAGGCCGATAAGTTAATGCTGAGTGCAAGTGTGGATTGTAAGAGCTCTGTGCATACTGTGAGAGACTTACATAGCTAGGTGCAAGGTATTGTAATAGGCTTTGAAGTTCTTTGTGATATAATGCAAGGAAGGAGGATCTAGCGAGGTGCACAGATCTAATGTCCCAGGTGAAGTAGGGTTTTGAGGCTCTGTGCATGTAACCCATTGAAGAAGCTTAAAAAGAAGAAGAGTGTTGGCATGTTCTCATACAGAGGCAGAGTATGCGTGTTTTTCATTGATGGCAAAGATCAACATGATCAACAGAGCGATGATAGTATGGAAATGGAAAGATCATCTATGAAGAGAAACGATGGTCGTTGGATCTCATTCAGAATCCCTGATGACCGTCAGATCTGGATTCATATAAGAGTAACACACAGTAGAAGAGAACAAATCTCAGGCGTTAGATCTAAGCTTGAAGATCGATCATCATTGGATTCATAAGAAGGAGCACGATCTTTACGTACAAGATGAAGCGGGCCTACAAAATCCTGAAAGCAGGAGGACTGTCCATCTTCAAGTAGGACACATGGAAAGCGATTGGCATTTCGCTGACTGGAAAGTCAAAGAAAGGAGGTGCTCTATCCTTTGAAATCATGAAATGAGAAACCATGATTTAATCTGAGTTGTTGATCAAAGGGAGATCGTGGACCATTGATCAGGCACGAGGAAGGTATGTGAAGTTCTGAAATGGTGATATAATCTCAGTCGTTGGATTCGGAAGACACGTGACGATAGATCAACTTTTCGCTGACTGGAGAGTCAAAGGAAGGAGGTGCTCTTACACTTTGAACTCGCAATATGCGAAATCAAGAAAAGATCTGGACCGTCAAATCATCAAAGTTCTGGACCATTGATCTAAAGAAAGAAGCGCTCAAAGGACTAACCAATGGTCTTATCTCATGGTCACATCGTCGAGAGATGGAGAGTAGATCTAGAGAAGCCTAGCTCCATTTCAGAGTTTGTGACATGGAGTGTCGAGACCTTTCATCACAGGAACGCTGATATGCGAATTTTCGAAACACCTTTTGGCGTAGGCTATGGTCATCGTTGATGGTCATATGAGAGGGAGGAGCTAGCATGAAGCTAACCTCCATTTTGGGGATTGTAACTTGGAGTGTCGAGACCCTTTGACACATGATTGCCGAAATGCGAAATGCGAAATGCATTTTGATCAGGCCCGTGGTCACAGCCAGTGGGCATATGGGATAAACACAAGACCTTGTGGATTTAATCCAACGGTGCTTGTTAATTCAAAATCTGATCGAAGGGATACTGTTGATCTTTACGATTAACTATTCAGTTACGATTTAGTTAGCAAAAAATTGAATCATGGTTCTTGATCGGTTGGCGATTCAGTTGCTGAGAAGTTTTTGTCTTTGCCTAAGGAGATTTGAGGTGTAACTGATGAGGCTGGTGTGTATAAAAGGAGAGATGCAACGACTTTGTAATGTTGGCTGTTTTGACTGAAAAATGAGTTGAATTGTAGAAAGGTAAAATTACAATATGCGTAGTGTGAAGAAAGATCAAAGATAAGGAACAAAAGCTGAAAAGAACATAAAAGGTGAAGAGAGAAGAATGTGCACATATCAAAGAAGCATGAGAAGGACAGAGAAAGAACATAAAGAAAGAGACAACAAGTCAAGCCAAGTATGAACAGAGAAGAAGGAATTGCAGAACAATGAAGAAGTGGTAAGAATTGATATATCTGTAGTGTTGGTTATTCAGTCATTTATTTATAATGAGGGAGGTAGGGTGGTGCTAGGGAGGACTGTGGTCCTCTGATATTCAAGTTGATGCTTGAATATTGGGAGTTATAGCTTCCATCTAGTTGTGGCTAGAAAATAGGGTGGTAGGGTGGTGCTTGGGAAAACACATAGTTTTCTGTATGCAAGTTGGTGCTTGTATAAGTGGAAGTAGGTTCTTCCATCCAGTCGGTGCTGGAACACTCAGGGAGTTGGTGCTTCCTTCTAGTGGGTGTTAGAGAAACCAAAGAGTTGGTTCTCTCAAACAAGTTGGAGCTTGTAAAATAGAGGTAGTAGCCTCACATTGAGTTGGTGCTCAACTATAGATGATGTACATAACTTAAAAGATTGCCTATCATTTTGAAGAAGAAGAGGTTTTTTCCCTTTATGGGTTTCCTCGTGAAAATCTGTCTCTGTGTATATCTTATGTGTGACTGATGCTCATTATTTATGTTGTTCATATGTTGTATAATATTGATGGTCACTTGGAGAAAGATTAAAAATGGTTTAATTGACTTAAAATTGTTTAAGCACAGT